>OX104065.1:48701735-48721383 GCA_944474145.2 Dicrocoelium dendriticum
CGAGCGACGATAATGATGATGATGATGATGATGATGATGATGATGATGATGATGATGATGATGATGATGATGATGATGATGATGATGATGATGATGATGATGATGATGATGATGAGAACTGAGAACTGGTGCGAAGCAGCGAGTAGAGGGTTGCTCTGTGTAGCTGCATCATTCGTCGTTTTCGGACATGAACCTTTTATTTATCGTTTCGCTCTTTGTACTTTGCCTCTGCAAATTGTTTTCTAGTAGCATCTTGAATTTAGCCACTGTGTTCGCTTCTACTATATGCTGAGGCAGGTCGTTCCTGACATTCACCACTCTTCGTTCGAAACAGAGTTGATGGGCGACCCGCTTCAAATCCGGGACGATAAGTTTATACCGGTGTCCTCGCGTGCAGCTTGGTGTGCGCAGATGAAGTAGTTGTCTCAACATGGGGTAATCACCCAGATGTAATATCCGGTGCGTCATGATGAGGTCAACCCTCAGCCGACGATAAGATAGGGTGTATAACCTAGTTTCTTACATCGGTCTTCGTATGGCATACCTCGTAAGTTGGGAATCAGCCTAGTGGCTACATGCTGCACCCGCTCAAGCTTTTCTACTTCGCCCCGGGTGATGGGACAGTATGCGGGAGTGCCGTACTCCAGCATTGGTCGTATTATCGAGACGAAGAGGCGAGTGGCAATCTCTTCGGACCAAGTGCTAAAGCTGCGCCTGAGAGCCCAAAGCATCCGAAGGCTGTTTTGGTACAGCCTATTCGTGTTGTCAATGGACTTTAGGTCGCAGCGTGAGAGCACACCGAGGTCGCGCACGAAAGGAGCGGGATGCAGCGGTTGACCAGCCACTGTGTACGTTCAGGCGTGATCACACTTACCCAACCTCATGAATTGCGACTTGGCAGGGTTGATCGGAAGTTTAATCTCTGCAGACCATGTTGAGAGGCGGTCGAGATCCTGCTGAAGTAAATCGCAATCATTGAGTGTGCGGATTACTCTCCACACATTCAAGTCATCTGCGAACAATGCACATGGTGATTGGAGTAGCTTAGGGACATCGTTTACATGGATTAGAAACAATATCGAGCCCAGTACAGTGCCTTGGGGCACGCCACTGCTCGGTGGATACCACTCAGTTAGATGGTTGTCCACCTGGACTCTCCACTTTCGATCAATAAGGAAATTGCTGATCCATTTGTGCAGCGAACCACCAACACCGCACATCCTCAGTCTGTAAAGGGGCACGGCATGGTTAACCTTGTCAAAAGCCTTACTGAAGTCAATGTAAATGACGTCAACCGATTGGCCTTTGTTCATCGCTTGTAACCATTCATGCCTCGTCAACAATAGGTTGGTGATGCACGTGCGACCTTTCATGAAATCATGCCTTGCGGAGGTCAACAGGTTTATCGACTCGAGAAGCTGCAGAAGGCTCTTCTTCACAATCTTCTCGAGCGTCTTTGCCAAAACTGCCGTCAGGCAGATCGGCCGGTAGTTATCCACTTTACTTGGGTTACCACCTTTCGGGATAGGTTTTACGACTGAGCATTTCCAGTCGTCCGGTAGTAGACCAGTGGATAGTGATCTGTTAAACAGTTCAGTTACAGAAGGCGCGATGGTTGCCGATAGGGACTTGAGGATTAGTGGGTGTATACCATCTGGTCCAGCAAGCATTGTCCCGTCAAGTTTTGCTAGAATCTTGCGCACATCCTCAATATTGCAGTCCAGGCTGTTAAGTTCGGCTGGAACGGTACTCGTCGAGCTCATTGCAGATACCTAGTCACTTGCAACTAAGGAGGCGAAGTGCGTCGCCAATGCGGACTCACGATCTGAACTCGAGGTTAGGGTCTGTCCGTCTGAGCCTTCTAACACTGGGACATTGGCTACAGGCCTCAGGCGCCGTTTCACGTATGCAAAGATCCTCTTGGGAGCAGTTTTTGCGGCGGTTGCAAGCTCCTCTTCGAAGCTTCTGTGTTTTCTTGTTTTCGCGTCGTTGCAGCGATTTCGCTGTATCTTATAAGCATTGTAGTCACCAGAGCCAGATAACACGAACTTGTTCCATAGTCTACGTCGCCGTCGGGCCATTTTGTTGTACTCTTTGTCAAACCAATGTGGTTTGACTGGCCCAACTTTTCCCAAATTTGAGGGGTACAAATCGGGCGCACAACGATTTCACTCCCTATTTAATGATAGTCCAACAGGTTTCAGTAGATGAATCCTGTGGTAAAGACCAGTCTATCTGGCTCGCTGCTCGAATGAGGCCATTAAAGTCCGCCTTCCAATAGTTGAATGTTGGCTCCAGTGGGGGAGAATACGACAGTGTTAGTTCCATGCTGTCTATGATCTTCGAGTGGTCGCTCGCTCCCAGACGCTCGAAGACTTGAATGTTATGCACACGCTGCTCACAGCTAGTCAAAAGTAGGTCTAAGCATGATGGAGCCGCGCGCGCAGTAGTGCGTGTCGGTTGGTTGATGTGCTTTGTGGCTCCAGTTTCAAACATCAACTCCGTAAACTTACTCTCGACTTCACACTGGCCGGGGAGAAGTTCAGTTTCAGGCCACTGTATTCGGGGCAAGTTAAAATCACCCATGAGTAGGAACATCGGACGACTCATGTGGTTGCGGACATGCGGCAAGCAGTCCAAACTGCGGCTCAGTGGGCTGCGATATGCCGCACCCACGAGCAACTCGCAGCGTCTGAGGTGAATCGAACACCATAACTGCTCACATAGACTATCAGCGCTTTGGTAGGCGCTCACTAGTCTCCCACACAAGGAAGACTTTATGTAAAGTAGAACGCCACCGCGATCATTTGATGGTCTATCACAGCGGAAGCATGAGTAGCCGGTGATTTCCACTTCTTGGATTGTTACCTCGGAGTTTAACCATGTCTCAGCAAGATCTAATACGTCTGGTCGCTGAGAGCTTACAAAGTCGCACAGCATATCGCGCTTGTTCATCAGACTGCATACGTTAGTAAAGGCTACGCGCAGACCGCGGTAGGAACCGCTGGGCGCGCCTGAAGCATTAGAGACCTGTTGATCTGGATTCGTGGAGGAATCCGGGCAACTACCCGAAAATTTACAATTCGCAGATTGGGTTCTCCATCCTCTGTGCGTCGTCTTAGTTCAATCATAGCAGACTTGAGCTTTTCTCTGTCTACCGGGTCTAAGTCAGCGCGCACGTGAATCTTTAGACCCTTCAGCCTATGAAGACGGGACAAGAGTAACTTGGGACTTGATTCCTCGACAAAAGTTACCCTCATAGGCCGACATTTGCCCTCCATGCTTTTTCCTAGAAGGGCGATCTGCTGAACTTTGAGCCCGCCCTCATTTACATCGAGTTGTCTATCAATTAATGATTGTAAAACTCGACGTCGTGCTCATAGCGCACCTGAGGGTTGGAATTATTTGATTCAGGCGCGTGAAATACCATGAGGCTACTGCGCCTCAGGTCGTTAGACTCTGCTCTTGATTTCTTCGATGTTTGTATTTTCCATTCGTTATCGTCAATTTGTTTATTGCAAACTGGAGGTGTACTGCCAAATGAACATATTGTCGGCCTTAAGCGAGATCCTGACGGAACTTTAGTATCTGGGTTCCGGGATGGACGCGATGTACTAGGGACTGGCTGCGTCCCTGCCTGTGTTGTAGCACAAGGCGAGTTGGCCATTTTAGAGCATTTCGTTGTACTGGTCCACTTGCTAGACGTGTTAGATCTGTTCTGCGCAAGTTTTGCTTGGCAAAGTTTACAAACTATCTATAAAAATTCGTTCTGAATATATTGGATTACACGAAATTGGTCCACTCTAAGACCAACACACGACATATGAAGCTTAACACAGCAGAGACTGCATGTAATTGCGTTAGCTCGATGCCCCACGATGGTGATGGTATTTCCTTCAATCTTATGCGATCATGATGATGATGATGATGATGATGATGATGATGATGATGATGATGATGATGATGATGATGATGATGATGATGATGATGATGATGATGATGATGATGATGATGATGATGATGATGATGATGATGATGATGATGATGATGATGATGATGATGATGATGATGATGATGATGATGATGATGATGATGATGATGATGATGATGATGATGATGATGATGATGATGATGATGATGATGATGATGATGATGATGATGATGATGATGATGATGATGATGATGATGATGATGATGATGATGAGAACTGAGAACTGAGAACTGAGAACTGGTGCGAAGCAGCGAGTAGAGGTTGCTCTGTGTAGCTGCGTCATTCGTCGTTTTCGGACATGAACTTTTTATTTATCGTTTCGCTCTTTGTACTTTGCCTCTGCAAATTGTTGGTCTAGTAGCATCTTGAATTTAGACACGGTGTTCGCTTCTACTATATGCTGAGGCAGGTCGTTCCAGACATTCACCACTCTGCGTTCGAAACAGAGTTGATGGGCGACCCGCTTCAAATCCGGGACGATAAGTTTATACCGGTGTCCTCGCGTGCAGCTTGGTGTGCGCAGATGAAGTAGTTGTCTCAACATGGGGTAATCACCCAGATGTAATATCCGGTGCGTCATGATGAGGTCAACCCTCAGCCGACGATAAGATAGGGTGTATAACCCTAGTTTCTTACATCGGTCTTCGTATGGCATACCTCGTAAGTTGGGAATCAGCCTGGTGGCTACATGCTGCACCCGCTCAAGCTTTTCTACTTCGCCCCGGGTGATGGGACAGTATGCGGGAGTGCCGTACTCTAGCATTGGTCGTATTATCGAGACGAAGAGGCGAGTGGCAATCTCTTCGGACCAAGTGCTAAAGCTGCGCCTGAGAGCCCAAAGCATACGAAGGCTGTTTTGGTACAGCCTATTCGTGTTGTCAATGGACTTTAGGTCGCAGCGTGAGAGTACACCGAGGTCGCGCACGAAAGGAGCGGGATGCAACGGTTGTCCAGCCACTGTGTACGTTCGGCCGTGATCACACTTACCCAACCTCATGAATTGCGACTTGGCAGGGTTGATCGGAAGGTTAACCTCTGCAGACCATGTTGAGAGGCGGTCGAGATCCTGCTGAAGTAAATCGCAATCATTGAGTGTGCGGATTACTCTCCACACTTTCAAGTCATCTGCGAACAAAGCACAATGTGATTGTAGTAGCTGAGGCACATCGTTTATATGGATTAGAAACAATATCGGGCCCAGTACAGTGCCTTGGGGCACGCCGCTGCTCGATGGATACCACTCAGTTAGATGGTTGTCCACCTGGACTCTCCACTTTCGATCAATAAGGAAATTGCTGATCCATTTGTGCAGCGAACCACCAACACCGCACATCCTCAGTCTGTCAAGGAGCACGGCATGGTTAACCTTGTCAAAAGCCTTACTGAAGTCAATGTAAATGACGTCAACCGATTGGCCTTTGTTCAGCGCTTGTAACCATTCGTGCCTCGTCAACAATAGGTTGGTGATGCACGAACGACCTTTCAGGAAACCATGCTGTGCGGAGGTTAACAGGTTTTTCGACTCGAGAAGTTGCAGAAGGCTCTTCTTCACGATCTTCTCGAGCGTCTTTGCCAAAACTGCCGTCAGGCAGATCGGCCGGTAGTTATCCACTTTACTTGGGTTACCACCTTTCGGGATAGGCTTTACGACTGAGCATTTCCAGTCGTCCGGTAGTAGACCAGTGGATAGTGACCTGTTAAACAGTTCAGTTACAGAAGGTGCAATTATGGTCGATAATGACTTGAGGATTAGTGGGTGTATACCATCTGGCCCAGCAGGTTTCGTCCCGTCAAGATTTGCTAGAATCTTGCGCACATCCTCAATATTGCAGTCCAGGCTGTTAAGTTCGGCTGGAGCGGTGCTCGTCGAACTCATTACAGACACCTGGTCACTTGCGAATACGGAGGCGAAGTGCGTTGCCAATGCTGACGCACGATCTGTACTCGAGGTTAGGGTCTGTCCTTCTGAGCCTTCTAACACTGGGATATTGGCTTTAGGTCTTAGGCGCCGCTTCACATATGCGAAGATCCTCTTGGGAGCAGTTTTTGCGGCAGTCGCGAGCTCCTTTTTGAAGCTTCTGCGTTTTCTTGTTTCCGCGTTGTTGCAGCGATTTCGTTGTACCTTGTAGGCATTGTGGTCCTCATCAGAACCAGATAATACGAATTTGTTCCATAGTCTACGTCGCCGTCGAGCCATTTTGTTGTACTCTTTGTCAAACCAATGTGGTTTGACTGGCCCAACTTGCCGAAATTTAAGGGACACAAATCGGGCGCACAACGATTTCACACCCTCTTTAATGATAGTCCAACGGGTTTCAATAGATGAATCCTGTGGTAAAGACCAGTCTATCTGGCTCGCTGCTCGAATGAGGCCATTAAAGTCCGCCTTCCAATAGTTGAAGGCTGACTCTAGTGGGAGAGGATACGGTAGCGGTAGTTCTAAACTGCCTATGATCACTGAGTGGTCACTCGCTCCCAGACGCTCGAAGACTTTAATGTTACGTACACGCTGCTCACAGCTAGTCAAAAGTAGGTCTAAGCATGATGGAGCCGCGCGCGCAGTAATGCGTGTCGGTTGGTTGATGTGCTTTGTGGCTCCAGTTTCAAACATCAACTCCGTAAACTTACTCTCGACTTCACACTGGCCGGGGAGAAGTTCAGTTTCAGGCCACTGTATTCGGGGCAAGTTAAAATCACCCATGAGTAGGAACATCGGACGACTCATGTGGTTGCGGACATGCGGCAACCAGTCCAAACTGCGGCTCAGTGGGCTGCGAAATACCACGCCCACGAGCAACTCGCAGCGTCTGAGGTGAATCGAACACCATAACTGCTCACATAGACCATCAACGCTTTGATAGGCGCTCACTAGTCTCCCACACAAGGAAGACTTTATGTAAAGTAGAACGCCACCGCGATCATTTGATGGTCTATCACAGCGGAAGCATGAGTAGCCGGTGATTTCCACTTCTTGGATTGTTACCTCGGAGTTTAACCATGTCTCAGCAAGGCCTAATACGTCCGGTCGCTGTGAGCTCACAAAGTCGTACAGCAAATCGCGCTTGTTCATCAAACTGCATACGTTAGTAAAGGCTACGCGCAGACCGCGGTAGGACCCGCTGGGCGCGCCTGAAGTATTAGCAACCTGTTAGTGATGGTGATGATGATGATGATGATGATGATGATGATGATGATGATGATGATGATGATGATGATGATGATGATGATGATGATGATGATGATGATGATGATGATGATGATGATGATGATGATGATGATGATGATGATGATGATGATGATGATGGTGATGATGATGATGATGATGATGATGATGATGATGATGATGATGATGATGATGATGATGATGATGATGATGATGATGATGATGATGATGATGATGATGATGATGATGATGATGATGATGATGATGATGATGATGATGATGATGATGATGATGATGATGATGATGATGATGATGATGATGATGATGATGATGATGATGATGATGATGATGATGATGATGATGATGATGATGATGATGATGGAGCAATGGAACAATGGTTTATTACGGGTAAAAATGCGTTGCATAACAAGTCCCGTAGGATGGAACTTATTGCGAAAATCAATTGTATGATGGAGTGAAAAGCGTTGTGGTGGACTCACCATAGGCTTATGCGGAATAGCGGATGATCGCGTATTAAATGTGTAAATCCATAAATCCATTGGTTGGGCGTTTGGCAAGGCACCGTTTGATTGCATTTTGTAGCCTCTGGCTAACAACTGATAAAATGAAATGCAAGTGAGACAAAGCATCTTCAACACGTTTTTAAATATCGCCAGATTGGGAGCAGAGACGACATAATTAGGGAGGGCGTTCCAAGGCTGGCACACGCGGAGAGAAAAGAAATTTCTACGGCATTCAAGCCGGCTATAATGAATTGTCAGTTTCAGAGGGTGACCTCTTAGTTTAGTTTTTTTGGTTCAATTCCAGCAGCGCGCGGCAAATGTGGTTTGGGTTCTTCAGAATCTGGTAAACCATAATGAGCTCCCATCGCGAAAGCCGTTATCGACTGCTGTAGATTCTTAGAGATTTCAGTCTAAGCTGATAGGGTAGATGAAAGAGGCGCCTGACGTTCTTGGTTGCACTTCGTTGAGGAGTCTCGAGAGCAACGAGATCCTGTTTCTGCCACGGCTGCCACACCTGAATAGCATATTCCACTTGAGTTCGCACATAGGTGTTAAGCATGTGGGGAAATATTGAGGCTTCAAACCGACCGAACGCTCTGCGAAGAAGGCCGAAGTGTTGATTTCCGGTTCTCGTCGCCTTCTCTGCTTGTTTTGAACACCCAAGATCTTCCTGTACCAATACACCCAGGTCACGCTCCTGAGAAACCTTTGCCAAGGTGTAGTCTCCAATCTTGTAAGCGCTCACCGGCTGGTGACGCAGATGTATCACTTTACACTTAGCTATGTTCAATTGAAGCTTGTTCCTCTTTGACCATTCGTTAATGCAATCTAGGTCATGTTGGAGCAGATCCTGATCTGGCTTGTTACTAATCGCCCGCCATCTCTTGATGTCATCGGCGAAAAGCAGGAAATTTGAGGAGATGACCCTTGCCAGGTCGTTGATAAACACCGGGAATAAACGCGGTCCCAGCACTGAGCCTTGTTGGGACACCACATTCCACCTCAATTGGGTTAGAAAGTGATGATGATGATGTTGAAGGTGATGGCATTTTCTTCAATCTTATGCGGAAATAAACTCCAAAGCTTAACATTTTTGCTAGACGCCTTTTTCATTGCATTTAATGTGTGCTTTTGCCGACATTTCCATGCGTGGATATCTTAGTCTGTGTAGGGATTTTACTATTTGTTATACTTAGTCAGAACACATACTTCTTAATTCGACACTGTCTTCCACAATAGTCTAAACCGCTTATTCCCTCTTATTTAAGTGGACTTGATATTTTTGAAACATCCCAGGTCGTCTCGTGTCGACAGACTTTATTCATCAATGCCGATCCAAGATGGTGTTTGCGATATAGCAACATTTCCATTGTTCTCTTCATTGGCAAGCACAATATGAGCAGAAACACACAAACGATTATATACATGGAAAAAATAAGTAAAACTAAGTAAAATGTTACAGTCAAGACCATAGCAACTGAATTACTTCAAGCGTTTTTGTGCACATAGCTCAGTTTGATAGGCCTTAATTAACAACGCATCTCTAATTGCCGGCATTATCGGGTTTTTGTTGCTTAATAACACTTTATACTGGCTGAGACGCTGGAACAATTTTCACTGAGTGCAGCGCTTATGCACTCAGTAGATGTGGAAACCTTATTCACAAAAGTTTCTTTACGTGAGATGGTCGATAATTTATGTGATTTTATCCTGAGCCAGAATATGTCTGTAGGCCTGTCAGTGGAGTATTTAAAGGATATGATGCTATTGTGCACCAAGCATATACAGTTTGATTTTGAGGGGACCGCATACAAAAAGGTCGATGGAGTCGCTATGGGTAGCCCTCTGGAACCAATTTTAGCCGACATCTTCCTCGGCCTTATCTAAAGGCAAGCTGCTGACAGCATTGATGAAGCGAAATTGCACAGACGATATGTGGATAACATTTTAGTCTTCACTAGCGGAGAACAATTTAACCGGCTGCTGACCATCCTAAATTCGATTCACCCATGAAGTGGAAAAACAGTTTCCTGGCGTTTTTGTATTTACTCATTAGGAGACAGGCTGAAGGTACGTTCATCGCAAGGTACTGTTCATTGCAAATCAAATTGGATTGGACAGTACCTTCATTTTTCAAGCTTCCCCCGATCGCACCCAAACGCGGCTTAGTGAAACATCTCTTCTACCGGCTAGACGTATTTGCAGCCCCGAAAGGTTAAAAGCCGAAGAAGAAATTTTACGCAAGACCTTACTTTCTAGTGGATATTCTGAGAAGTTTATTCAAGTACACATCAGACCTTTTAGCGTGAAAACACCGGTGCTGACGGATGAATAAAAGATTGGTTATTTGTTCTTGCCGCTCAAATAGGACCATGTGGCAAATACTATCGGACACAAACTCCGGTCCGCCCAAACACACACCTACACGACAGCCCAGTTGCAACTCAGGCATACCACGCGAGGACTTGTTCTTCAGAACCGTCAAAGCACCTCGTCGGTCATTTCGGCCTCCCGTTGTTTATCAGTTCACCTGCGGTTGCAGTGAAATGTACATTGGCAGAACAAACCGCCAGTTAGCTCAGAGGGTAGCTGAACATTTGCCAAAGTGGTTGGGTCAAGTGAGTACGCAACAAAATGGGACGGGTCTGAGAATTATTCGGAGCCCGGCATCTTCTATCACTAAACCCCTCATGACAACTCGTCATCATGTGAACCCTGAGATAGCTTTCAAAGTGCTCTTACGTAACAACAACCCGGCTTTTAGGGAGGCGTTGTTAATTGAGGCCCATCGACCTGTGCTATGTGCACAGAAACTCCTGCGGCAATCAATTCGGTTGCCATTGTCTTGGCTGTAACATTTTGATTGCTTTTGCTTATTTTTTCCATGTAGATAATCGTTTGTGTGTTTCTGCTCATGTTGTGTTTGCGACTGAAGAGAACCATTGAAATGTTGACATATCGCAACTTTTGTCTTTTCTCTGCCTTGACGAAATGGCTGAAAGGGACCGCTCGGTTTTACTTTTCTGACAAGAAGACTGAATTCATTTTCTGAGAGGTGGTCTGTTGATTGTGCGCACCAAGCTGGTAGATCTTGGCATTTCAATGGAGAATGTGAACGACTCGGTTCTTGTCCATATTGGTTGGCAGTGCGTTCTTCACCGACCAATTCCAGGTTTCAGTTAGGTGGAGCTAAGGGATCTCGTTGTCCTCCAAACGTTTGATCGTCCGCCAAGTCTTGATGTCGTCCGCGAACGATGGAGCTTTATGTTATAACTCTCGCTAGGCAGTTACTGACGACTACTAACGGGCAAAGTTCAAATAGCTAAGTTTGCACTACACAAGGCTCCACTCGAACCAGGTTGGACAAATATATTTGAACTTTAACTTTCAGTTACAGGTCGCGAAAATATTACCGATCCATCCCAATAGTGCATCTCCGATGTTATAAGGTTGCATGTTATGAATCAGAATACGGTAATTCAAGCAACCGAAAGCCTTTAAGTAGCCCGAGTAGAAAACCTTGGTCCCTGTGCCCTCGTCAACTGCTTCGGTCGCGTGCTATCAGCAGGTTCATGATACATGATCGTTGTTCACGAAACCCTTGCTGCTCCGACACGATAATACTGTAGCGTTTTAGGTAACACATCAGTGCATATTCAAGAAACACTTCCATGATATTCGGGAATCTAGTGGACCTCAATTTATCAGTTGCGTAACCGCCAGTACCCTAGTTAAATATCCATGCGGATCAACTGGTTTATGTATGTGTGAGCCAATGAGGTTACTTGTAGTAAAAATGTAGGAATGCACTTAGAGTGACATTTTTAAATCATCGACATCGCTGGTGGCAAAGTGCAGGCCATTTGAGTGGGATTAACTACCACGAAAAATACCCCATCACAGTTCTATGATGTTGGAATATATGATTCCATAGATGTAGAAGTTACGAAGACAGACGCTGTGAACACGGAGGTCAAATCACTCCGGGATGATCAGAGTACATTACACTAACCATCTTTTCACCTACAGTAAAGCTGCTATTACTCTCAAGGTTTCATCACTTTTGCAAAGGAAAAGTGGACATATTTCCAGAGTAAATTGACAGGTTTCCATTAGTGTTAGAATTCAAAACTTTAAGTATATTGAATAATGATTTCAATTTGCTAAGCAGTTTCCCTGCATAATTATTTTATTAACAGCGGGATTTCTTGGTATTTTGTCGATAAACTCTAGAGCCTATATGGATCAATGAAGCACAAGCGCTGTGCAATGTGTACCATGAATAGTTTGAAAAGTTTAATATGTCATATATCGTTTGGACCGGATTCCATGAGTACACCAATTGATTGCTGGGGGCCGAATGTTTTGACTACGTTTGATGTGAAAAGTAAAATTTTTAAATGGATTCTAGATGTAAACTATTTCAGCCTTTCTATTAGGCACAGTGGTAACCTACGGCATCGATGAGCGCATGTGGTATTCTCACAAGTAATCTGGATTGGTATAAACTTGGCTCAAACTCAGAGGTAGCTGCGAAAATGCAGGAATAACGAAACGCAAAAGCACGCAGCAATCGTGTTGATTGCAATCAGAATTACGCTAATCGCACATATGCAGTTAAATGACAAAAGCACAATTTTGCTTATGAACAAACATCAATGGGCACCTCACCAAAATATATTTTGGTCGGGTTCTGTACTGAATCTTCTATGCGAATTGCAAATATCTGCTAATACACCTGAGATGAACGAAGCTGTCTTGTAGTAAGATGGCCGTGCTGGCTGTGATGGCTGCGAATGTATGAGATTAGGGAGAGGGCAAACTAGCTTTTCATCCAAAGAAAACAAAGTGGATCGAGTTGGATGTGGCAACATCGTTCCTCTTAGTTAAGTATTATTGAGCACCTCAAGCCTCTTATTGAACAACTTCTGAACTTTTTCTATAGTAATTTCATCAGTTTTGCTTGGGTGGCTAAGTATAATGGTGTAATGCAGCAGTGTATGTAGCATGTATAGGTCGGCTACACAAACCACGCAACTAGGTCACTGGTTTCTGGTGTTCTCTAATTGCTCGCAAATTACTTCAGAACGATGGCTTCCTTACTTTTAGAAACACCTGTGGAAGTGATGTCTTTTTACTGCTTGTAAGTTAATGGCAAATTTTCTTCATACTTAAAAGAATGATTCCTACATTTCACACAAGATGAATTTCTCGTTAATTTAGTAACGGAATAAGGACGCTGAGATGGTCAGCCCCACTTCCAAATGTAGTGTCATTTTAGAGTGAGTTGTAAATCCTGGGGAATTGGACATTCTTAATCGAGTATTCGTTGCACAAATAAATTTGCTTACTCATCTTGTCTTTGTGCTAGACATATGCATTTCACTCCTGCAAGAAGAATCCCCGGTATCTGGTGTATAATAAATGCCTATAATCGCATCTCCCCATTCCTTCTGATTAGTAAAGAGCATTTGTGCTCCGGTGTGGATCAATGGCTTGTTTTTGGAACTGTGGTTCGTTTTTGAAGCATCAATTTTCCTTAGTACCTGTTGATTATATACTTTAGTATCACAACCAACTTTTGCGGAACAGCTGCAGTACACAGAGCATTCATCGACACTTGCAGTACCATGAATAATCTTAACTTTCTCATCTGCCACCTTCCTCATCTCTTACCAGTTCTATGTTTCACCACCTAATTTATGTTCTGGTTTAGATAAACAGTGCGCATTCTTTCCCGGAACAACTTAGGTCCAATATGCTGAACCTTCTCGTGACCCTTATGTCATGCCACGAGGTAAGGCAAACAGGGTAACTTCCCAAGTTACCTGCCCTGTCTAACAAATATGTATACTATACCTAGCCATGTGTGTAGACATATAAATGTCTAACAAAATATGAGCTGGTGATGGATGAGAGTACTGTTTAATTACGTCCACTGGGGTTGAGTTGTCCCTCGTTTTGTCTCAGTTGCATTGGTGAGATAGTTAGCGTTCGATGGCCGTTGATTGCCTCTCACCAGACCGCATTGATATAGCTCTCTAAGATTCGTCAGAGTTTTGTTTAGCGTGAGCATCATATACGTAGTAAACACTATGCTCCGACGTTTTCTACCCAATCGAAGTTGACACTGCGTGAAATAAAACGAGTGGCGACGGACGCTGTACCAGGTGGACGAGAGTTAAGAAAATTTTAGTTACCGCTCAGTTTTAACTGCATTCCAAAGGGTAACACAAAATAATGAATATTATTTATTGACCAATAAGAACTTCTGAGTGCACCTCATTTTCTTTGAGACTTACGTAACACCAGCAAGGAGCATTATGGTTTTAGTTTAAGGTGAGCACCTGAGTTGCGGCTAAATGCCATAATACACCTTGCTTCACCTGCTGTGACCTACTTCTCAAATATGCTTAAGCTTGGGTTCGGTTCAGAAGGTCACCGAGGTCATAGCTCCCTACTTCCCGGGCGTTTCATAGCTTGGTCATGCCAGTAAATGCCTCAGGATTCCCGAGATGAGCCAGGAAATTTCAGCAACAAGTATGGGCGTATGCTGTCCAGCAAGCGAATGGGCACAGCTGATTCGTGGTGAATTCAAGTTAGCAGACACTAACAGTCTTCATCGGGTAATCATTTGGACGCCATATGTGAGAGTTCCAGAGATAATTTGATCGTTTCCATAAATTTCTGAATGGAACCGTTACCCAACCAGAGCTTACATCGAAGTTGTTTACTCGGATAGTAATTGAGGGCCTCACATACCGACCGCTACCTTCGACGAACTACGACTGGATTTTAGTGGAGGTAAGGGTTGCAATACCTAAGTTCTAACTGCGGGACTTACCTAAATGTTGACTTAACCATTGCTGTCTTCGTCTGGCGCAACTTAGGAACTACATTCCTCTCGCATTGGCTACGAAGTAAGTGCGCGTGATATGATGCAACGGTTTTCTGTTGTGTTTGTTATTTAATGTCAGTTTTTTCAGTCCCCATGGACCGATATCATTCTTTCTCTGGTCCCATCTCCGACAGACACCTGAAGAAGGAACTGTGTGGGGTAGGCCTGTACTAAAGGACAATTTCGGTAACCAGACGTCATCTAGAGGAATATCGTCAATTGCAGGGCTTATCTCAGGGACGTCCAAAGTCCGGCCAGCGGGCCAAATGCGACCATTGTTAACATTTCAACTGGCCCGCGGCCTCATCATGAAATAATAAATTCAAGCTTGGACTTTTACCTTACATATGTAATTTTTGTTATTATCTTAATGATAGACACCTTGGCCCAACATCATTTTGGCTCACAAAATGCGGTCTACCTTCCAAAAGTTTGGACCAACCTGGCTTACCCAGAACAAGTTCTGGCATCATTTTACTGCACACAGTGTATGGACCTTTAACGTGCCATATAATGAAGAACTTTACCCGAACATCTACCAGGAAGCTGATGGTGTTGAGCTGTTTTGGTAAAGTTTGGACATATCAATCAAGGTTTAGCTATTGTTGTGTATCGTCTGAAGACAGCTTGTTGTTAACGTCGCATAAGATATTTGACACATAGAACATAATAGTAAGTTTCGTCTGCTCTACTGGCTGTAGTCAGGGTACAGAGTTTCACGCCTTAATTTTCTGCTACTTTTGGTATTTATCCACAGGCACATAAAGCAGGCTTTTCGGTGCAGCAGCGTCATTGGATGAGACAGGACAAATGCTTAATGGAGGAAGGGGGTAAGCAGATCAGATGTAGTGATGTCTTCTATGCTATTTGTACCGTAATCGCACATGGCACCTACCTGTCTCTGGTTATCCTGCAAAAATGATCGTCGGTAAAAGCTGAAGCTTTTCATGTTAATTCAATTATATCGAAATGGATGTTCTACAGTATTTACACTGCGCGTGCCTTCGCCGCATGACATCGCTGTTATTTAATTAAGCAACTAATTATCGACACTCAATCCATAAATCAAACCATTATGTCTAACCCCACTGACTCCTCACCTGCCTCTTTGATATATCGGTATGCTTCGATTAATTTATTTGCAACCAGTTAAGCAGTTAACTTCCCTCCAATCTTACAGGAAGTGCAAGGTAAGTTGCTTCATAATGTACCGTTTAACTCAGACCGACTTCCACATGAACACTCAAGGATATCCAACGACTCGTCCCTACAACACGTCGATTATGCAGGAGAGTGGTGAGAGCTTCAAACTGTTGGCTTAGGAAGCTGACCTATATTTTTACCCACATGTCTCATTCCTTTCCATGTGATTATCCAATAACTGGTCCCCTCATTCGGTGGGCTCTGAAATAACTTCGTGTTTGCACAGCTTCCTGCACTTAGCGATTTTTTTCTCCTATTTTTATACCTATGGGTTGTTTTTCACTCGAATATCCTATAGGAACATCCTTTGTGAGATCTATCACTTTCAATATTAAAACCCTCATATATATCCATCTCCTCGGTAGGAACTCATAACGGAGTCCGCTTCCTCTTTTAAATAAAGGTGATGCACTCATATATACCTTGGTGCTTCTAAGTCTTAGGATCCCTAGGTTAAACTATGGTGAAGCCCTGGACGAAAACTAGTGGTTTTCATCAACACGTGATGACATATCATCATTGCAATCTTGTCGCTAATACTTTCATGAGTTTCACTCATTCTTTCTATATATTAGCTAGGGGTGAGAAACACCAAATAATTTGTCGCAATCCAATAAAACAAGGGGGTAGTAAAAAACAATAAACAAACAATAAAACAAAGTATGTGAATATATTTTATTGCATGACATGTATTAACGATAAGATGCTGGTTGGTTGGAGTGGGAACTAAGAGGGAGAGAGAAGAAAATAATGAAAAGCAGAGTCGCCATCGTACTCGGTTCCTAGTGACATGGAAACGTGAATCCAACTAGCTATGTTCCTCGTCGTTCTGAACACCATTCAGAGAGTCTACTGGCTCCAAACTAGGCCAACTTCGAAGCGTAGGCCTTCCTTCGTCTTTAGTACTTCATCAGTTGTTCTCCAGACGATTCAGTAAATGAGATCAACTGCTGTTCAAATCCATGTTTACACTTTTGCACAAGGAAGTCCTCCACATGACGCGAAAGTTAATGGCTAGAGAAAGTAATTTTTGGTTCATCCAAATCAGCGGAGTTACTGTCCAGTCCTCAGTCGCCGTTGATATGCGTAATCAAAAGAATAAGCTAGCTAACATTGAATGAGATGACTGGCTTTCTGGTTTCCTTCAGAATTGTACTAGTAATGCTGAACTGTACTCGGCGCTAATCGCAATCATAAATTTTTCTAATGTACTATTTAAGAATGTGACGATTGAGGCAGACCGAGTAACGTGTGCAAACACAAAGCTGATCCTTAACTGCAACGGCCTTTATATTTGCGAGATTTTAAACATTTTGAAAGCAGTTAATGTGGGTGAAGGCCAGCTCGAGATTGAGGTCTTTAGGTGCTTAAAGCAAAACGTCATTTACTTTCACCTAACTGAACCTAAATATGTCTTCCTGCTAGATTGGTCAAGGATGTTACTGGAAGAACGAGAAACCCGTTTAGTCCATCCGCGCCTCGGGTATGTTAACCAGTTCACCAGCAACATCCTACAGATGGCCACCGGATACTCATTACGTTCAACACACGGCCTCTTATATAACTTTGGTCTCCATTACAAAACAGTGAATTGCTCGAGCCGTTGGCTTTTGTTGAAGGAAATCCGCTGCATTTCGAGTCTGTATGATAGTCCGTGATCAATCATCACACGCAAGATAAATATCCGGTGTCTAACTGCCAAGCAGAATCTAAAGACACCGGCGCCCAATTCCGTTGCATTGATTGCGGCGCAACGGGAAAACTTTTTGTAACAAATGCAGTTGGCGCTTAGCAAATACAGTTATATTCTATATATGTTATATAGAACTGCTTTGTTTATCTCTGTGGCAACCTAGCTGAGGAGAACTAAATGGTGCTGGAGCCAAAAGTGTTCAACACTCTCAGTGTTATTTCGAATCAATGATAGCGGAAGACCAAGGTCCTTGGGAAGTACCAGGAATAAAATCTGGGGACCAGTGTTGCAAGGATTATTGTAAGGAAAGGAAACTTGGCCGGCTGGGAATCTCAATCGGTTCATGGATCTACTATGTGTATTGGCGTCGTTTTCTAAACCTAATGTTCGATGCAAGGGACACAGTGTGCATGGCAAGCAATTCCGTGTTAGGAGTACAAAGCATTGCAGATTCAATGGACACAAGCGTAGTAACCTTGCTAGATCTTCTTGGAAGAAGTACGCGAAAAAATTTGGAACAGCTTTTCCAATCCCTCACAACCTTGTCGTTCACCAGCAAAGTTGCACAAATCTCTCCTGTCACTAGCATGTCAGCCTAAGCAGGAGGATTCTAGACAGGCCAAAGATTACTTCGTTCTGAGATACTGGGTAATACCTGCACAGCCAAAGACAAAACTGTCTACCATATATAAATATATATATATATATATATATATGTAAGCCCCATGCGGAGGCTGATATTGCATTCTTAATGCTTCTTCATCGCAGGTGGGTTAAAACGAAGTACAATTAAACAAAGAATTTTAAAGCTGGCTGAATTTCTTCCACGTTATTTGGTTTGTTCTGCCTACCTGAATAATCTTCTATTAACTGGCCACGTTGCTTACACTAATTGCGCTTATCTTCGGTAACTTTGTTGCGTTTGTAGCATGTTTAAGTAACTTGGGGACATTTTTTCCTTATCGCGGGTTCGTTGCTAACCAACTTACTTCATATACTAATTTAGCGAAGAGTTATGCTACCGTATCTGCATGCATTAGTGAAATATATTTTAGTTCATCTTGTCATTTCAAGTGATTGGCTGTTGCTTGATATCCCCGGTGTGGATGCGCTTAATGTGCATGTTGACAAACTGCCTACCTGTCTATTACCCACTATCGCGTCCATACAAGCACCAGGAGACAGTTGGTCGTTGCTGAAAGGGACGGGGTGAACGATCCTTGTGGACGTGCTAGGCTCGAATAGTGGTTCCTTGCACTTAATGTGGAGCGGACTACGGTCCAGTCACTGCCTTGTGTGCGCTTGATTTCCCAAATACAGTGTGCTTGGGTTTGCCTGTGAAGGAGTGTGGGCCGGCTCCGTTGATGAAACGTGGCTCCCATCCACATGTTTCCCGGTCTTATTCCTTCGGGTTTAAACTGGATATGGTGTGTGTGGTTAGAACTATGGGTGGTGTAGCGCAAGCCACCCATGGTCCCTCTGTAGGCGCAGGCATCCTGTGGCTGGCCACAGTGACAGGCAAATGGAAAACCGGATGCCGCCAACCATATAGCGAGTGGCACAGAGTAAGAGCAGCTGGTCCCCATTCGGATTCGCCGAACCAATGCCATGCGGACCGATGACATCTGTCCACACTGATGCACCACTCTTAACGCGCGCGTTGAAATCACTCATCAGAAATATTCAATCGCTCCTCGGCACAGACAGTATCAAGGAGAAGAACTCAGTGTAGAAATGATTACGCGTATCATCAGTATAACACATTATCGGACAGTAGGTGCATATAAAAGTGACCAACTTACCTCTTCCGAACCGTAGACGAACAGTCATTGTCGCGCGCTGATGCCAGGTGCTTCACCCACAATCCGGCCATCGAGGCGATCGGATATTCGTGAAATATGCCCATAGAAATAGCAACACACAGCTCAGCGAAGAAATTTCTTTTCGATATTTCTCATCAGGCTATACATAGATAAAACTGGTTAAAATCGTTATAGGCTAAAATGGCAATTCTAGGGTTTATCAAATCCTAATAGGCGGGTTGCATCAGCTGGTGCAAACTGAATTATGCAAGCAGAATATGCCACTTCAAAAGATACATTTACACTGGTCATAAGTTTACTGTGATTCGCCTCGACCTCCGAAAGTGACCTTTTCACCCATCGGACAGCTGAAA
>OX104065.1:48721507-48739196 GCA_944474145.2 Dicrocoelium dendriticum
TGAGGCCCCCAGACATGGCTCGGGCGTATTCGTTGTATGGATTCGACCCATTTACCGAAACAGCTGTTTTATGGCCAACTGAGTGTAGGGAAACGGCACGTGGAAAACCGAAGTTACGATATCAGGAAAGGAGCACAGCGTGGCCATCAATTTCTGATGTTGATTGCAGGTCACGGGAATAGATGGAGGTTGATCGAAGTGCATGACACGATCTAATCACGAAAGCAGTTGCCGAAGTGCAAGAGAAACTTCTTGTGAATGCAGGGAAAAATGGGCAAAGGCGGAAGTGACTGGCGCCGATGGACAGTACATCAATCGACTTCGAGCGCATGGTGCTGTAGCACGTGCGGTCACGAATGCTTCGGTCATTCATGTTTATTGAGCCAATTGCGAGACTACTCGGGTCCAGCACCGAAACATCGACCAGTCCTGCTGAGAACATAAGCAGAACCGGCGGAGCGTTTGTGCGTACGCTGCATTCGATTTACTAACCGCGTGCTTGTGTGCTGCTTTTTTATTTCAGATGGTCGGTTATTTACCTTGTATTATTGTTATTTTATTACACGCTTTTTAATTTATACCTGCATAAGTTATTAAATTGCACAATTCTCTAAAACTAAAGGAGGTTAACTTAGCCTGCTTTAATCTCCTTCTTACATATTTGACATGATCCCTTTTGCTCCCATCTAGAATCTATCACGGCTATGTCGATAATCCGTTTCTTTCTTATGCTAATTTAGCAGGATTTTCTACGGAGTATTTAATATCTTTGATTCGACATTACATTTCATGTGATTGGCTGTCGCTTGACATCCCCAATGTGGCTGCGCTTGATGTGCAGGTTGAAAAGGTGCCCATCAGTCTATTACCACAACCTCATCTATACTGGCTCTAGGGGACAGTTGGTCGTTGTTGGAGGAGACGGAGTGCACGGTCCTTGTGGCTGTGCTGGGCTCGAGGAGCGGTTCCATGCACTCAGTGTGAGCTGGACTACGGTCCAGCCGCCGCCTTGTGTGCGCTTGATTCCCCAAATGCAGCTTGCTTGTGTTTGCATGTGAAGGAGTGTGGGCCGGCTCCGTTGATGAAACGTGGCTCTTTTCCACATGCATCCCTTTCTTATTCCCTCGTATGTACATTGGATATTGGGTGTGTGGTTGGAGCTGTTGTTGGTGCAGCGCAGGCCACCCATGGTCTCTTTGTATGTGTTGGCGTCCTGCGTCTGTCCACAGTGACATGCAAATGCGGAACCGGATGCCGCCAACCAGGTTAGACACAAAATATCCTTCAAACTAAAAAGAACAAAGGTGTGCTGGACCTATTACTTACTTTAAGCCTAGTTTCCATTTTCACTCTGGTACTACGTGGCCTTCAAGTTTGTGACCACAACTTTGTTGCCTGAAAAATAGAGGTCAAGCCCCCCAGGCGCATTAAACAATACACTCTTTCCTCCTTTAAAAAGTAAACTGGACCGTATTTTCTACTGTACACCGGTCATAAAATTGGGACATATTGTTCCTTTCTTTTGACCTTCTGGACCTCTCTGGATCTCACAGCATACACTACTGCTCGCAGTTATTGACACACAGCAAAAGACGTTGTGAAATATCTTTAAATAGCTTCACAGTTGCGGATAAATGTAAGAATGAAATCGCACACTAGCTTGGACTAATGAAAAAGCTCGTGATTTCAGTGTACTGTTATGCCTCCACAGAGTTGTAGTTGAAGCGGATGGCAGGATAGCTATGCGTCTATATCAAGAAGAAGGACGCATCTCACACAACAAAAACAATGTTGGTAAGCTAACAATCTTTGCGGTAAACTGAAAAGAGCAACAAACAACCCTACCACAAAAAATATCACGTAAGGCATCAGGGTTGTAGCCACGCTTACTGCTACGGCAAATGACTTTAGTACATAGTTTGCTGCAGCTTCCAGCAACGAATATGTGTCTGTGCTTTACGCAGTCACATCTGTCACCCCTGAAACTCTTTCAGTTGGTGATTTCAACATGAAAGTCATTAAACTAATGTTAAACATTCAGTTCCCTTTAGTAACTTGAAAAGCACAATATGAGACGATGTTCGGCATGCCTTTCGTATCTTCTCATCTGTGCTTATAACGAAAACCGGTAATTGTGTACAATAATTTGTGGGTGCACACATACATGCAAACAAATGCGAGAAACAGCGAGTCTTTTTTCTACAAACAGGGCAGCCTTAGACTGATCGATACGTGCATTGCACACGAAACAGTGGATTAATCCGATTAATGACAACAGACTTGGCAAACCGGAGGAGTTGGAATTTGTGATGGCGAAGCAGGATCCTAAACGCCTTGTTGACCTCAATTCGGTGACCAGATGTCAGTAAGTGTCTGCCGAGCAAAGGTGCCGGCGGCCTGCGCACACAGGCTGAGTTGGGCTTGCTTGCTGAATAATCCCGAATTGAACCTATTTTGATACATGCTCCTTTATTTGGGAAAGCAGTGTTCTGTTGATTCTGCTTGTGTAACTATCTCCGCAGTTACTTACGAATCGTTATACGCAGTGGGAGCTGGCGCCAATAGGCTGCATTCCCTTTAGTGGAGACAACGGTAGCTTATGATTTTCGTCGATGCTTCGGCAGCACAAAAAGTGCCCTGTGTGTCGGAAGGCAGACGTCTTGTAGTCCTCAAAGAAGCAATGTCACCCTTAATGTGCAGCTCTAAGAATACCTTTTTCTTAGGTACGGTAGGTAGAGAAAGTTTCATTTCACGGATTTGGCTGTGCTTCCGGATAACTTTTCGAGCGTCGCCATTAGCAACTAATGTGTTGGTAGGTAATTCTAGTTGATCAGCTAGACAATCGGTCGAACATATTCGTCTGACGCGACTAAATAGGGTCTTCACAAGCGTTCACTTGTGCCACATTGGCGTAAAGCTAATAAAATGTATATACTGTCCCGACCATGTTGTTTTTCGGCTGACAAACCCATTTACTATTCCGTTATCTCTGCCGCTGCTGGGAACATCTAACTATGGAATACAGTTTTGTTATTAGACTTCGTAGAAATACCTCAAATTGACACGCGAGTACTTAAAAAGTGTCATTATCTGTGCGATATGCATTTCTGTTGAACAGAACAGAAAACATCGTCCACAAAACATTGGTAATAGGGTAACTGCGACATTTCTTAGGATAATCTTTGTTCCATCATCAGCATGAAGAAATCCACTAGTATGGGACCCAGTAGACTACCCATGACTACCCCATCAAGTTTGCGATACGGTATGTTTCGGAAGTGGAAATTGACATTCTCTGTGCATAGAAGTAATGATTCTCTCAAGAATTCAACCGGAATCCGCAACAACATCCGGAACTTTCTGCTAATTCGCAGATGTAGTCAACGGCCTGGTGTAGTGGAACGTTGTTAAACGAGGATTCCTTATCTAAAGAACACATCATCTTATCGGAAAAGTTCATTTTATCGAGATCTTTGACAGGCTCGAATGAATCTTTGAGGCCATATAGATTAAACTGCCTTTAGCGGAGAAAGCACATTAACCAACCAGCGAGCTAATTTATGTTGGGGTGCTTTCGTCATCGAGAGGATCGGTCTTAGCGGCACTCCGCTCATGTGCGTTAGTGGAAGCCCATTTGACTGTGAAGTAGTTGATCCACTCGGCTTTAAACTGTTATAATCAATGCTGCCGATTAGGTGATAGTGATGAAGCATTTCTAAGTGGCAAATAATACGAGATTCGAATGCAGTCACATCCCCCACCGCCAGTCGTTTAAATGTGTTAGTGTCACTGAGTATGATGCTCATCTCGCTATATTCATCTTTGTTCATGACTACAACACCTGAGCCCTTATCCGGTTTTATTACAACGACATTCTTAGCGCGCAATTCGCGTGACGCTCGTAAGTGTCTGTTGGTAAGCGCGCACTTTTCTTTTATCGTCACATTTTTTACTTCACAGGCAATATCAATCAGTTTATTTTTAAACCATATAAGCTTATCGGTACTAGTTGGTTGAAGGTCCTTCAGCTGATCAAAATGATCTAAAAATGAGTCTCAGTGAACAATCTTACCAATCGTCTAGGAGGCACTCTGTAATCTAGCCCGAAAGACAATGCTTCTAACTGTAGTGCATCAAAACGAATGATTAACTTGCTTCGGTCATCCCATGAATTTGGTTTCGATGGTACCTCCACAGCCGAAATCAAGTGCGGTGGTGATGTTATACCAATACATTACTGAATATTTTTCCTTTAATTACAGTCGGGCCATTAATCTTTGGGATGAAAGAAATCTGTTGTAATTACCGCAATATTAATCTGGACCCCAAACAGCTATTCGTAAGTACAGCCTTATACTTGACAGTGCCACTCTATCATGTCTGATGAAGCGAAGCGTTAAGGAACAAATCATGTCTTTCCTCTTATCTCGCAGTCTTGTTTCACCTTCACAACATGGTTTTTTAAATGCTCTTTCAAACATATGTTGTCAATTTAATTGCCTTAATAATCTAATCGGAGTGATTGACTCTATACTTGGATGCTTTTTCCTCAAGCTTGACTTGATAAAGCTCTCCATCAATGTCTAACATAAAGGACTACTATTAAAATTGAGTATTTTTGGAATATCAAACTCGCTACTGTGTTGCTTTTAATTCTGGCTGACAGAACACTCCCAAACAATGAGTTCATGTCTAAGCCCCAACAACTTACTAATGGCGTAGTTCAAGGCAGCATTTTAGGTGCTCTTTTTAGTATACATAAACGATCCTATATAGTTCGTATGCTTCAGATGAGTTGAAAGTAGTGTATTGTTCCACTAATTCCCTTACAAAACGAGGGTAGCAAATATTAATTGTGGTCTATAAGCCATAGAGTGTTGGACTGTAAAGTAGCAGATGGAATTCTCTACATCGAAATGCAATACGATGACCTATATTTGCCACATAGAAGCAGGATTATTTCCAATTCAGGTAGATCCCATTTCATTTTGTTATTCTGTCAGAGATTTTGTATTAAATATTCCAAATCCCTAAAATGCCGTGTACATGCGAAATCTGTCGTACACGAGCAACGCAACCAGTGGAACATATATGTTGGGCACTAAGTTTGGAAAGGACATAGGTCATGGTACTCAAAATCAATGTATGACCCTTGTTAGAATACTGTAGCGTTAGGTTCAGTAATCTACGTAAATGTAACCTGAAGTTCATAGGAAATGCTCAACGCACCTACAACAAACGCATCTTTGGTTAAGTCACATTTGTTTCTTATTAAGATGGATGCAATTAAAACTGAACTTTATGGCTTCGCAGATGAGACTTAAATTCGTATTTGCTATATAAACTTGCATGACATAAGATGCTCAAATGACAGCAATCAATGCGATTTCCTTTGGAAGCCCGATATAAATTTTGAGACAGAATGTATAGTTTTAGCAACTTCATTCAAGAACACAGTCGAAGGTAACCTTTATCTTGTAAGGTTCAACCTGATACAGGAATAAGTTATTTACTTGTATACGATGTACGAAAGGTCAAAACGTATTCAATATTCAGTACTCAATTTCTGACACCAATGAAATTGGAAATGAATTTAATCTTTCAAATAAACGATGCTAGATTGTTTGAGGAAGGACTGGGACATATTTGAAACAAAAGATCACGGGAGTTATTTGTGGAATATTATTTGTCTCTCTCTGCGTTTTATTTCCACTGTCACTCGAAATATGCTCTATGTTAACTTTCTATACTCAGTCGCATATCACTTAATTCTTTTTCGGGTCTCCACTGAGCGATCGACAACGAATATCCTATATGCGATCGGTTGTCTGGAATAATCGAAATAAAATGCTTCCGATTTTGATAGCTTCATATGATCGTGTTTCGCGACATAGCACCCAAAGCTGCAGGCATGTCACAAACTGTATTTGAGCTATATTTACGGCTCTTTATTCTTTATAAACCCCTGACCAGAGTGCAACAGCTCTTTATGTCGAAAGCGCTGTACGATCATCGTTATTCACCAAGTGCACCCATCACTTTGGGTTTGTCCCATTTGCAAAATATTGTATTTATAAGTAGCCTTTTTAATTCCTACTAATTTAAATATGTTATTATTTCATTTTTGGCCACGATTGGGCTGATCTCCTGAGGTGACAGATTACAGCTTCCAAGTCAAATAATAATACTCATGCGTGACATATTGCTATGGACTCCAATATGCACAACAAACAATGCCATACGCGAATGGGCCACCTGACGTAAAGGGCTGAGTTTTCATCGCCCATAAGTTACACATAAAATCATTCTATAAAACATTTGATAAACAGGTGATGGCATATTTTGAGGTTGTGCAGCCAGTTGGAGCATGGAAGTACGGTTGAAACCCATCGAGATTATATCCTGAGTGGAAGCAGGTTCACTGGGGACGTCTCCATGAAAAGCCGTATTACTTTACTTGAACTATGTTTAAAGCTGCATTTATTATTCTTCCAACTTTAATAAGTTTAATACATTCAACAAACTAGCTAGGATCGATTAATTCAAATGAACAATTAAATATTTATGCGACTTTTTGTACAACTTTATCATACCACTCAGTTGGACTGTGCCTCGCTTCGTCGAGGAATATACAGTTTATTTATTTATTTACACTGGTCTGGGGCTTCGACTGTCAGAGTGCTACATACTCGAGAGTTGGACAACAGGTGTCATAATTACTCGAGGGAATCGTTTCTCGGGTAGCGATTGGTAGGCGCATCGAACGCGTGACAAAATGATGCTTGACAAAACATTCGTGAAATTTGTCTGCTGTTTCTGCTAACTTGTCTAGGGATACCTCATCGACGGACACAGAGAGGATGTCTGTAGTGTTTGTTGGGAGACATTTTTCCCAAGTTGGCGCAAAACACCGTCGTCCATGCTGGACCGGGTAAGAAGCGCATGTATCGAAGGCGTTGTGAAGGGATTGCTGAAGCCGGGCTTTGTTCGAAGCAATGATGAGCTTTAGATTTGCAGCATTAATCCTGTCGTAAGAAAAATAAGACAGATTTGGGTCAAGAAGATCTGCGACATCAGCGGCGATAAAACTGGGGGTGAGTGCAGCGGCATAAGAAAAGTTGGTGGACTACGAGGTAATAAGGCGCCAAAGAAAAGTGCGTCCAACTAAAAAATCCAAACCCGAGGATTAGACTTATCGAAAGCCGCTATGGAAAAACCGGTAAAAGATTCCGATGTGGTTTCGCAGGAAACAATATCAAAAGACAGCAAATGCCTAATCCAGAGTTCTAAGCTTCGAAAAAGAAAAAGAAAAACATAGCAATGCTGGATCACAAACAGGCAGCGAACGAACTAACACAAAGAAAGTTATAGTCGGCACTCAGTCAGTTTAAATGAAAACTGTCACTGCCTCTCAATAGGATTCCGACTTCCATTGATTACCAAACTTGCGGTAAGATCCGGCGGATAGGCTAGCTCTACCAGAACGATGGTTCCCAGCTGTTAAGCAAAGACCAACGCACCGATGGAAAAACAGGAAGACGCGCACAGCAGACTGGAGCGACAACACGAAACGCGGATGGAAGAAGAGTGTATCGATCGAGTTAATTAAACAAAGTGTACAATAAAGGTTGTGAATAGTAATAAGAAATTAAATTTTAAAAGATGAAATGTACAAGCGCTACAGGAGAAAGTGACATGTTCATATCCTAAATTTATTTTACAGAAGATAGGTAACAATTTTGGAATATTCTTGGAGTAGCCACCGTGTGTCTGGATTGCGCGCGCCATCTCTATGTACTCCATAGTTTGCTGTGATGCAAACCCCTGCCATTTCGATCACTGGGACCGAATCAGAAGCGAGCTACTCTCTCCAAACAGGGCGCTCCAGACAACGTTTTATTTTTCTTGTTTCTCGGTTTTAGAAACTAGCAAGGGTAAAATGACCAGGTAAGGTCTTAGCTTGTATGTACGTGTTTGTGCAATATGCCATTTATTTATACTTCTAAATAGAAGCGCAAGCAGTGACTTCAAAACAACCAGTTTTCCATTTGTTTGTCATCAGTCTCAGTAAGAAAGAAACGGTAAAAGCCGACAAATGCGCCTGTGGGTACAAGAAATATTACGTGATCTAAATATTGGATTCAAATTTATCAGTGTTATCGGCGATCATGGGATGCAAGGCACGTGGATCTTCTGTGTTAGGTCCGATTCCTCGCTTCCGGGTCATGTCTATGGAAGTTGAAGCGTTTATATTTCTGCCTGTTTATGCATGGGTCGAAATTGTTAATCTTATGTATACCGCTTCTACGTTAGCAAGTAGTCGCGCCCTCGGCTGATGGTTCTGCTTTTATGGTGTTTTGAGCATGATGTCAAAAGTGGCCTTTTGTCGATTGGGTGGTCAGAGCTGATCAGGTGGTTTTGATCGCACTTAATTTGGTTCCATCTTGTTGATTTCTAAGCCCACTTGGTAGATGTTTTTTGATTCTTTTGCACAAATGCCTGATAGTGCTGCCGACGTAACTAGACACACAGGAACAGGCAACCGGTACATTATCAAATATTGCAGATAGCCAGGCATCTTGTTTGGTGTTGAATGTGAAAACAACTTCGTATGGAATAGAGATGATCTGTCACCATTCTTGTCATAATCTAATATCCGAATGCCGCAGTAGTAAGTAGCATAAGTTGCTTGTTTTCGCTGCATTTGGGCGTTGGGCTAAAGTAACATTCACAAAATGAGGACGAATATCAGCTCATGCTTTATCATGCAAATAATTCGAACTTAGCTATCTTAGATGTGGTAACCGCTGAGTTGCCATCTTACGGTCCAAAGCAGAAAATGAGGTAATGGTAAGCAGTTGTGTATTTCATGCCATACATCACTGTCTACTTCAGACTCAAGTCTTTCTTACCTA
This sequence comes from Dicrocoelium dendriticum, assembly GCA_944474145.2. Classification (NCBI taxonomy): domain Eukaryota; kingdom Metazoa; phylum Platyhelminthes; class Trematoda; order Plagiorchiida; family Dicrocoeliidae; genus Dicrocoelium; species Dicrocoelium dendriticum. Next base: position 48,730,423 of record OX104065.1, read on the forward strand.
CATGTACCTGTTGATCAATTCACTTTTTCAGTTCGAATTAAAAGCTTCCTGTAACCGACAATTTATCTGTAATTTCATTAGAATTAGCAAATTTATAACTATTCTCCGAGCTTATGTCTAGTACTAAGATAAGCCATGAAGTGGAAATGTGTTTTACAGTGAACAGGAATCATTCATGCTTTCACTATGTTATAACAATGAAGTTTAATCTTGTTGGTATGTTTTTACGGTATATTTGTTTTACTGGTTGTATCGTATCGCTCAGTTGCTCTCATTGTGTGTCAAACCTTACACTACTGACTGTCTCTGCTTACTTGCTCTCCATTCCTTTCGGCTGTGATCAATAAACTTTAGATTTAGCTGTACTGACTATTCTCCGTATTATCGGATTTGGCTAGCCTATTACGTGCACAGCTTGCGATTAATTCCCGAGTGGCACCCCAAGTTGTCTAATTTTCTCCTTACAAAATCCAAACTACACAGCAAACTATATTATTTCAACGTCGTTGCGGTCGGCATTAGATCGGAGGCGGTAACATGCTGAAAATTTTAGACGCTTAATACATTTGGCATTTTCTAAGTAGAGGTACATATGATTATTGCACGCAAAGCGGTATTTAACTGTTGTACTTAGGCTTGACTGGCTGCGATACCTTATCTCTATTTCGCCATGTATCATCCGGAGGGTACTGAAAAACCCGTTGCGACCTTGGCTATGATATATATATTATGAAGCTACTAACCATAGCCTCTAATAAGAAGAGTAAACAGCGTCATTTACCAATTTATTTAATCACGCGGCTGCGATTAAAATTTGTTTAACTCCGTCACTGTCAAACGTTAGTTTAAGGTATATGTTTAGTAACAATACGAAAGGTCTGATGCATTTTATCATGCCGAAAATCACAACTTTCTGATAATTATTAGCTCACACAACTTTTGTGATTATTCTGCATCTGCTAAAATCTATATTATGTTCAAGCACACAAAACCGACACACATGATGAAATCGTTTGCAATAAAGCAAAATAGTGGGATAACAAATAACCGAGTTCCGTCGGTGTGCAGATCCAACATTAGGGATGTGTTTCGGAACTGATGAACTTGCAAATATATAAGAAAGAGGAGATTTGAATGCATATTAGGTTGTTAATAATGCTAACGCGATTTTTGCTATATTTGATTTAACAGCTCCGCTTCCAAATAAATTTTATTAAGCTGCTTGTGCTTGGATATCTTCTGGAAGCATGTTTTGAGTGATATATAACTGTGGTGACAGTTTATGACAAAAAATGTTTTGCATCTTTACAGAACATTTAATTCAACATGGACAGAAGACAAATACGCACAAGTTATTTGTACCAATTTAACCTTGTTGGAAATGCCTCGAAAACAGCCCATGATATCGACAGTGCTCTTGGTGCTGAAACAACGAATAACTCTACTGAACAGTGGTGATTTCAGAAATTTCAGAAAATTTACGGAGAAGTTCAAGGTGAAGATCCTTTTGCACCGCCACTGAAGTTGAATAAGGACTATTTTACGGTATGAGTTAAAACAGATCCGCTTAAAATTACTCGAGATCATGCTGCTGGATTAGCATTATTGCATGTGACTTTACTAACATATTTACGGACGATTGAAATGTCGAAAAAGCTTGATAAATTTGTGCTGTGCTAATTCAATGAAAGTCGAAAAAATCGTCATCTTTAAGTGTCGTTCACCATTCCTCTGTGCAGCAGAATATGACCCATTTCTCAAGCGAAATGTAACTTGATTTGAAAAGTGGATCACTTACGACAACCGACGACCAACCTCACAATCAAGCTCCACACAACTTCCCAAAGTGGAAATTGTAACCAAGTAAGGTTATTGTAATGTTTGGTTGTCTGCAGATGGTCAGATTCAGCACAGCATTCTGAATCCAAGAGAAACCATTACAGTGGGGAAGTAAAAACCTATGGTAGCATGGCTGCTAAAGAGCTGGTACATGTTCCGTTCCAGGCGACCATCTGATTCAACGATACGCGCCTAGAGACTATATGTCACTCAAAGAACCAAACGCGATGGGACCTATAAAAGAACACTGCACCAGTACTGTGGCTAATGAACCCATACAACCTGTAGAAGATGATATTGGCCAGACACCTAACACTGTACGTAGAAGATTAGACACTGGACTAACTACGCGGACGACGAATAAGAAGTTAAATCCTTCTCCAAGTACACACCGGAAAAAGGATTATTCGCCGGCCACTCACCGGTCGGCGAAATTTCGCGTATGATATGTAAAACCTACGAAACATTGCTTAACTTTGAGCAAGTTTCATGTGTTTAAACTGAAGCCCAAGGGCTCCTCAATAAACTTACCAAACTTCGGCTACTTCCGGTTGCGAATGCTTGGGATCTAATTTCTATTACCGAAACTTGGTTACACCAAGAGGAGACTGATGCTGAGGGTGAGATAGTCGGAATATCACTTATTTGGTACGACTGTCCCAACAGAGGAGGTGGGGTCCTACTCTCTTACCGCAACGACCTGCAATGTGCAATAGTTGATGATTGGGAAACTCACATTACCGACTCACTCTGTTGCCGTCTCCGATAAAGACAAAACGGCGCATGTCTCGTAGCTGTCGTTTACCGTCCCACAACGTCCACTCTGGAAATGGATTCCCGCTTCATATGTGTCCTGAACAGAGTACGCGCACTAGGTACAGACACATTCTCATCTAAGGGGACTACAATCTACACGATCTGAAGGTCTCGGCATCACAAAGTGAACAGTTCAAAGTAGACTTGCATGAACTGACCGCTAATATTCTCTTGCATAATAATGTCACCACGCCCACTATATTCAGGACAGAAAACAAACCTTGCTTATGGGACGTTGTGCTCACGGATAAAGAGCTCCTGTTTGGCAAGTTATGGGTGGGGAGTCCATTAGGTCCCAGTGACTATGTAGTGATAACGTTTAAAAATGTGTGTTCTGCAAAGTATATGTATGAGCACTCGGAACTAACGAATACAATCACATGCTACCACTTATTGAAAAAGCTCGTCGACGCATCAAGTTGGGAATGCTCAAACAACTGTGCCCTTAATAACATTTAGACAGAGTTCGCTGAAAGGCTCGGCGGTATCGTCGATAGAGCATCAGAGACCAAGTCTATTCGCCCTGCATAAATGTCTTTATTTCTAAGGACCAGGGCTGTAAAATGCCTGGCGATAAAAGTTGCAGCATAGTGTGTACACAAGGTTAACCCCGACTCAGGGACTTGCGGCAATTTTTTGATCCATCACAACCATTGTTCTGCAATTAGCCATGAGAACAAAGTAAATTATCGCCAGTGCATAGCCAAAAGTTCCTGGCAAACAACAAACTGCTGTATAGGAATGTCAACAATCCTCGCAAAGTGGATGATAGCATCCCTTCACTTTTCACCCCAGGTGGTAAAGTACAGGAAGCCGAAGTAACAACTAATAACCTGAGGCTACAATACGCCCCAATTTTCGAACTTACAGCCTCTACCTGTCCAATAATGTAATGCAAAATACCCACTCTATGGTGTACACATGTAATTTTCAACCCATCACTTGTGCTAAGGAAGTCACCATCACTGCGCGATCATAGCTCTCCGGAACCGACAAAAGCCACCAGAAAGCCCTGAAGACTGCAACCACCAAGCTAGCTGAACCACTGTCACAAATCTTCCAACGGTGCATTAGTGAACAACAAGTCCTTACTTTGTGGAAGCGTGGCATTATCACCCCAATTTTTAAAGGCGGTAGCCATCCAGAGCCAGAAAACTATCGCCCAGTGACTCTCCTTCCTGTGCTAGCGAAGGTGATGGAAGCATTCCTGGCTGATGCTCTAATGAACTACCTGTAAAAAGCAACATCTTGACAGTGGAGCAGCATGGCTTCAGTCAACACCGGTCATGCACCACCAACCTGCTGATTGCAGGAGGTAGTTAGACGGAAGTGGCTGATGTTGGGGTCGGAGTTGACGTCACCTATCTAGACTTCTCATTGCTGTTGACCGCGTAGAACACCATCTACTACTTCACCGGCTACAGGGCTATGCATTGGGAGATACTGTGCTTGATAGAATTAGAAACTTTCTGAACGAGCAGAAGCACCAAGTACGCGTTTGGAGTCACTCTCTAACCCGAGTGAAGTGGATTGTGGTGTCCCACAGGGTTCATTGCTGGGACAACGTATATTCCACGTGTTTGGCACTGACTTGGAAAGAGGTGTCTATTCAAATTATCTGCTTCTCCGGGTTGACGTCAAGATATGACGGGCGATTAGTAACAGTGAAGATCACTATCTACTCCAACATGACCTGGATTACATTTATGAATAGTCAAAGAAGAACCTGCTTCAGTTGCACATAGCTAAGTGCAAGATGATCCACTTGCTTCATCAGCCGGTGAGGCCTTACAATCCTAAACATTGGACCTTGCAGAAGGCCTTACAAGAGGGTGACCAGGGTGTATTGGTACCCCATGTTTTCGGTGTGATCAAAACACGCAGAGAAGGTGACGAGTACTGGCAAGCAACACTTCGGTCTTCTTCGCAGAGCCCTCGGTCGCTTTGAACCAACAATCTTTCCCTAAATGTTTATCTCCTACGTGCGACCGCAAGTGTAATATGCTATCCATGCGAGGCAGCTGTGGCAGAAACAGGCTCTCGATGCTGTTGACAATCCTAAACGAAGGGCAGCGGAGAACATCAGTACCCTCTTTCATCTGCCATAGCAGCTAGGACTGAAATATCTAAGAATGTACGGCCGTCGATATCGGCTTTTGTGGGGGACCTCATAATGGTTTACAATATTCTGAATAACCCAAACACATTTGCCGTCCACTGATGGAATTGAAACGCTACACTAACCTAAGGGATCATCCTCTGAAACGGAAAATATAGTACAGCCAACTTGAATGTCGTAGCAATTTCTTTTTCATCCGCGTTTGCCATCCTTGGAACGCCTTTCCTAATTATGTCGTCTCTGCTCCCAATCTGGCGATATTTAGAAAAAGTGTTGTTATTCAGAGGCTACAAAACGCAGTCAAACGGTGTCTTACCAAACTCCCAACCAGTAAATTGACACTTTCAACACGCAGACATCTCCGCTAGTCTACATTAGTCTATGCTGAGTCCACTAAAACAATTTTACTTTATCGTACAATTTGCTTTTGACAATAATTTCCATCCCACGGGATTTTTTAAGAATTGTTATTTTACCACTACTACACTATGATTCCATTGTTCTATTGTATTGTCAACAACTTGTCGAAATGCACCGAAAACCTTAACACACACTGGCATCATACAGGGGCCAAATCTTCTCCATGATAACCTTCGGTCGCTCGTCACACAAACAACATTGCGGAAGACGCTCTAGCTGGGCTACAAATTTCGCTTTGCCCTTTATACTCCCGTGATCTTTAGCTTAAGAAATCACCTATTAATGCACCTGGGAAAGTTCCTATGAGAGAAAAGTGTTAAGATCCCAGCTGATGATGAACCCCCTTCCAATTTTGCAACGCCAGCAGAGTTGCGAAATTTCTTTCATGCGGAATAACTCGACTTGTATCCCGTTGGCATAAGTGTGTCAATTCAATAGGTTTTTATTTCGAGTAAAAATGTTGCTTCTGAGCCATGATATGTGATTTTATGATTAAATAGCGTAATAACTTTATTACCAACCCAATATATCTTACCGAATAAACTGCAGTAAACGAACTCTAATAGACAGCGTTCCATCTGCGTATGCTTCCACGAAATGGATTAAAAGCTGGTTAGGGCCGATAGTGCTATATTTGATAATCTTGAACACGACAAAATGGATTCAAAATAAACTAGAAAAAAAGGTGGGATGTTGCAATGATTTGCGGAGTATGGTGTCTTTGAAATATTTCCCCTGCGTGATGTAGTTTAAGCTTTTTGACCGCACACCAATGTAAATATTTGTGGTAGGCATATTTTATCATACTGGGAAACAATGTTTACTTAATGGTACTTTTGTAATGTTCTCAAAATTTGCAAGGAGATATTGAAGGAAGACCTGTGTTTAGGGTGTTTTAGCCAAGCTCATTCATGTTATGCATATACTTTCTAACGAAGTCCCTTAACGAGACAGGTACATCACGCAGGGCTGTCAGCCGATCAATTGCTGTAAATAAAAGGTAATAAAGTCAAGTTCTTTTAGTTTATTATTACAAATTCAAAAAGCGTCAATTGAAACTAACTTCCAGCGTATTAACACGCTGCTTGGAGTGCAGTAATGGGAGAATGCAACATTGAAACGATCCACCTTATGAATCGCTCAAGAAGACTTACCAGTACCTACCGTTTATTTAGTGGAACGTAACATTAATCGACTCGAAATTGGCGAATTTTACTGTAAGGTGAAGATTGGTGGAAACAACGAGTATTTTCCTGTTCTCCGAAAACTTACAAGAGACTTAATGGTAAAGTTATAGTGGAAGATATTTGGTAAGCCAATTCGCCTCTGGTCTAGTCTCTACCTCCCTTTTGCCACTGCCGCTTTTGTATTAACTTTCACGCAATCCTAGTTTTTCACCCGCTTGATGCATGCATTTTTCCCTTGTATAACATCCCTATTACGCATACTCCTTGATTGCTAACATAGATATTTAGATATTGGTGAACACTTCTAAACCTTATATGGGTTCTTGTTTTGTGTTTAAAAATGCATAAAGCCATGTAAAGTTACGATCATGTCTGTAGAGATACGCCCCTAACAAAACAAGAAGACATGTTTATCTTACATATTTAAACGTCGCTGTAGGAAGTTTGATGCCAATCTTGAGGTAACTTCGTGGTTCAGGAGCGACTATCAAAACAGCATCATCCGTATTTTCATGTTTCTGAATGTTGTACTGCAGTTGTGAAGTGGAGCTCATTGCGTGACTTTTCGACATTAACTTTCCAATCCTAAGGTTAATCAGACCTCATCCGTTAATTGATGTAAGCAAAATGCCAATGTTGGAAAAGTTCACCAATATTGCCTTAACCCATTTTCTGCCTGCGTCCTATTAAATGAGACAATCCAGAATGCGATTTAGGCGTTAGATTTATTAAAACAACCTAGGGTTGGCAAAAAACGAATACAAAACGCTAATTATTGGTGTCACCTCAGAAAATAAAATAAATATATACTGTAGTACATTAACTCAACGCCGTAAATCACATTTCAAATGGTATTCTCCAAACAACGCCAGCAGAAAATGGGTTCCGTGGTGCACATTTATTTTGATAATCCGGTAGTAACAGGTCTATACAGATCACTAGTGTGTATGCTGTTTGCTGATTACTGGTGTTTCGGAACCCCCAATCGAAAGATTAAGGGACAGAGACGTTAAGATTTTGGCGAAGAAACTGCAAGTTTTTAACCATTCTGATGATGGTGCTTAACTTACTTACTTGTCAAGTTAATGATAACGTTTTTGGGACACACCGTTCTATTTGATGGACGCGACTATAAGAGGTAGCTTTAAGGGCTCAAGGGGATAACCGGCAAAACAAACATTTCTACAGGGAAGCAAAACTAGTGTCAATTGGAATGTCGAAACTGTCAAAGTTAAGCTTAGTCCACTGCTAACTAAAAGCAATGAAGTTGACAGCCGAATACCAAACTAATGGATTATTCGCCCAACATTTTGAAAAACAAGCTATTATTTCTGTAGCGATTTCAGTCGGCCTGCTCAATACAATCGGTTGCAAACGAGTTCAGTATAAGAGTAGGGAAATTTTCGATTCGTGTAATTGGAAGAGATAAGTGTTTCCAGCGATGAAATATCGGTCGGCGGTAAGAAAATAACACCGTTGAAATTGGTAGGAACACACCTCTAATTGTATAATATTACATCCTAGGAGAAGATAGCGCAAAATCACAAAACGTCTTCCTAAGCATCAAGAATGTTACAAAACTCAACATTATGATTCGTACTTGTTTTTTCTTTCACCACTAAGATAGTCTATTTCTGAACTGATTTGCTTCTGCTGCGCTGGTCTATGTGAATTTTAATTCTGAACTATGATGCTTTCTGCAACCGAACATTTCAGAACAAAAACATTGTTCGTCTCCATCCGTTACATTAATTTTTGGCTGATTTCAAACTGGACGTAGGTATATGGCTTTAATATGCTGGGCAACGTATACTCTGTAACTATTTGAGTAGGTAGAATGAAATTAAGCCTTAGGACGATTATGGTTAAGCACTAATCAAGAAGTGTGTACAAAGTGCACTGCGTGTTTAAGCTGAATGACTTTAGCTTATGTTGATGGTTCGCACACAATAGGTGCAGTCATTGAACCCACACGTGTAACCCGTGGATCCTTGGTAATGTAAAGTAATAAGCACATACATCAAGCCATATTTTTTATGCTTATTATAAGAGTAAATTCAAGTCAGTAAAGTCAGCATAAGCTTTACGTACCCAAATTCAGGGACGCGATCATAAACAGACGTAGCACGACTTGGAAGAACACGGAAAGGAATCAGTGGCTAGGACCATCCTTGTGCAAAACGTTTCAAGGCTGGAGGTCATGCTGAGCGAAAATCGACTGTACAGCACCAAGAGCAGTAGCGATACATTAGGGAGATGCCGTCCCTGGAAAATGTTGTAAAGCACAACACATAAAGAGAGGAGCATAGAGGTAATGGCATGATCTCTGGATCGGACGCAGTCGTGTTCGTCGTCACTCAACCAAAAAAAACGATTAATTGATGATAATAACC
>OX104065.1:48739695-48757654 GCA_944474145.2 Dicrocoelium dendriticum
TGGCCGTAGTACTTTACATAAACATTCTTTTAAATCTGTATTTGTTATTATTCCCAGCTTCCCGATTTCTCTAATACCTTAAACCTATCGATTACTTTAAAATCCGTTTTAGATCCATTGTATAAAGCGTGAACAAATACTTTTTGTGCGATCTTGCTGTACCCATTGAACAGACGACGTAGTTGGACTGTGCCTCTCACCGTAGAGGAATATACAAGTTACGCATTTATTTGTTCCTTTATTAGGGAGTTTTGGAGCAATGGGACAGTTGTTTAATACTGACAAAAAAGTTAAAGCTTAAAAGGTCTCGTAGGATGGTCATGGTGAAACTACAACATATGGAAAAATGGTTGATACAACTGGGTTTGCACAGGTGGACTCACTGAAGTATACGTTATATAAGCTGTAAATTCCACTTTAATCCATAAGGAATGACGGCAAATGAGATACTGGTAAAAATGGCATCCCCACCTGATGTATATATGCAGGAGGTAAAAAAGTCGAATGAAATCTATGGTTTGGCGGCCAGCGAACTCGCTCACAGACGCTTGTGTTTATCCATCTTAATGAGTCATGCGATATGGTGCTGCGAAATGAGTGCCCGGTCAGTTCAGTCTATGAACTCCGCCAGAGTGGGAGCACATATGACAGATTCCGGTAGGGCATTCCACGTTCAGCAAACGAGTAGTAAAAAGAAATTCCTAAGGCATTCCAAACGACTGTGCTGCTGTGCCAGCTTGAGATGGTGGCCTCTCAAATTCATGTTGTGACTGAGCTCCAGCATGTAGCGGCATGTGTGGTTGGGATCCCTCAAATACTGGTAAATCAAAATTAAGTCAACGCGCAATCGTCCTTACTGTCCGCTGAAGACCCCGAGCACTTGAACCCTTCCTTCATACGGCAATGGCTCATTATGGGGGTAGATAGTAAATACTTGACTTGGTTGGGGTAAAGTTACAATGTAAAATAGTGTGTCGATACAAGAAAACCCAAGATAAGTGACTCACTAAACCGTGTGCAGGAACACTCATGTAAGTATTCCTACCTGAAGGTTATGAGGGTTAAGACGCCTTCCACTAGTTGCTGTGCATTCAGGCCATCATCTGATGGTCGTTAGTAGTGTAGTAGATTACATGTGTCAGGGTATCGTCAAGGAGTTTTTTGATTAGTGATATTTTGGCGGCAATGAGCACATGCGCTGGGTTGGAGAAAATGTGTCTTAGACATTCCAGTCGGTTGTGTTGTGTGATCAGCTTAAAAGGAAGACTCCTCAGAGATGTGTATTGCTTAAGTTTCAACATATGGTGGCGAGTGTCGTTGGCCATTTAGGATATGGTACCACATTTTGTGCTTGCTATGTATACGCTGAAGAATCCCGTTGTACAATTTAAAGTTTTCTTCCCGCATGCGTGGGGAAAAGTTGGTCAAAGTTTTGACCTTCCTTGTCGTCCTGCAGAAGCAGCAATACACTTCCACATTTCAGAGGTTCTTAGCATCAGGTGATTACCCAGCTTTTGTTGCCTTGCCTCCGAAACTAAACTATATCCTTTTAACGCAGACGCCGTAGTATAATATCTGACCTCTGCGCAATCACAGTTCGCCTGGTATCAAGAGGGCTCGCCAAGGAACACTGGGAGCAGCAGCAACAAAACTGGTAGAAAGTTTGCCTAAATTCTTTCAGCGCTGCTTACAACAGAACCAAGTTTCTGCCATATGGAGTGCGGAATTATAAGTTTGATTCATAAAGTCGAAAGCAGGACTGAGCATTCAAACTATAGCCCAATATCCCCTCTTCCTGTACTGTCCAATGTCATAAGATCCATCGTTGTCGCCAAGTTGGGAGCCAGCTGGAGAGGTGCAGCATTATTATTCCCGAGAAAAATGGCTTCCATCGACAGCGATCATGAACAACGAAGCTATCAATCGCACGTAGTAGTTGGATAGAGTCAGCTGACGCTGGAGAGAAAGTTGGCGTGCTCTGCTTGAAACTATTGAAGACATTCGATTGTCTGGATAAGCGGATTTGCCTTTTCAAGCTCCAGCATTATGGCATTTCTGACACTCCCTTGGGTTGGATTGTCAACGATCTTCTTCAACGACATCAAGTGGTCAGAGTCCGGAGCTATTTATCTGACCCCCTACAAGTTGAATGTGGGCTCGGTTCTAGGGACAAGATTTTTGGTATTTATTATTTTTCTTGCATACAGATTAGCTTCGAATTTCTAACTGTTTGAAGACGAGATCGAGAAATGATGTGAGATTCACGCAGATACCGAACAGAATGTGTTTCATCACTTCCATCTTTTGAGACTGGCATTCGGACAAACAGACATCACCATTTTCCGACAGATGCTCAGTGCTTATGTTCCCCCCATGTCAAATATGCAATTCAAGCTTCGCAACCATGACTAAAACACGAGATAAGGTCACAATGGAACAATGGTTTATGACGGGTAAAAAAGCATACACTTAACGAGTCCCGCAGGTTGGCAATAGAAATACTAACAGATTGGCAAAACACATAAGTGGTTGAAGTAAGGAGCGTCAGTGAGATAAAAGGTAGAAGTATAACAGTTTTAGGGGGGATAAAGTGGTACGATGCAAAACAGGAGCTGCATCAACGTCGGGCATCCAATTGCAACAACGGAAAGGGCAATCTTCCATACGAGCACAGGATGAAACAGTTAGGATCATTCCGCTGAGGGTATCGACAAACGTAAGGTGACCTGACTAGTGCATAGTTGATTTTACGCAATTAAACTTGTGTGTCACTCCTTACTCCATCGCAATGGGGCTGGACCTTACAGTGGCGCGATGGTTTGCGTGCTTCAGAGACACGTTGAGCTATGTTGGATGATGCTTTTACACTTTCAGAACCACTCACACCAGATGGATCAATGGTTAGAGGCCAGATAAAATCAATTTCCTGGTCCTCCAGGTTGGGGTTTTGAATGAGGGTGGCTGCTTATTCCTCAAAACGGACTCCTTTAGCCCAACGCAAAGCCCGCTGCCTTGCGGTCAGGTTTTTGAAACAAACGCTTTGGTTGAGAACCTTAATCCTCCTCATGTTCAGGCCTGGGCACCCTGACAATATCCTGCCCAGGTAATACAATGAATTCCTCTTCAAACCATTTCCTGATGCTCCGGTTGTCGCAGAGGATAATCAACAGTGCCCTATCTGCTGCATCCAGCAGGGTGGATAGCGGTTTGGATGCTACTGCTCAAGCATTCCCATCTTATTCCCCCTATTAGATTTTTTCACTTGTATTGTCCTGTTCCAGCTACACTTTTTCCTCCCAATTTTAATCCCCCAATCCTTGGCCACCCCCACCTTGTTTTGATAACCTTTTACCTTCTAGTTTCAACTCACGTGTGAACGCGGAGCGTCATTCCTGCCCTGTCGACAAACCCACGTCCAAGCAAGTGATCAAGCCCAGTACATCAGTTTCCATTTGGAGCCATCAATCCTCCTTCAATTTGGCATGCCTCAATGTACGCACATTGCTACAGATCGGTCAACAGGCAACACTTGCCTGAACAGTAGAGACCCTTTCGATCGGTATCTGCAGCTTATCGGAGACCTGCCTGCAAAACTCGAGCTTTATGTGCACTTTGCAATCCCCTTCAGGTGACATTAGCAGCACTTTCTAATTGCGCCTATCCGGTGATGATGCAGCTTCGAGCACCGGACAAGCCGGTGTTTGTATTGCCCTGAGTCCCCGGTCTGAAGTCAATCTGGTTGACTGGATTCCAATCAGTAGCCGGTTGTGTGCGGCCCGATTGACTGACTCGTTCAACGCTTCGAAGTCGCGCGGGACTAACAGATATCTATTCGTTATCGCTGCCTATGCACTCACGAACTCTAGCGATGATTCGGTAAAAGACGACTTCCATCGCCAATTGAACGAGCTCATTCGACACAGAAAATGCTCGGACACTGTTGTTCTGGTTGGATATCTGAACACTCAAGTTGGAAAGTTGTGCACCGATGAACTGTATTTGGGCGACCAACATGGTGTAGGCTCCCGTAATGATAACGGTGAGCGGTTAATTCATTTGTGTGAATAGGCTCGCTTATTTCCTGCGAGGACTAATTTCCGAGACAGCACCAGCCGGAGGGTGAGTTGACTCCCACTAGCCTCGAAGCAGCTAAGGACGCAAACAGATCACATTGCGATAAGTTACCGATGGAGAGGCTGCGTCCAGAACTGTCGATCGGATTGGAGCACATGTGTGTACACCGACCATGCATTTGTATGTGCTGACCTGCGGATGCTTTTTGGCGGACGCCCACCTAGACGCTGTGAGTGCATCGATACCAGCCAACTGACGAAGCCAGCTGTTCTGAATGCCCATCAAGTTACGCTGACATGCGAGTTGAGTAAGCGCTCACTGGATATAATTGCAGCTCACTGGTCTCATATTCACCAGACCGTACTAGCAGCAGGAAATTCCTCATGTGCTAAGTGTAATTGCCAACATGGACATTGGGTCTCTTCGCGATCTCTGGAATTTATCGATGCTCGCCGGCCCATTCCGGCTGGAAGCGAACACAATGAGACTCGCAGAATGCTTCGGGCAAAACTGCGTGCCGGCCTGAAGTAAGACCGCGTATCCTGGTGCTTTCATCGTGCATCAGAGATGAAAATGACCACTGCTCTTTGTAACCATCGTAATATATTCCGTCTGATACGAGAAACGGGCAGCAGGAGACCTGGTGTTAGTGAAACTATACGTGACGAGAGTTGACAACCTATCCACAACTTGTCAAAACGCTTGGAGCATTGGGTTGCGCACTTTGAAAGGCCATTTAATCGGTCAGAATTGTCAGATTTCTCGCTGGCCACTGATCGCCTCGCTCCCTTGGCTGTCGCTTTGGATCCGCCCTCTCGCTCAGAAGTCGAACATGAGATCGGACTGTTGAAGATGAATAAAGCCGCGGGACCAGATGATCTTCCGCTAGCTCTCTTCAAATTCGGGGGACCTGCTCTTGTGGATGATTTAAACGAGTTACTAGTGAAACTGTGGAAGCATGAAACTGTCCCAACCGACTGGAGCTGCTTCGTCATTGTCTCAATTTCCAATGGAGGCTCCCCATCGGAACGCGGCAACCACGGAGGAATCAGTCTGATCTCCATCGCCTCCAAACTGCTTACTTGTGTTATCTTTCATCGACTGACTGGCACACGTGAAGTCCCAGTACTTGAAGTGCAAGCCGGGTTTCGTCGAGGTCGTGGCTGTATGGACGACAGCTTAACTTTGCGTCAGTTGTTGGCGCACCGTCACACATATTGGCGGCCCACCGTTGTCGTGTTCACCGATATAAAGGTGCAATGGATTCGGTGAATAGACGTGCACTTTAGGACTGTCTACTCAGGAAATGTGTACCCGAAAAATATGTAAATATTATTCGATTATTATTATTATACACTCGTAACTCAGGCAGAGTTAGGGCTTACGGCAAAATGTCGTCGCCGTTTAATATCTCCAGCGGTGTGAGACAAGGATGCCCGCTGTCACCTTTCCTCTTCAAGTTCGCTATTAGCGAAGCAATGGAAATCTCGTTTACAGGACACGACTTAGAAGGTGTGGATCTACTCCCAGTAGAACGACTTCTTGACTTGTACTATGCTGACGAGATGTCCTAATCTGTGACAGCTCACAGACATGCCAAGCGGCACTGGAAAGATTAGTACTGGCTTTCCGTCACTTCGGGCTTTGATTTGCACCCTCGAAGTGTAAAGCATTCCTCCAAGATTGGCCTGGATCGCCTCCTTGGCTGAGCATTGGTGGGGATCAACTAGAGGTTGTACAAAAATTCAACTACTTGGGAAGTTGCATCAGCACCCGGGGGATTGAAGATGAGAACACGAACCTTATGGCAAAAGCTCGAGGCGCTTTTGCTAACCTTTTCCACTTATGTCGTCGGCACGACGTCATTCTCGCTTTGAAGGGTAGAGTGTACAGTGCAGCGGTACGTTCGATCCTACTGTACGGTTGTGAAACCTGACCTCTTAGTGTAGCGGACATTAAGAGGCTAGTTAGGTCCGACTACCCGGTGCCTACGCAATTTAGCCCACTCTGATGAGAACACCGCGTGAGCAACGAGGGTGTTCGACGCCTTGTTTACGGTACAGGAAATGAGAATGAATTGCTTAGCATCGTTATTTCACCCACCGGGCTCCGATGGCTCGGCCACGTGTTACACATGCCAGCCCACCGGCTCCCGCGACGTGCGTTTTGCGCGCCAGGGGTGTGGATGGAAGAAGAGAAGGGGTGGTCAAACGATGGCTTGGTCGAGAAGAATGAAGGCCCTATCTTCGAAGTTGGTCTCGGTTGGAGCGTCTCGGCTCCCTGTTTGGGCTCCGAACGATGATGAACGCGTTTGGCTGGATACAATTTTGCTATGGCTAGGAGTCAACCTCAGTGTCGTTCGTGTTGTGAGTTGCTGTGTCCCACCCGATCAATCTTAGCCTCCCCCTCCAACCACGATCTCACTACTTAACCTCATATAATTTTGCATAGTAAATTTTTTTCTGTTACACAGTAGCCGGTTGGTAGCTTACCGGAACGATGCTTATCCATTACCGGTAGCTCAGCTGGCTTGCACCTGTTGCATTTTATCCCTCTTTTTCTTTTAAGTATTGCGGCACAGTAGCTGAGGTGTTTCCCACCTCTAGCTAACGTGTATACTGATGATAATGATGCCACCCTTTACTGCATCTCTGCAGTAACAGACGTGAAAAGACACTCCATGAAACTAGCAGAGCAGTATAACCGCCCGGAGTGTCGTAGAACTTTCCTTTCTATTCTCATATGTCAACTGTGGAACCTTCTCTCTCAAGCGGTCATTTCTTTATCTAAAATATTCATATTTAAAACTCGGTTGGATGACACACTCACAAACGTACATTTTGTTACTTATCACTATCTCTTCATTATACCCACGGGAAAAGCTGTGGATTTATTATACGTCCCCTACCGGAGCTGCGAAACTACGCAGGGTACACAGCTACTGCATTACGTTTGTTAAGTCCATTATTTTGATAATAAAAATGTTGAATTCATGTTACATTAACGTTTTTCAATGTCTCGCCATAACACCCAACTGGGCTTAAAAAGTAATCCTTCTTAACAGGTACAAAGTCATTGTTCACTGTATCCCATACGTAGTGGTGGCGCTTCTGTCATGGTTGCTACGCTTACATACCGTATTGTGCATCCGGCCTCCTGCACGCGCCAAGCACTATCGGAAAGATTGAGGTATCAAACTTCCCGAATGCCTTACGAAGGAGTCCGAAGTGCTCATTTACGTTCTTTGATACCCCTTCTACCTGCCCCAAACAACTTAAGGTCGTCTTGCAAGTGCACGCGGAGATCACACTCAGGAGAAGCGCGCTGTAGAATTTGTGCCCCTAGGCAATAGTTAAGAGTACCGATGGTGTATGCTCAGAAGTTTACACTTAGCCGGGTGGGACTGGAGCAGGTAGGCCATGTGTAAACTTTACCCAAGTTCCCTCCGCAGGGCCGTGAGCTCCGGCATTGTAGTCATGACACGACATATCTTTAGATCATCGGCAGCTAGTAAGGGTGGAAGACAGCACGGCCGCCAGGTAATAGAAAGGCCAAGAACAGGCGGGTCTCGAGTATGGAGCTTTGAGTTAATCCGCACTGGAATTTGCATGAGTCAGATAGGGCGATGCGAACCCACACATACAAGTAAGTTTGAACGAGTACGTTGCCTACCTAACCCAGAACGGGATGGCCGATTCCATCATACTGAACTTTGTGAAATAGGTGGTGACCAGATGGTTAAATACCTAGCTAAATGCATGTACGCTGCATCCATTACTACACCAACATCCACAGATTCCGCCCAGAACACGGGAGCAATTAGTCAGCTAGTAGTACATAACCGATTTTAGCGATGTCCGCACTGCTGCGGAGCGAGAAGTTAATTACACTAAGGTGTTCCATGAGTGTTTCAGAGAAATAAAACCCATCATCTTAGCGATCAAAGGAAGACGTACAATCGGACAATAATTCGTTGGTTCTGCCCGAATAACACCATTGTGGATTGTAGTAATGATTCCGTGCTTCCACACTGTGATAACCTGTATCTCGTTATTACATATTTGAACTAATATTGCTAACGATTCAGCTAAACTTGTGTCAGCTGCATTCAACGCATTTGTGCGAATGCCGTCTGCACCGAGTTAGCTTAATTACACAAAGACATCAGCCGATTCATTACATCTATCGTTCTAAAGGTTAGTTAGATAAGCCCTGATATTCACTTGAGCTGTGTAGACGGGATGTAAGATGACGGCAGATTCTGACATGTCCGGTTAAATTGCTGTCCAAGAACGTTGATTGTCTCGTGCCGTTTGCGTAAGCTCTCGTGGTGCATGCAAAGCATGAATTCCGGGCTCAAATTTATGAAGTTTGTTCCCCTGTCTGTAAGGTCGCTTAGGGTTACAGCAAAATATTACCGCTAGTTCCTTCTGGTCCCTTCCTCCGTTCTGTCGGACGCGTTTGACGCAGTGGTTCCTTGGTATTACATAGATATCCCAGGTGTCCTGCTCCATCAAGCTATGTGGTTGAGTCAAGTGGAATCCGTCAATGCCATGCATTTACCAATATTGTTGTTTAGAAACGACTTCATCTGTTTCGTATGAATTTGCTTTCAGTGTTCTCATCACCAGTCCGTTGAATTTTTTGACAAATTACCCCCAGATCAACTTAGGTGTCCATTCGTCCTAGAAAGAGCACCTGCGATTGATTAGCCCAGCTTATCAACGCTACAACTTAGCCGTTCCTTATCGAAGAATCCCCGGAAGTTGCCTGCCTCGAGTTCGTCAACAAATTCAGCCAACTGATTGCAGAGGCTTCAGAAATAAGGGTTTGCAATAAGTCTAAAGCATATTTCTACCTTAGGAGCAGAATTCGAAAATGGATGATGTTACGCTACGCCGCATGATGAGTGTACAGAGAAGCTCCAACACCAGCAACTCGGAACAATTACGTAGACCAAAGTAAACATTGCACTCAATTACTAAGCGAAAACAAGGCCGCATATTAGCAGGACATCGCAAAACTTTCAGTGCAAACCGGAAAGTTCTGTACAAACACGTCAATAGCCTAGAAAGGTGAGGCAAGGATTTGCTCCAATCAGGACGGCCGACGGCCCAACAAGAACAGCAGTGGAAGCAGCAAACGCGCTGCGAATGCAATATGCCCCCACGTTTCATAGGGCCTTACCACCAAGCGATCTCCAAAAGTTGTTGTCTCCTCAGCAGGACCAACCAACATCACCTTTACCACGGAGGCTGTATTAAGAAAGCTGATGTCTCTACGCAAACAGCTCGCCGGGTGTCGATACAAATTGTCCAGAGCCACTGGAAGCAAAAGCAAGCCAACTGGCAGCATCTTTAGCTTCGTTTTTTCAGCGCTGCTGAGACCAGCTCCAAGTTCTGACTATGTGGAGGCTTGGAATAATAACCCCGATTCACAAAGGTGGAAGCGGAACAGATCCCACCAACTACCGTCCATTATTCCTTCATCTTATACTCTCCAGGGTCACGGAATCCATAGATGCCGTTGCGCTGGTGTTTTATCTGGAAAATTGTAACATCACCAGGCCAGACCAGCACGGCTTTCGTTGATATCAGGCATGTACAACGAATTTACTAATCACAGTCGGTAGTTGACCGAGTCAGCTGACACTGGGTCAGACGTTGCTGTGATCTACCTGGATTTTTCCAAGACTTTCGATCATCTCGACCATCGGATACTACTCTCCAAGCTCCAGCATTACGGCATTGGCGACCCTCGTTTAAGCTGGATTGCCAACTTTCTACTTTAGCGGCAATTAGTAGTCAGAGTTCATAGCTTTTTATCGGATCCCTTATCAGTGGCGTTTTGTGTACCGAAAGTCTTAGTACTATGTCCATGTTTGTTTTTGATGTTTATTTATGTCATTGCACAGGGAAGCGTTTCAAACTTCCTAATGTTTTCCGACGATATCAAAATTTGGCGCAGGGTCCACGTAAGCGCCGACCAGCAACTGCTCAGAATGAACATTTATCTTCAACCCAAAATGTACTGCATTTCAAAGTCAGTAAATGCAAGGTACCTTCCAGCCGGCATCAGAGCAGCCACTCACACCGGTTCGAAACGAGTGTACTACAACAATCAACTGTCGAACGTGACTTGTGTGTCCTGGTTCAAGAAGACTTGGATTGCTCCAGCCAATCCGAAAGGACCTCGAAAACTGCGAACCAGCACGTCAGGCTGTTGCGACTGGCGTTTGGACAAACAAACCGCTCTATATTTTGACAAATACTCTGTGCGTATGTTCGCCCCCATGTCGAATACGCAATCCAAGCCTGGCACCCATGGCTAAAACACGACCTTAATGCACTGAAGCAGCCATAACGTCGGACATCTAAGGACGTAATTGGAATGTGCAGTCTTTCATACCAAGAGAGGCTGCTACGATTGTGAGTATTCAGTGGAGGTTATCGCAGATTACGAGGCGATCTGATTATGACATACTTGATTTTGCGAGACCCATATCATGTGTGCCGCCCTTTACTGCAACTCAGCAGCAATACAAACCTGAGGGGCCACTCAATGAAACTCGCTGTACAGTATAGCCCCCTGGAGTGCCGCAGAAATTTCTTTTCCATTCGTGCCAGTCACTTGTGGAATGCTCTCCCAGAATCGGTCGTATCTGCACCGACACTAACAGTATTTAAAAGACGGTTGGACGATGCACTCATCCACTTACACTTTGTAACTTAACACTACGTCTCCATCTTACGCCTTGAGTTTACCATGGGGTTATTTGATATCAATTGTGGTTACTGTGATTCTAAGCGGATTGCAGAGTTACGGCTAAACAAACGATAAGTCCTTATTTTCAAATTTAGAATACTAACTGGTTCATTATTATAATTATTGTTAATAGTAGCACTTCATATCCCTAACAACTATCCAACGGGAGTTACAACGCAAAGCATCTTAACCAGTATAAATTCGTTGTTCATTGCTCATTGAATTCATATAGATAATCATACGTAGTTACGAATTAAGATTCTTCTGTGCTCTACTTATAATATTCTACATAGTGCACGTAGCGGAAAACTGTAACATTCCTCAATTGATTGCACCTTTAACGCAATCTCCTTCATCCGTAGTGCAGCATCTTCCATTCTTAGTGCAAAAACTACAATGCGTTAGTCACGAAAAATGCATCTACGATGCCCTGATTGGACAACTACTATCAGCCAATAGTATTCGGACAATATGCCGACATGATTATTTGACCTAGACCAGAGGTCACCAAAGATTTTTACGGTGGGCGGGATAGCTAATAAAATGACTACCGTGGGCCGGATTAGATTTCTGTACCATATTCGCAGGCCAAAGCGAAACCACTGGGAGAAGAAGATAACTAACCAAGTTCAGCGTTCCACGTTAAACATGAGTGAGTGGTGCGCAACATAAAACAACCAAAATACTCACCAAAATCCTTCCACTCGTAAGTAATCCCAATTCGCCCTTACGGATACCACAAAATGCTATAGCGATTCATAACTGCCGTAACCAGGAAGTCCTGACGCCGGAAGGCCGACCGCTGTCATCTGCATGGCAGATGCCTGCGTGGCAGTGGAGGATAGGTCGGGCTATATCGCATTTAGCTAACAATTCGTGATGGTCGGATACCGTCCTCCATGGAGCAGTTGCATAAGCTGCGGGCTAGTTGGCAAGAGCCACTAGCAGTCACGGGTTCGATCCTCCGCAGAGGACCGAAGGATGCGCACCACTGATGAGCCCCAATAGGGCGAACCGGCCGTCTGGTGCTTTTCCGGATAGCTAGTTGACATATCTGAATTGTCGGCTGATTGCGATGAACGAAAATACTCACCAAAATCCTTCCACTCATAAGTAATATGTTTTAAATAAAAGTGATCAACAAGGGAGGTGTACGCAAAAGAAATTTAACTCCGATATTTGGTGCGCACCTCCGGATGGCACAAGACAAACAGCAAAAGACTAGTGAGAAATAAGAAACTGAGGTCCATCTTTTACATTATCACCAGTTTGTTTTTAAATGGCTGCATCCAATCAACAGAATGACTTTCAAATGTTCATCAGTCAGTCGCGTTCGATGTGTTGAGTTCACCTGCTTCGTTTTAGGGTGTTTGTTCCCAGGCATAAGTTTTACCCAACACGTGCCACTTCAGTGGCAAACTTCTTTATTTCCGGACATGAAACATCAGGTAATCAGCGGTAAAATGGAACTAGTTGTCCTTCCCTATGCTTCCTTTTCAACAAGTCATTTGCTTGTAAATCAATAAACACCAACTGTGGTTTAAATGGAATATCAGCAATGTTACAGTAAAAGAGATTTTGGAACAAAAGTATGTTGCCCTCAATCCTGTCAAGATCTGGAAATCTCTCTAAAGAACTGACTCTTCAGATCACGAATAATTGTTCTTAGAAAAGCAAGAGACATTTTAAGGTGATTGTTGCACAAAACTCTTTAAAACAGTGAAATGTAGTAAAAAATATTCCTTTTATTTGGGCTACAAACAATGACAGCTTTCTTTGAAATTTTTTAATGATTGTAAAAACACTGATCATGCCTTTAGAGGTGTGTCTCGTTTTACAGAGAATATACCATTTATTTAATTATTTATTTATTTATTTGATGAGATTATTTTCTCACCGGAGTTCCAAGTGCAGTTCATTCACGCCGGATGTGAAGTCGACCATGAATGCCAACTTTAATAGCCAATCAGGATCTGACAGCTGTGGGTCAGCCCTATCTTTTTTCAGTGAAGAAAGTAGTTATATCGTTTCGGAGCTTGTATAAACGAAACAGGACTTTACTACAACTTAGTCACCTCACTGATGTGTGCTAAGGCAAATCACAAATTCTGAATCATTACCTTCCAGAAAAGATTGGAATTAACAGTGATTGAGGGCATATAGCCGAATGAAGTTAACAACCAAAGCAACAGGTTTCAGTATGCAAGAGATATCTAAGCCTTTCCTACAGATTGTGTGTTGATATCGCATACAGTGTAAGAACTTAGCACCTGGAATTCGCGAAGCTTCTAACTGAGTCCTGATCTGCCCTAAAAGCCCTTCCTCACACCAGCTATGTTTTCCCTCTATCACTTTTCACCCCTCGAAGTCGATTCCACAGAAGGTTTTGCAAGGTTTGTGGAGCTCTACGAATATCTCCCTCAGTTGTCGTCCCATACATGTTGCAGACCGATGTCACCTCTTCTGTAATATGAAGCTTCGCATTGGCAACACGTATGCATACGAGAAGCTGTGACGTGCTCGAGAGATCATTGGACTCATCCAGCGCCAATGAGTACCATAAAAAGTGTTTTGCTTTCGCGCACACCTTAAGTAGTATTGTAAGAACCCGTGGCAGGCGGTTATTGTTTATTACTAACGTGGCTTATACTAGGTGTGTTCGTTCATACATTGGATGCGTCTGCTCATCTGCGTGATCTCCATACAGTTACTTTGGAGGCATCCGCTCATCCGCGTGATTTCCATAGAGTGTTTCCCAACTGGTGCTCGTCTCTGTGTTTACTCCACGTGCACATGGAACTGGAATCCTGAGGTCATCTTCCACTTTGGGGAAGTCGGCAAGGCTCGCTGTTGGTGTGTCAGCTTGCATCACACTACTTATATCCGTTTCAGTAGTATCTACCTTCAATCCACCACACTCCTCCCCCTCCAAAGGATTCGCGTCAGCTGCCTTCCGTCGGAGTCTTTCTGACCGCCGGGGATGTTCACTGTACGAGCGTGTTTCCTCCTCCAATTCGTACCACTTCCTCAGCTCGCTGGCATTCACCCTCCGCGATTCACATTGCCGAGCGATTGTATACACTGGGCCTCGCCGGTCGATTACCTCGTACGGTCCTTTCCACTTCGCTAGGAGTTTCCTCTCCCCTGGGCCGCAGGTGGGATAGCGTTGATGGTCCCTG
Source organism: Dicrocoelium dendriticum (assembly GCA_944474145.2). NCBI lineage: Eukaryota > Metazoa > Platyhelminthes > Trematoda > Plagiorchiida > Dicrocoeliidae > Dicrocoelium > Dicrocoelium dendriticum. The sequence continues at coordinate 48,753,714 of OX104065.1, forward strand.
TACTTCACTTTCGAACCAATCTGAAACTCGATATTCCTTCCACCTTTGCTGGTCTGGAACTTCGCCATCCTCAGCGCCTGAGTCGCCTGTAGGTTGCGGTTGGCGGTCTTTCGGTTATTACGTCTCTCCTCGGGAGATATACGGCAAGTTGGCCACATTCCAATCTCTAGGTCCACAGGTAGACGAGGTTGTCGACCGTACATCAACTGGAATGGTGATTTCTTTGTGGACGCCTGTTTGGTTGCTCGATGGGTCAGCAACAGTAGCGGCAGCGCTTCCTCCCAGTCTCCACCTTTTGCTGCTAGCCACTCCTTGATTGTTCTATTGTTACGTTCCGGCAGGCCATTTGTTTGCGGGTGGTATGGGGTGGTGCGCAAATTCTTGATGCCAAATTTCTCCAAACAGTTCCGGAATTCCTCACTCTCGAAGCACGGCCCTTGATCTGTTAAGATGGCCTTTGGGATTCCGTGAGCCGCTACCAAGTGATTCATGACAGCATGGGTAACGGTGCTAGCCCGTTGATCCGGGATGCCTGTCGCCTCAATCCATCGCGTGAAGTGCTCCGTCATCAATAAAATGTACTGGTTACCACGCCTGGTCAATGGAAACGGCCCCATCACGTCGACCGACCAAAGTTCACCAATTTCCGAGACCGGGATCGTCATCGTTTGCTGCTGCATCCCACGGCAATCCGTTTTCATGAGCTGACATTGTCGGCACGAAAGTACGCACTTCTCAACGTCCATTTTCATTCCCGGCCAATACGCGCGTTGTTTCAGCAGATCGTAGGTCCTGGAACAACCTGTGTGCGCCATCTCGTGACAAGAAACTACTAGATTCCGTCTTCGTTTCATTGGAATGACTGGCACCGAAGGGTTGCTACCTCCTGGCATCCACATTAAGATCCCTGCTTCGTTCACTTGCAGCTTTCCCAGGTCTTTTGCAAACGGTCCCAGCTGCTTGAGTTGGTTTTTGTTGAAGTTTGTCTGACCAGTTAATCGCACGGTGATCAACTTGCGTAGGAGTTTGTCGCTACGTTGCTCGGTTGCCAACCGTTCTGGATCCTGCTCGCACAGTATACCGTTAATACCGAAAGCTACGCTCGGCAAGTCATCCTCATCTATCATGCGTGACAAGAAATCCGCCGTCTGATTTTCCCTCCCCGGCACGTGTTTTATCGTGAAATCATACTCTTGTAAGCGCAATGCCCATCTCGCCAGTATTCCTCTGGGATCTTTGGCAGACTTAATCCACTCTAACGGTCTATGGTCTGTTTCGACGTGAAATCGCTGACCCAGGAGATATGGTCGCCATTTATCTAACGCCCAGACAACTGCGAGACATTCTTTCTCTATGGTTGAGTATCTGCGTTCCGCAGGCGTCAAAGTTCGGCCGGCATATTCGATCGTCCCATGGTTTTGTTTCAACACCGCACCGATCCCGACATCGCTGGCGTCAGTGGCTACCGTGAACATCTCACCAGCGATGGGCAATTTCAGGGTCAACTCCTGCCTTACCATTTCCTGTAGAATCTGATCAAAGGCTCGTTGAGCTTCTGCATTCCACGTGAATTTCCTATCTTGTTTCAACAGCTCGTACAAGGGTGAGGCCAATGTGTTAAAATCCTTGACGAATTTGCTGTAGTACCCGGCGCGGCCCAGGAATGTACGGAGAGTGCGTTTTGAGGTGGGAAGTGGGCTGCCTTGTATCGTCATTATCTTCTCAGGTAGCGGTTTCAGTTCGCCTTGTCCCACTTTATGACCCAGTAAGGTGACACAGGTCTTTCCGATCTGGGACTTTGGTCCATTTATACGAAGTCCCGACTGCTGAATGCGTTCCAGAACTGCCGCGAGATGATGGATATGTTCCGCTTCTGATTGGCTATACACCACGATATCATCCCCGTACACCACCACGTTTTCCAATTCACTCAGCAATCGCAGCATGAGACGTCGGAAGGTAAACGGGGCTCCTGATAATCCAAAGGGCATCCTCTTAAACTGATACTGTTTCTCACCAACGGTAAACGCCGTCTTCTCTCGATCTTCCTGTCTTATTGCCAGTTGCCAGTATCCTGATCTCAAGTCCAGAACCGTGAATATCCTCGACTGCTGCAGCCGATCAAAAATATCAGCAACTGATGGAACTGGAACGAAACGAGTCAAGGAAATTTCATTCAGTCTTCGGAAGTCGACACAGAATCGGTACTTCCCATTCGGCTTCTTCACTAAGACCACAGGAGAGTTGTACGGGCTATGTGCCTCCTCAATCACGCCCGCGTCCAGCATATCTTGCACTTGCCTATTCACTTCAGCCTCCAGGTGGATTGGTATCCTTCGAGGTCCATGGGGCCGATACGGTTGGCGAGTTAGCGGGATGGTATGTTCGATCCAATCGCAAAACCCATATTGACTGCTGTCATCCGTAAACAAGGGTTGGTATTTGTTAATCAGCGACTGCAATGATGGGCTCAAATGTAACACAGCAACGACCGACTGCGAAGATCGCATTTCTCCACGATTAATAAGTGGTAGTGACCCGCATTCCATTAGCAACTTCCCACGCTTTAGATCAATGACAGCTTTATTGAGCTCCAGGAAATCTGCTCCCAATATGGTTTGTTTCGCATCTGGTGAAACGAGAAAGGAGTGTGTTCGTTTTCTTCCCCCGATTCCTACGGTGTGTTCGGCTATACCATCAATTCCCACTGAATGACCGCCAACCGCTCTTACGATCGTGCAGCACGACTGCAGCTTTTCACCTCGTCGATGGTTGATTAGTGACACCGCGGCACCCGTATCGATCAGACACCTTTCCATCGTTCCGTCTACTTCCACCATTGCTTCAACCGCACTCCTGCTCAACGCCCCAAGTACACAATCTTTGATTCGCAAAGAAAAATAAGGTTGCACACGCTTATTCGACTCCCGAGTAACACCACCCCTCTGCGGACATTGTCTCTTCCAGTGCCCCGGTTTACCGCAGATGAAGCAACATCCCTTTGTGCGCACCCGATAACGCTGAACGCGAAGCCCATTGATGTCTTCCGTAAGCTGCTCCATCATCCGTTCCAATTTTTCCATCCGTTCCACATTTTCACGTGGCTCTTCCTTCAGCGCAGCTAGTGGTGCGTCCCCCAGGTCTCGAGTAACTTGCGCCAGCTCCTCCAATTGCATCTTCCGAGTGGCATTTGCAATCCGAACGCGCTCCGCGGTTGGCTGGGGGAGGCCGGCCAAAAACTGATCCACCAGCAACTGCGTCCTTGACGGCCCATCCAACCCCGGCAAGGCGCGGTACAACAAGCTCCTGAGGTGCACCGCAAACACGAGGGGATCCGTCCCCGCACCAAGCCGCGACGCCTTGAACCGTCGCATCGCCTCCTGGCGGTCCGCTGGCGTGTCCAGGCCAGAGAGTAACGCTTCCTTCGCGGCGGTCCACTCCAACTTGACCGGACCTCTTCGCGCCGCCTCCAGAACCGCCTTCGCCCTGCCCTTGAGGAGACTCCGCAGAGCCGCCATCTTCGCCCGGTCCGTCTTCAGTCCTACCGCATCTGCCACGTCCTCGAAATCCTCCAAAAACACCATCACATCCCCGTCTTCAAATGGCTCCGGCCAGGGGATCTTCATGGGTTTTGAAGTCACGGCACCAAATGTAAGAACCCGTGGCATGCGGTTATTGTTTATTACTAACGTGGCTTATACTAGGTGTGTTCGTTCATACATTGGATGCGTCTGCTCATCTGCGTGATCTCCATACAGTTACTTTGGAGGCATCCGCTCATCCGCGTGATTTCCATAGAGTGTTTCCCAACTGGTGCTCGTCTCTGTGTTTACTCCTCGTGCATATGGAACTGGAATCCTGAGGTCATCTTCCAATTTGGGGAAGTCGGCAAGGCTCGCTGTTGGTGTGTCAGCTTGCATCACACTACTTATATCCTTTTC
>OX104065.1:48757940-48781452 GCA_944474145.2 Dicrocoelium dendriticum
AGACGGACGAAAATACAAGCAATAAAATTTGTTCAACAATGTTCACTGAATTTAGCCACCCTCTTTAAACAGCAGTTTACAATTGCATGTCTGCATCGTTGTCTAGACAAAACTACAGCGCAATAGATACTCGCACAGAAACCAATGGTTCGTCGGTGGTACATTATTCAGCCAGATTTTGTTTGATCAAATAGTTAAAATTTAAGGAATTACTAGCAACTTCAACCAATGAGTTTTCTTTCCACTGAGATGTTACTTTTGCTGCTATTTTGGTGTTTTTGCTTTGCTTATTTCGTTAGGTCTATAATAGCATTTTGTTTCGAGACTAAAATTGGGTTCATCACGGGAGCATACGAATGAATTCTTGACGACTTCACTTGACTTGGAAGTTTCCTCCTACGTCCATGGCAGCGTACACGTGACGAATAATTGCTTTCAACACACAGGACTGGTTCCATCTGGCTGCTTCACGACCAAGTCAGCAAATCGAGGAAACCGGAGATTAGCATGAAACAACACAAGTTTGAACTCTGAGCACAGCCCTATCCGGTGACTGGTGACCAATGTGTGTTTGCCTATCGAAGAAGCCGACAGCCTAAGTGAGTAAAGAATTTGTGGGGTTGGGGGCTTCCGACTGTTTGCTGCTGAACCCATCTCGGCCCATAATTCTTTATCCAGGAAGTCAAAGTTCTAAGAGTTCTTGCTACGTAACTATCACTGCAGTTGCACAAATGATATACCCAGCTGACTTGGTATTCATAGACCAAGCTTCCTTCGTTGTAGGTAGGGCAAATTCGGGTTCGGTTGATAGCAACGACTTGATCAGCGTAGTAACATCCATGCGCATTCGGAATTATACACTTGGTCGTCTATAGCACAGCAAAGTCACTTCGGGAAGGTAATTCGACATAAACCTTCTTATTTGCTACTATATATACCAAGTACTTCAATATTCTTATTTGGCCTTTCGACACAAACTCGTCTGGCTCGATAAACTAGAGGCTCTAGAAGTGACTGCCTGTACCGCACTGTGTGAAGTTAATGAAATGCAAGTACCGGCTGTACCAAGTTGATTTTCTATAAACGGACCTCCAAAATAATCTATTATTCCTGCGACTGATGAGGATGTCCATGTATGATATACAAGTATTCCGTCCTAATTCGCAGATAAGCCGAAAGAGCTGCGTTCATTTTCTGAATGAGCTTAGGATAATAAACGAAATGTTCGGCATAATCAGTGGAAGTCTGCCAGACTACGTAGACTGAGGCGATAACGGATGTGTCGGCTTTAGTATCAGTGACGCGGAGCATAGTTACGGTGTTCGCTATCCTTATTTGATTCGCATTGACTAAAAGGTCGAAATGTATAAGGAAGTCTATGCCAATAATGACAAAAGAAGACAGCGGCAATAATGGACATCCAGAAAAATGTTCTGCGTTGACCTAAGTCATGAGTTAAGGAACTTTGGCCATAAACGCGGAAGTGGGTGTCATTGGTGGCAGGAACGCTGTCGATGGCCGGCTTGGTCGTCACCCAAGGTGCGGGAGGAACCGCGCTTAATTTGCTATGGTGTCAAGTAGGAACGAGGTACCAAATTTGAAGTCCAGAAGGCAAAGGAGATGACTGTTTTCGGATAGGTCAGTGAGGTTAGTCGACTATACTTCCCGGCCTGAGTGTTTCGCTGTTGATTCGAATGAAAAGTGCAAAGTGTGGTACAACGTGTGGCCTGCGCACCGAAGCGTCTATGGTACCGGCATTACTGATAATCTACCGGGTCGTTTCTGTGAGTGAACTGCTGCGTGGGCGGCGTGCGTTATAGTTAGAAGACTTATTTCTAGAGTCGCGGAGTATACCTGCTAGGTCGGCTAAAAGAGTAGTTAACTGTTCCGATGCTGGGGCAGATGGATTGAAGTGTTAACAAAAAGCGAGAAGTACGGCATTGCGTTTACATAACAGGAGTGTCAAGGGTGGAGTGACCCAGTTGAGCTGAGGGCGAAAAGGATCTGCTATTACGTCGGTTACCAGTGGGGCATCACCCGGCGACTGTAGTTGATCCAAGGTAAGTATGCCCTGCGTTATTTCCGTTAAACGTTGCAACCAAAATTCGTGCAGTACTGGTTTGTCCATGGATGATATGCCGAGCATCTGAAGCATTTTGTTTAACGATGAAGAGCGCTTCTTGTCGTCTAATTGAAAGCCTTGAAACAGTTGCAGAAAGCAAACCCGCTCAGATGGCTTGACACTGCTTCTAATAGTCTGCTTGACAGTTACGTAACTCTGTCCAGAAACAGGTTTCAGTAAGAGGTCTCTGAAGTTGCAACATTACGTCATTGGGCAAGCAAGCAAGCAGATAGCTACACTTTGAATAATAGCAATCATAATGTGCCAGCTGTATGCCTCAACGGCAATTCGCTGCTGTACGACAACCACCAGTCGCACGCAGGCTGGGTATATCGCGAGGACGCCCACCGCTACGCGGTTTCGAACCAGTGCCGCAAAATTCCGCGACGAGTTCGTTACCAGCAGGCCACAGGCAGACCTACAGTTTGATAAATTGGAGGTGATCCTTTGGTGAGTGAATTCCGACTCCAAAAATACAAACCAGAAATAAGGTTCAGTGCATATAACCTGGAATGTTAACAGCATCGAAATTAATGTCAGGAAGTTCACCGTATAAATGAGACTTAATGAAAGAATACAACACTGTGAAAACGGGAAAAAGAAAGCAAAAGCAACAAGGTTTAGTTTCACCAAGTTGCGAACTCCAAGATGGCTGCGCTGGGGTTCACATCGAGGTCACCAATTGTCGAGTGGAAGTGGAGTGCTGCCATCAACGAGAAATAGGAGGAAACAAGACGGATAACTATTATTCAGAAATGTCAATGCTGTCGGACCCAACATGTATTGCACAGAGCTGTAATGAACTAGAAACAAATTAGAAGGATCACAGAGTAAGGTAGCGCACGAGTAACAGAGAGTGCGAAGGTGAACCGGATATCCTGTCAGTAAAGTAAAGATCGATCAAAAGATACGAACAAGAATAAAATCCAATGTCATATAATAGATAATGCTTAAATGTCACAAGTGTACTACAAATCCTTCCCGAAGACAAACAATGTAGGTCCCAATCTATGGCAAACGAGATAAACGTGGCCCAGAACTGCGGTATACCTGAGTGTTTAATGTAATATCATAAGTCATTGTTTATCAGTTAAAGTGAACGTTATCATCCGAGCATGCTTTATCAAAATGCTTAGTAGCTTTGACAGGCTCCATGCCGAACAAAACCAGTAAAACAAATGAGAGCACCTATACGAAATAGAGTGAAGAGGACAGACAAAATTATTTAGACACACCAGTGCATTGGGTAAACATACTTGCTTATTGTGTTACATATATTCATTCTTACGTAGAGCGGTATGGTCGCATTGAGGGACAAACTAATCCTACACGCAAGGTACATTCATGCACCGCATTACACTGTCGCAATAGATAGGATGTTCTGACTGGCTAGGTGAGTTGCTCCTCGGCGCCGGCCGTACCACGTAGGATAGCTGAGTGTAGAACTGATCACGCAGGTCATCAGGATGACACATAGTCGGACTGTACGTGCTTACAAAAGTGGCAAAATTACCACTTCCGAGTCGTAGGCCGTCATCATTCACGCACTGATGCCCGTTGGTTTACCCACCAGCTAGCCATGGAGGCGATCGGATATCGCAATTCCAACCCCACGTTCGTGTGGTGTTGAGGCGGCGTTGCCCACCCAGTAGAATGCGTAGCCAGCACCTGCTTCATGCAAATTATCTTGTTCAGCGAACCGGGTTTAACTGAGCGTCGCAATATCCATGTGGTGGCGCGCCAGTTCTATCGCAACGCGTGCAGTGCGTCGCTCCGGGCGCTCACTGGAGTTCCGGTTCGGTAGTGTGTTTACGTTCCAGCACATGATGTTGCCTGTCATGCGCGCAGGCGTACGATTGCATTGGTGGGCAGTCGCACGCGAGGTGGCCGCTGTGCTTCGGAGGTTTGCTTGAGGGACTCCACCCGAAGCCTTTGGCTCAATAGCCTGATCCACAAGGCAGTGGGGAGCAGATACAGCTTAGGAATGTGATTGCAGAGATAGATTGGGATCTGCTTGACGGCCGTCATACGAAGCTATGGAGGTATTGGAACTGTTTATATGTGTTTTACGACCACGGCCAGACGCAGGTGGATTTTGGCAGTTTTGCGCCAATGTGAGCAGGGGCTGCCTGGCTTGAGACGGGCAATAGCAAACCATCGGACACCCGGAGGTGCCCTCCCACCGTCAGAGACAATGCATGGCGCTCGTGCTCTACGCCAAACGAGCTGTGAGCTTCTAACTCGTATACCTGTTCTCTCCAATGGTTAGGTTTTACGGAAAGAGGGTAATCGACCACTTCCTAAACTCCGAATAGGATGGACTAGGATGATGGCAAGGCGCCTACACCTGACAGGAGAACGACTCGGGCCAGCAGTCAAAGCCTTCGATTAAATGTATGCCCGAAAGGCAGCCGGTCTAGCACATGATCAGTTTACTGACTCATGCGGATTGGTGTCCTGGATATTAGCAGGGAGAAGGGGGTAACCCAGCTCCTACCCAGCAGTCTCCTGGAGGAGGCTCTCAGGACATAAGCCAATGGCACAACAGTAGCAGCAGTGGGTAGACTATCTATCAGGATCTAGCCACCACCAGCCTCATGGAACCATAGGCGCTCCCACCGGCCATACATATGTTTACGTCCATACACACAAACTCGGTATTCTACGGGTTAACCTGCTATATTTTTATACGATTCCTGACCATACCATCCTGATCATGCCTTCGTAAACATGCCTGACCGGAAGTAAAACACTTATTTAGTAATGTATTGATTTACATGTGCAATCACCGAGAGTGTGATAGGCAAAGGATTTAATAACACATTGACAGGCTAGAACATTTCGCATGTCAGGCTATATGTCAAGGTGTGGGAAGGAACATGTGATAAGTGCAACGGAGGCTAATGCTGGAAAATCTACGGAGTTACGCATCATATTAAAAAGTCATGCGATTAGAGATGGAATGAGTCCAGAAGTAAAATGTCTGTAAGATTCTAGGGGGTGAGTGAGTCCATATCTGTTTGCAATGCTTAAACTCACAGCCGTCGCTTAGAAAGGGAGGGATTTGCTGTGCGCCAGTGATATTCTGAAGGGTTAGCTGCAGCGTTATAATTTAGGTTTGTGTATGCCTGTGAACCGACAATTCAAAGTAGTTCATGCTAACATTTGAACACTAGCAGGGGCAGCACTCATCACAGTCAGGGCCAAAAACACTACGCAGTAGGTCTGCTAACTGTGGCGCCAATGTTAATTTTGCTCAATGTATTGGTATGTTGTTTAAACTCCGTATGATAACCAAGAGCTACATGGTCAGATTCATTTCCAGGGTGTAAAAATAGAGTCATTCCGGGCCTTGCTCACATAAATAGGCTTTGGAAAAGCACAGACTATAAAATTGCAAAATAATGGTTGCATAACGCAGTGCGAAACGTTGCAACCGCCGCGATCAATCAGATTATCACTGGTAGCCTGTTCCATGCGAACGCGTATCTGTTGAGGAAGCTAATAGTGCACATTTTATACGAGCTGTTGATAAGATTATGGAATACAGTCCGGTTAGTAGTAGGCAACGTCCATTTTTAATCTGCTGAAATAAGCGGTATTCGCACGAATTTCTCAGCATTTGGAATAGAAACACAAGGTTAAGTCTGGGCCTGCAAAGCCACCAAGGAGCAAGTTGGAGCCGTATACATTCACTACCACAGTTATCTTTAGATGAAACAAAAACCTGCTTACTAGGTGAGTATAACACTCTCTCCATTTTTATTCTCTCACTGTTCCGACAGCTAGTAAACAATAATGAGCAGTATTCTAGAATCGGTAGAACGCTGGACTAATACAGGATAAAGTATAGGTTCCCTAAGTAACATAGTTGTAATATTTGCCGCAGAGCAATTTTGCCATTATTATGCTATATCTTGCAAGCTCAGCAAATTGCAATAAAATAGGGTAGTTCATGTAGATTATCGTAGTTGAGAAGTGGTGATTCATTATTGCAATCCATCGGTCGGTTGATTACAGTGATATGAGATGTCGTTGCATTTTGCTGGTAAACATTTGGTTTCCCGAAGGTAGCACCAGGGATCTAAATCCTCAGGCCCCATTTAACCAACTGGAGAAGGGCTCCCTTGTAACTAATTGGAGAAGGGATCCCATGTAGTTACCATCAACAGCGAAAACAACTTTGACATCATATACAAAGAGAAATGGCCTCCGGTGTGCAAAGCAATCGCACGACTAGTTGGCAAAGTTAAGACATGTAAGTGGACCTAAATCACTCTCTTGAAATACGCCGTTATTTATGAGCTTGGTTTTGCTTTCACTCTACCGAGTCCTGCCCCCTGTATATGGTCTGTCAACTATGATGAGAACCAGGACAGCAACAGATAGGATTTACTGTAAGACTGAAGAAGTCAATAGTACAGTATATGGGACCCGGTCAAAAATCTACTTGGTGTCAGGGAAGACCGCAAAATAAACATAACCTAAATATAATTCTTGAGTTACAACATTTAAAAAGCAAATTGGCAAGTCTGAAAGCACTTAACCAGTAAAGCGTTGTGTATTGACCTGTTACTTAATCTGCGGAACAAAAAATATCCGAGAAAGGGTACCCTGACAAGTCTTCGCATCATCCTTGACGAGTGGCTAATTGGATGCTGGCTTACAATATTTTGGCGACAGATACTTAGTATCTTTGTACGACAACTGCATTTATTGCAGGCGGCAGAGAAAGTGCTGTTTCTAGCTGATAGAATGATAGTGTTTAGGATGTCAGGACCTCCTGTCATTTAACGCTAGGAAGGTTGGCTATCCAATCCAACGTGGATGGACAGCTTAAACAATCTAATCGTCCTTTTGATATTGCGCAGCTCAAAACCGATGGTGGCTAGCTCATGTACTGTGGGTCTAGGTATGTGAGTTGACAGCACGATAGTAACTTCAGTAAAGGAGTCACAGGAAGTTGTGTCCAGGTTCTCGCGTAAATGTACCTCTTCAGTACTTGCTGTTTCGCTCTGTAGCCTCAATGTGGTACTACACCTCACACCACCGGTACCGCTGCGTTGCAGCAGAGCAGAAAGGACTTTAGACTGGTTAGTGCTTGTAAGCGCAGTTCGTTCTTATACAAACTGTACTACAACTGAGTGTTTCTCCACTCCAACAAGATTTACTTATGCCTATAATAATGTATAAATCCCTATTCTTACCGTACATGGACCACATTTTCTTGAGTTCGGCAGATGGTTCTTCTGGAACTGTCAAGCTTGGTCGATAGGTAGGCGGACCAACGTCCACCACAGTACAGCGAATGCAGTAGTCAGGACAGACTTGAAAACTAATGAATGTGATATGTGACATTTTAACAAAGTTATGAACACTCAAGCTATGGAACTTAGCAGGAAACGGACCAGTAGCTCGTGATTATAAAGGAGCTAGATAACGATTGTTCGGTAGGTTTAGTGAGCGACGTATCACGTTGAATACGCAGCTTCGTGAAATAGCTTGAACCAGATGATTATCCGATCAAACTGTTTTAAAGCTTGGTCGGTTATACGCCGATTCACTTGGCCAAATGAAGCAAGTTTAATAGTTATGCCTTGCGCATCACATTTTTACGCTATTTCGCATGACAGGTCGCAAATTAGTGGTCAAACAAACCATGGAACAAAACGCTTTGTAGCTGATTTAATATTTCAATTCAAAACAACAATTTCGTGTAAGGCAGTCGATCTTTTTGTCAGTCCATTAAGCGGAGTCGAAGAGCAAGATGATTGTTAACCCATGCTTACGTTGTATATGGTGCGGTGCGGCGATTAAAAGAGATTGTGGAAGGGATTGGTTTGAATGTGTAGTTAGCTGTAGGGAAGCAAGTCATTTCAATTCACCAGGTTGTAGTAGATGTGTAACCAACTCTCCTTAGTGGAGAACTTTTTCAATCAAACTGCGGGGCGTCAGTCCAAACAAACATTGACAGTGTCAAGGTGCAAGCTAGATAACGACCGATTTGGATTATTCCGATAAAATGTGCTATTGCAGAAAAAGTTCTGACATAGTTTTCATTTCGCCTGTCATATTCAGGTAATGATGCAGAACGTTCGATTGCTTAAGTCTAAGAACTCACAGGAAAAGTCAAGTTGTTCAGCAATTATTCGATGTTACTCTGTGTAAACACCGAGTGACTCTTCTGTTGTATCCTGAAAGTACTAAAGATCAGCTTGGCAACTAATCCTGGTGCAGTTGTCTCGAAACGAGAGTCTGGACGGTTAGTTCTCGTCTCCAGCACCCTCTATGCTTGGCCTGAATGTGTCCGTTTGTTCTCTCCTAGTATACTCTGGTCATGAGGTGTTGTATTCTGACATCACATGTCTGTTCAAAAGGTCTGTTTTCAAAGAGTAATCGTTCGTGACAATCCTACAGCGACACCTTTTGCGTAAATTGTATGATGACAATTTGCTTTGTGAACAACGCTGCCCCTGGATTATAAGCAGACGTGACTTAGGGCAGCTGAACAGAGGTACGAAATATCTCTTTACCAATGACAACTTATCGATACGTATTTGCCTGTATCAAATCTCTCAACTCAATGTGAACTTTATCAAGAAAAACGTGTGAATCACATTCGGTACTTAATGCTCTGCCGCAGCAAATGACCATGTGGCCATTACAGTTTGTCAGTCATCAGGATTCTAGTTTAGGTTAGTTAATAACCGGCTACCAAAGCTGCCTGAGATGAGAGTATACCCGATCTACTCAACGGACTCAAATTTATATCTCTAACATCTTAACTAGTCGATTCTCATGGCCACATCTACTATACAAGACCTCCGTGAGTTGCTGTTGTTCTGGATACTTGAAATCGTTTTCCAATCTTGAGTAACTGTCCGGATAACCCAGGCGGAGTGTCTTGCTTGGGACTTGCATTGTGCACCACTCCCACCTGCCGTTCAGTCATTTGACACGCAGCTGTATGTTTGGAATTGTATTGCAAGAGGTGCATTGTTAAAGCTGTTTATGCACAGTTTGCATAAGGCTGACAAATAATGCTTGTGTTAGCCAGTGGTCTACTAACCGCCTTTACTAGATTCTAGACAGTAACTGGGTTGCACACCGTCCCCAATCGGCTAAGTTGCATGTGGAATTCAGCTATTCGGTGCGCAGTGTCTTACACTTCCCAAAATTTATAACCCTACTAATGCCAAGCACAGCGGCTTAGCATAAGACATGCTCTCCTTCAGCCGATGCATTGAAAGTATTAAGTGCACGATACCACAAAGTTTCACACATTAGCTTTCACATCACTCAATGATTTATTACGTTTGATGCAATGGATGCAATGCTGACCAGTTCGCTGTCCTCTCGTGACTTAATTTATGGTTGGTCCGCTTCGTGATACTTACAAAAGACTTTAAACTATCCATTTCATAACCCGAGCTAAATACGAACCGTCCATTTCCTTCAGACCAATAGATCAGTGAAAACTGGTTGGAATGTTAATTAATTTTCAAACTGTGTTTCGTTGCTTTCCCTCCATTCGCTTGGTTTACTTTTACTTTGCAGTTCATCGAAATCAGTTCAACCACGCTGTCTTTCACTTCATCAAGAAAATTTATAGTTTTTAATTTATGGTTATTTTGGACGAGACTTTTCAAGCGGTAAGTCATACTTGCGTCTTACACATAGTGAAATTACACCCCTCAATTCTATGAACACACAAAAGTTGTCCTAGCGCATATCAACTGACTAAAATTGCTTGTATGATGGCAAACCTGAATTTACCAACTCTCATGGGTTCTGGGTTTTGACTATTAACCAGAATTCATCTTCTTAAATGGACATGTTGTTCTATGCTCCGATCTATGATAATGAAGAGGTGCCATGTTCCATCCAACCAGTAAAAGCAGGCCACAGTTACATCGTTAAACAAAAACACACGAAAACATGCTGCCGTGATTACTCACGCGAAAGGACGAGCTATGCAGCCAACAGAACTGCATGCACACACTAGAATGAAGCAAACAACTAAAGCGCAACATTATAGGCTTTAACTACATTGCCAATTGTGATTCCATTCCAAGTGTCGTACGAGCAGTTTGCGTATACTTTTGTGTCTCCTCAATCTACGGTAAAAGCGATGTGACTAAGTATTCGTGTTCTACCTCATGCACACCGCAATTTCATAAATGACACAGTCCTCATTGGGCATTCGACATTTACTTCCGGTTAGGGCGTTGTGGAAATCCAAAGTGAATTCCTTGGAATTGACACATCCGGTATACTTGAGTCCGATGCGCACATCTTGGAGTTACAGCACGCTGTTTGTATCATCATCTTAATTACTTGGATTATGTATTTCAAGCATGCTGCTTTCTTGGATATCAAAAGACCAAGCAGAATTCATATAAAGGACACAAGTATGACATATAGCTGTCTGGTCAGCAACATCAAAGAGGGACAAATAAGGTGTAGTTTCTTCCGAAGGATTCTTCGTATCAAGGCAATCTTATTTTGACTTTGGCCCTACCGTGAGAGTAGACCAGACAATTCCGCCGTGTGCACTACTGACTTTCTCTCCCGGGCTACAACATAGATACGTGTGTACACTAGCTGGCATAGATACACAGAATCATCGTTGGCTTCTTCATACCAGGCAACATTAGCTATTCTGAAAAATTAGCAGAAAATCATGGTCTGTTAAGGCTGCCGCTTCAACGCACTGCGGTGGTCCAACAAAGTGGGTTAAGGTTTAACGCGAGGTTGTCGGAAATAATTAATCGATTGGGCTTGACGGTTTATAAGCTATTTCCAGTATACGTGCTACATGACGAATTATTTTCAATATCAATTTTTCTAGTTAGTCAATATTTAATCCGTTGGAGTTTATACAGTTAATTGTTACATCACACACCGACTTTATTAGAGGCCCACTCCAAACGCGCTTTGATGGTATTAAAACATCATTTCTCCTTGACATATTTAATCAACGAATTTCGTGAGATAACATTATTTAGCATCTTTAAACGCTTTACTATCAATATTCCTTGCCTTTTGAGACAAAATTTGCCCAGATCCTTTCCTATCCTGATGGCAAGTTCCATAGACCTTATCGTAGACCTCCTTCTCACACATACAGGTAGAACATGATATCGGGATAATGGAATTGTGTAAGTCTGAAAATCGAGATAGACTCTCAAAACCTCATCCTATTGAAGGGATAAACATGCAGGTGAATTTCACAACTGCCGGATAAAACTATGGGACTTGGAAACGGTCATAATATCCTTGAATTTCTCCTTAATAGGCCTGTTGCAAGTGAGTCATCGCTTGAAACAGAGTGGTCATTCTGAGTTAAGTTTGCTCTCTATCGCCTCTAACTTACATCCTCTATAGACTGACTTGGAACTGCAAAAATCGAGTGTCGTCGAAATGGAGACTGTAGTTACCACTTACGTTCAGATTGCTTCAACACCACTTAGAGTGGCAACCCCTATCTATGTTCCTCGACACAAAATGCCTTCGGTTGGGTGGATCGGTGACCAGAAAAACAAGTTAATACCACAAAATCGCTTTCACACATAGTTATCGTAGAGTGAGTATACATGACATGCAGACAAGGACCTTCAATCTTTCCAGAGGAGTGAGGCGAGGATGCCTCTTCCAACCTTCTAATCAAACTGGCTCTGTATGAAGTCATGGAACCTGCGTTCACGGGGCTTGAGTGAAGTGAAGTGCAACTTCCTCTGGGCGAATGACTGAACGAAGTTCAATTGCAGCAGCTACATTTTCCTAATACTTGTCGGTTTGCAATTTTATCATAAAAGGCTGAACAGGTTATCACTGGGTTTTGCTTTTAGGGCTCTTTTTGAAGCACAAAATATGGCGCTTCTCTTCAATCATATAAAGTTCTAACTGACCTGTGGTCAATTAACAGGGCGCAGCTAGATCTCGCATAGAAATTCACTTACATAGATAGATATATCTACACAAGTAGATTTGAAGCTTTGGTCTCAGGCAGTACAGTAAATGTCGTGGTGCTTTAGAGTAATTAAATTTCATGGTTCCCGATATGCGAGATGCGATTATTATGTGGACCTAACCTCCGCCATCAATGGTACTGGCGCAACATTCTTCTCTCTCTCTCTCGCTGATTAATGGGGTTTACATTGGTTTCTTCCGTTTAGTTACACTGTATGCTTGCTTTACCAAGTGAAACAGACTGACAGACATACAGTGGCGTTCGACTATGGGCGCTTTCGTATTTTACCATATGTTTCTTGAGAACAGGGAGCCGTAACTCAATTATTGCACTAATATTTTCGGTGCAGGAAGGACAATTAAGCAACGGCTCAGAAATGTTGTCTCAAGCACCAAGCCACAATATTTTGGCCATGTATAACGCATATCATCATACCGACTGACATCGAATGTCTTGATCAAGAAGGCTCAATGCTGTCACTCTGAACTTAGCTTCTTCATTCGCATCCCAATTCGTGAGTTGGGGTTCGAAAGACAAATTTTCGTTCCGCTTCATGCATATTTCCAATCATAAGATAAAAACGTTTGGTAGCAGGAAGCAGCTGATAAGATCAGGCGCTATCCTGATTGGCGTTTGTGATTTAATTTCCTTTTCCCCGCTCCCACTTGCTCATCCCTTAAGTCTAACAAAAGGAGCGCGCTTTTCTTTGTTTAGTTGATCCCCCTCGCGTGATAATTTGACTATTTTCGTTTCAGCAAAATGACCGAAACATTGCCAATCTCTTACTGGTGCATTATGAATAATGAACGGATGCGCCTTGGAAACAGACTGAGTGTTGTGTTCTTACTAAATTAACTAGAGGGCTGTGTTTTCCATCTGCAACTGCCCTCAGTTATGGCGAAATGAACATATCAAAATTATCGGGCTTCTTTGTGTACTGATCAAAGCCACTAATTTCTTCTGCTTACATTTGTTCTTTCTACCGTTATTCCAAGTTATTAGTTTGTCTTGCCACTCCAGTGTTATCTGTTGTGTGTTTGACAGTCACGATAAGCGAGCGTTAATGGAACAGTGTCTGTACGCTCCACCGGATGTACTTGTCATAGTGCCCCCAGTTAAGTGTACTGACCGTTGTCAAAACGGGCTGTCAAACGCACTGCTTTGTTTTGCTTAATCTGTCTGGCTGAATGCTGGCTGCCAAACAGCAAGTTCCTTGCTGCGTGGCATTTTGAATTAGCCGCCACTGCCTTTTCCTCTGTCCTCCAATCGTTGCAAAGAGCCTCGTAAATGCTAGGTGCGTCAGTATGCTTGCGCGTATCCTTATTAATGCGCCTTCTGACTGAAAGTATATGTGGATAGACATTGTTTGTCCCTTTTATGGGGTCAACTGAAAGTAATATTTCATTGCAAAGAAGATAAACTGGCAAGTCTTGTGATATTTCAGATATACCGGGCCACAAATATCGCAGACGTTCAGGCATACTTTACAAAATAAGCTGCCAATGGCTTTATTGTTACTTCGCTGTTAGTTATAGAAGCAAAAACAGTGTTGTCAAGTGTTAACCTCGATAGAAAACGACGAAGAACCAAACGTATTCTGCTCATGGCTATGACTGTAAGGTTTACCCTATAATCCGAAGGCTATATTGGTGGCTGATATGGTTTGAGATGTGGGAAGTAGACTGAAAGTGAAATGCTGACTTCATTTTTAACTAATGTTACTGGATGCACGTTAATTTCGTACATACACATCGTGCAATAATGCCGATCTCTATCGTAAACCATACGGGAACTAAAATTGATATGGGAAAGAAAATGCTGTATTCAGAAATTCAAAATTACTTGCGGTATTTTATCTATTTGCTCTGTATGCTTCCAAAGCTCCACCTGTATGCAGTGGGATCTAGTGACTTGATGCGACTGCACCAGCCGAAAAATGTGCCAGTTATGATAACCTCTTTTGCTCACTGAATACTGTATTGTAGGAGCAAGTAGAAAATTAAAGACTCAACTCCACTGCGTTATAATCAAAAGGCTATAAAAGGCATCCGCCCACCCTTGTTAATCAAATCTTTCTTCAAGTCCTTATGTAGCATTTAAGAATATCTGACTTACAGTTTCACTAGGATCATAAATGTGAAGTGTCATTGCCAGTGTGTAAGCGATTGGTGATGAAATGTAAGTCAAACAACATTTTAAGCCGCTGCAAAGACTTGGCCTCCACGACTAGTTATGGTAGACTGTTTCAAGCATGTACCAATCTTCGTTCGAAGTATAGGGTTGGATAGTCTTTTATATCCGAAACTAAAAGCTTGTACCGGTGTCCGCGTGTGTTATATAGTATTCGTAATTAAAGCAGCGGCCTCAATAAGGGGAAGTCACTGAAATGTACCGTACAGTAGGCCTCGAGGAGGGACCCACAGCCGATGATACTTCAATGTGTAGATTTTATTTGCTTGTCACGGTATTCGTACTATAATCATCATCTAGTTGGAATGAGCCTGGTAGCGGTGTATTGGGTCTGTTCGACATACTGTGCCCCTGCTCGTGTGACTGAACAATAAGTAAGTAAGCTGCACTACAGATGCTGCGATTGAGGATCTCTTCAGACTAAGTACAGAAACTGCGTTTGAGCACCCAAAGCGTGTGCTGTACGTAACGATATCATCTGTTCGTGTTGTCCACGGACTTGAAATCGCAACGCCAGAGTACACCTAGGTACTTCAAGGAAGATGTGGGATTCAGCAGTTGGCCGTCGATGGTCTAGGTTCGGCAGGACAGCACCCACCTTCAGGCTTGTGAATACTGATTGCCTGGGTTGATCCGGAAGTTGAAATTCCCAGATCATATGGAGAGGCTGTTGAGTTGTTATGAAGTGTCGCAGTCGTCACGCGGGTTAATCCTTCTCCAAATCTTCAGGTCACCCGCAAACATGGCACACTATAAACGAAGAATCCGAGGTACATTTTTGATATTGATTGTGAAAAGAGTGGGTATGCCACTTTTAGTAGGATACCTGTAGGTCAAAATGTTGTCAACCTGTATCCTCTATTTTCATCCAAAGAGAAAGTCCAGGATTAAGTGTTGCATTGATGCATCAACAAAGAAAATTCAGCTATGGTTTACTCTGCCCGACACCTTGCTAAAATCGAAATAGTTCACATCAACAGAATTTCCTTGGTTCACTGACTGCAACCATTCATGCCTCTTCAATAGCAGTTTGGATATGCATGAGCCACCTAGCATAAAACCGTGCTGTGTGGGCTTCAACAGCTCATTTAATTTGAGCAGGCGTATTAGACACTTATTCACGATATTCTCGGTAATTTTGGCCAGAACACGTGTCACCCAAAGCGGCACATAGAATGAAGCGTGAACAATGATTTTATGGGGGTTAAAAACCACTGCTTTACAAGTCCCGTTGGGTAGTCTGGTCGGTTATCGCAAAACCTTAAAAATTGCAGCTGGTGGTTCTACTCTCAAAAGAATGGACTTATTGTACGCAATGCAGTACCTCTGCACGCCAAGTGTTTCCAAAGCTTCATTAGGAGAAAAATATAAATCCGAGGTGTATTCCGGGAGTGGGATGGACAGTAGTGTCCATCGACAATATGTAACAGGAGGAGAGTGTCACTCAACCGATTTTACAATATGGCTAGCATGTGTGCAGGAACAACCGATTCGGGGAAAGTTTTCATGGTTGACACACGTGGGAAATAAATTTGTACGGCATCCCAGATGGCTGTACTTTTCCGCTAATTTCCAGGAGTGACCACTAAGTTTGGTGTTATCGCTAAGTTGCGGTAAAACCAAGTACGCCATAATAAAATTGCCTCGTAGTCGGCGATACCACCCGCTGAATACTCCCAAACGTTTCAGCCTCTCTCTTACGGAAGGGGGCGCATTCCAATGACTTATTTAGATGGCTGATTTGAGGTTGGCCTAGTGCAGTGAGGTCGTGCTTCAGACACGACTACCAGGCTTGGATATCGTGTTTGACATGGGGGCGAACATACTCATTCAGCATCTCTCTGAAAATAGTGGTGACTAGTTGTCTGAATGCTCGTCGTAGCAAGGCGACGTGCTGGTTACCAGTTTTCGAGACCTATGCGGATTGCTTGAAACAATCCAAGTTATCCTTAACAAGCACGCCAAGGTAGCGTTCGACGGATGACTGATGCAGTACTTGCCTTCCTAGCTTGTAGGCGTAGGAGCTCTGGTGTAGTGTAGAGAGTACCTTGCAATCAACCATGTTGCACTGCATCAGGTCTCGGATTGACCGCTCATGTGCCATATTTAGGTCACATGGGAATAATTTTACTCGGTACCCGCATGAATCCGACGCCATACCTTAATATCACCAGAAAACTGCAGAAAATTTGAAGCGATTGTTCGTGCAAGGTCATTGCTGAATGCCAAAAACAACCGTAGACCTAGAACTGGGCTCTAGAGCACACCACGTTCGGATGGTATAGGTTCAAATAAACAGTGCTGGACTCAGACCCCTAATTTTCGTTGGAGGAGAAACTTGACGATCCAGCTTAAGTGAGTCAGTGATCCTGTAATATTGGACCATTGAAATGAAAATATGATGATCTAAACGGTGAAATGCCTTTGACAAATCCAAGTAGGTCACATCAGTGGCCTCTCCAACATCAGCTTACTTGGTCGAACTACTCCGTGCGATTTCTAAGTTCGTTGTGCACGATCGCTGTCGACAAAAGCCGTGTTGCTCGAGAGCAATAAGGTTACAGTCTTCTAGATAACACACTAACGCATCGGTAACAATTTATTCTATGAGCTTGGACAATACAGCTAGAACAGACATTAAGCGGTACTTTGAAAGCTCAGTCCTGCTTCCGCCTTTGTGATTTGGAACTATCATTACAGGCTTCCACATTGCAGGAATCTAATTATTTTCTAAGCAGCGGTGAAAGAACTGGGCCAAAGGTATTACCAGTTGTCTTGCTGCTGCTCCCAGTGCGTTGTTGCTATGGTGTTGACTCCCGGAAAGCTCTGGTTTTGCAGAAACATCAGCTTTTGTAACACAGCTTCGGCAGTAAAATAGATGTATGTCAGTCGTGGAGGCGAGGAAACAGAAGTTGGAAGATTGTCTGTTCCTAAGTTACTCTGAAATGTGGGAGCTAATTGCGTCCACAAAGTGTTTTCTGTCTTTATCGCTGTCAAACTGTTACTACCAGTCATCCGGAGCGGAGGTATTCCCTGCTCAAATTACAACGCCATTGACATAGTTATACATCAGTTTTGAGGTTAGCGCGGATAGTCTTCGCCATATTCAGCTGATCTTTGACTTTGTCACTGCTGATCAGTTGAATTTGGTGGTTACGGTGGGCTATGTAGTTGTCCCAAGTGTCTGGCGTCAGTGATGAACTGTACTCTGGCCACCATGAGTTGCGTACAGTCATCTATTTTCCAGTTCAGTTTCTCAAGAAGGGCCCCTTAAAAACCCTTGTTTCTGAAGTATACGTGACCGGTTGATTGAATTTACTGACGAATTCAATCCAAACAACTTGCAGGTTACCTTCCGCGAACAACGCTCAGCTGTGGTACTGACAAACTGGGCCAAGCGGTCCTAGTACCTAATGGTGCGTACTATCTCGGTGTTTGGGTGGCGATATTCTGCAAAACAGATGAAGTCGAAACTGGCGACTGCTTGTTAACAGTTCACAAAAAGGCATTCTACAACCTAGATGTTAATCATATGTTTCTCTTCGGTAAACACGAGAGCCAGTAAAGATGGTTTAATATCGATACTGAAAAGTGGGGAATAAGGATAGTGTTACAAAGTGGAACACTTGTTATCTGCATCTGCAGATCTGCTTTGAATGGTTCTTTGATTGTAGCAATGGTTTCTAAACAGAGTTTGTTGAAATCACCCATGATAAGTACGTGAGTTTCGCTTTAGACTGCATCTTAAAACTGTTGCAAGGCGACAGTCCATTTTAGGTGTAGAGTTTAGGAGCCGGTACACCAAAGCTACAAGGCAGGTGGCACTGCCATTTACTTGCATGCAGCACCAAAGAGAATTTGCGAACAGTGAGTCTGAATCCTCAAACGCCTCGCATTGTAAGTCACTTCGATAATAAAGAAGTACCCCTCCTCCATTCGCAAGCCTATTTTTCGTATGAGTGACATGTCGAGCAGCGAGAAATCAACGTCTGTCATTCCAATGAGCTACCAGGTCTCCGTGACACCAATTATATCACATGGCCTCGAAATTTGGCCATTTTCCAAGTCACTCAGCTTATTGAAAAGTCCTTGAGATTTGGTATAATGGCAGTATAATTTCCTGGTGTCTAGGAGTCCACGTAGAGCGAACGGACTTAAGTGTGGCAGAAGGTCGACCGATGCGAGGCCGGCCGTTATTTATCTTTTCGATGAGAGGATGATGACATTTCGCTCGCAAACTGATTTGGCCAAGGTACATCAAATTCCTCCTCTGAACATACTATTGCTTAGCGTGACCGAGCGGTAAAGTGATACTCTTATGTTATGATTGGTATGCTTGGTTTTTCAGGTAGGCTCATGTCTGGTCTTTGCAAGACTTCAGCAGTTTTTAAACGAAGTTCAGATGAAAGGCTTTCCCTATTCGGCAGACAAGTTTCTAACATCTCCGTTGCTGTCTGCTCCGACGCAACCAGGAGTATTAGGGTTTTTAATCCGCTTCCTCTATGACATAGTGACAGACATAGCCTTGAAAGCGATAGCGCCACAATGTTCTCGAAAGAAATTGTTTCACAAATGAACCGCCACTGTTACAAATCCTGCACTCCAGCCTTATGACTATAGTGCGAAGGAAGTTCTGCCGCTCCATAACTAAATATTGTCCTAAAACGATGCAACATGCTGTACTCGTCCGAGATGTTTCCTTTCGATTACCGCGTGTTCCAAGAAACCTAAGGATAGATGCGTAGTTTACAAGGCCCGTGTTGCAGCGCAGTTGTAGAGAGAAAAATATTTTCAACATCGATGGTCGATTCCAGTATTACGCTAATAATTCTGGGTTCATCATAGATTGCAGAGTTTGAATGACGATTCAATCCCACTAGGTTTGAGGGTTTGGCTTTAATGTTCATCAAAACGCACAGTGAGCTCCATTGGTGGTGGTCGTCAGACAACAAACCTTGCAATGTGAGGGCAATGTATTCGGGGACACTTGTGCACACGACAGTCAGGGCGTTATTATTAGAGCCCATTCTTATTGTACTGTAAGATCAAGTGATCGGTAGGCTTGGCTTTATGCCAAATGTACTGATGGCCTAGAGTATGTCGCACTATTGACTCTAGCGGTGTGTGCAACAGGAGGGACACATAATGTAGCATCCATAGGGACTTTTGCAACGATCGTTGCATATGTGACTGGAGTCTCGGGGGATTCGAACACGACCAGAGACCCTTGGGTTGCAGATACAATGAACCCGGCTTCTTCTGTCCCATCTCTGTTACTGATACAAGTTTCCAAGACCGGCAGAATATGATCGATCACACTTTTCGAGTAACGGCTGACTCTGAGTCCTGAGCACGGTTTATCTATCAGAGCTGCGGTCTGTTTTGCCTGGGGTGCTTCCAAGTTGAAGAAGATAACGGTACTGGGGACCACGTCAATTTCTGTTCAATCGAAGCACATTTTTCAATAATGCTTCTCTTTGAAACCACTGTGTTAACCTCGTGCGTACTCATTTCCAGTGAGATAATGTTAGCGTTCCTTGTTGAACTTCTGCTAACTGGTCACATTTTAGGACAAAGAGAATTCTGAATTTGATTAGTGGGTTGGTCGAACACGTAGTAAAACCAGAAATGATCCTCTGGGTGGTTTAGATCTCTGACGTGTTGTTGGGATCAAGTTATACTGTGTCATTTGAAACAGTGTGAGCAGAGTAAACCGTTTGAAAAAGCTGTTAGCTTATGCGGAACGGCAGGTACTTTCTGACTGGAGCGCTTTTCGATTGGTATCTACTTGCTTTCTGCTACACATCATAGTGTCGCTACCTCTAACAGTAAGCAAGTCGTCGTTGTGTATTATTTCAACTGATCGTTTGCACACCATAGTCAGACGGATGGATTTGTCTACTTCGATTCTTGATCACACCCTGCAATGTGAATTGAGAGGGAGGGTGATAAACCCTGCCTACCGGATTCGAAACCCACCTAGGGCACACTAGTTTCAGTTCACAAACACTGAACGGTCTTATGACTGTCGGTGTTAGTTGTAATCCAGTTTACTCGCCCGAGCGCTGCTCGCGATAGTGTGAGGCACTTGGCGCCGCGGCAGCGTAGATCGTTCGCCGTCGGTCGAGTAAATTAGTCACCCGATGCTTTCAGCTAGCTGAAAATCTCTACCAAAACCGATAAGACGATAAGACGATTTATGGTACAAGGCGATGGAATAATTCCTACGCTTGGCGATTCACTAGACAGGGATGTTAATTCTGCGTCGGATGAGTGGAACTTGGATGGTACATGATGTAATGCATAGGGAAGATCCACTACAAGGCTGACCACATGAAAACTGCAAATGTTTTGCAAAATTGTCAAAAATACTGCTAAACATCCTTCCGAGATTTTTTCGGTAACAGCAACAGCACACAAAAGAGAATCGATATTTTATTCTAATCCACGGTCCGTTAAGATTGCACGTAGAACAGGTACACATTTTCAGAGCTTCTGTTTTGTGTCTACTTGTCAATGATCTTGCTGTGGTCAAGGCCAGCCGGAATCGGCTGTACCAGCGAGTACTTTTAGTCGCTCGGAAATGAGCCTGTAAAAATGTCAGTCTCTGGAAGTGAGCTAAGAAGCGATAGGGACTTTAGAATCAATGGGTGGACCCTGTTACCGCCATCAGGTATGGTGCCCTCAAGCTTGGTGTGTAGTTGACGCAACCCACCAACACCACAAACCAGATTGTCGGCTTTGGTAAGCGAGGTATTCGTGGAACCCTTTACAGATATCTAGTTATTTGAAACCACGGAAGCAAAGTGCACTGCCAATTAGGACGAAAGTTCAAAGCTGGGTGTTATGGGATGTCCGAGCCCTCTAACGCTGGCAGACAACCTGCTGGCTTCAAATGCCAATTTACATAAGCACAGCTTTTTTTCGTAGCGGCCTTTGGAGTGTTGTAAATTACTGTTACAAATGCCGGTGCTTGCTCATTTTTGTACTATTGCAATCGCTGTAGTTGTTACTCGCCATTAACTTCCCCGAACAAACGACAGCGATCGATCTTAGTGTCTTTACGATAAAACGCAGGATTGCCTGTCTACGACCATCCTAGAGACCCAGCACCGATGGGCTCAATGCTTTAGCCAAACACGGTAAAGATGATATCCCCCTTCGGTTTTTTGATATAATCATTCTGTCGCTCCACTCTTGTCAATATCACGACACTGTAAGACTTTTACGGCTATAAGAAATACATAAGTCCGCGCCAAAAACTGACATACGGAACTACCGCCCAACTAGCCACACAGCCGTTCTCTCGCACTGTAGAGAGAATTGTTAAGGCACATTTGCTTTCCATCCTAGTATCACAACATCTTTGCTCACCTACACAGCGTGACTTTCTGGAGACACGCTTGGGTGTTATCTGTCAAATTGACGTCATTAACCATCTAACTGAAGCACCGGATTCAGGTCTTCAGTGAGTATTCCTCTTCCTTGACATTCAAAAAGCGTTTGACAGAGTTCCACACAAGAGGCTGCTAGATAAATCAATTAAGTACGGTGTGACAACTCCCATTCACTCTTAGCTCCAATCGTACCTAGTAGGATGACCGTGAATTATGGAAATGAATGGCAACATCCATCCACCTAGTGTAGTCCCCAGTGGAGACGTACAGGGCAGGGTTTTAGGTCTGATACTCTTCCCACTGTATAGAAATGACCTTGTCTTTGTTATGCAATTAGGCAAGCCTTATCTGTTTGCTGATGATCTAAAGGTTGTTTACAAGTTCTGATCTTATTAGCATACCGCTGAACTTAACAAAATCCACAGCGAATTGAAAACTATTGAGTGATGGGTTGACAGTGCAGATTTATCTAGGCAACACCATAGTGCAGGATTCTGGACGCCAGACAGAAGCGGAATTTTTGAGGCTTCATGACGAAGTTATTCCCATCAGGCTGTCTGTCCGCGACTTAGGTTTGAGGTATTCTGGTTAGTTAAACTTTAGCGAGCATATAAATCATAGAGTGTGAAAGGATAAGCAATCGGTCGGGCTCAATTACAGTCTGCTAACGTTGAAATAAACCAGACTAGTTGTTTTCAAAATGTGTCAGCTCTTTGCTTGAATGTTTTTAGTTTCTTTCAGTAACCTAGGAAAGTTTGATTTGCAAGACATGAAAACTTTCCCCGCATCACCAGGAAGCGTATATTTTGTTACTCAACCGCTCTTACATATAAATATGGACGCAAGGAGCTGAATGTTGAACATCTGTGGTTACGAAGAATGTAACTGAATCTGTGCTTCTTCCACAAACTCGCGTGGCGTAAAGCATATGTTAGATTACATCAACTTTACTTTCCGGAAAGCACTAGATTTAAATTGCAAACTAGTGAATATATAATTTGTTTACCTAGATTCACTACCGACCAAAGGATACATGACCAATTTCTCAGGTACAGCTCCAAATGAAATAAGCTGCCAAATGTGTAGAGGTATTCAATATTGTTGCATGTTCAAAAAGGATAACAATTTATCTGACAAATGACAGAGTTAACTGCATATAAAATTCCAAGCTTGTGATTAAAAGCTGTATAAAGAAGAGTCGGATCATGTATCATACCCGAGAACAGCGACTGGGATCATGTGTTACCATTGCACAAGCGCAATCTTGATTGTCCGGGTTTTATTGCTACAACCACCTCACATGCTATTTTTTAACGCAACTAGTTACGCAGGTTTACTCTAATCACCGTTAATTCCTACCAACGGTCTTCTGATTTAAAACGGAGATCAAAATTATTTACTTGGATGGGGCCAATGTCTATCGTCGTAATCATCCTTCAAAATGAATATTTCGTAATATCTGTTCCGCGTTACTCTTCGCTACATTTGCTTTGTACTGCTAACGGTATCGCTGCTTTTTCGGAGTTAAACGTTCAGGAATACATGCCGAATTTCAGTGATTGGCGATACCGGATCCTCTGTTGTATGAATACTTACTACTAATAGTGACTACGAAAATTCGTGTTAGTATCTTTCAGACTGTGGACAATTCGCGCAGTTATCTGTCTTCGGTTGTCACGCCATACAAATTGATCGCATGACTTGCCGATACATTTTGCGCTGTTGCAAAACATGTTATCTGATTAATTATTACATTAACGCTATAACGTTTATTTTGCTCAATTTTTATTATGTCCCATTCTTCCTTATTTCCTCTCACAGTCTGTGTGT
>OX104065.1:48781950-48830872 GCA_944474145.2 Dicrocoelium dendriticum
TCTAAAACTTTAAAACAGAGTACTCCCAATAGTAGGACTACATAGACCGTAAATTAGCACACATGGAACCCAGGTAAGCGCTTGCGTGGTGTAGTTTCAACGTATAAGAAGACAGAATTAAACGCGGTATACTCGTAATAGAACTGCATCTAACGGGAAGAATCTTCGCCCAGATTGTTGTGAATCCACTTATAATGAAATAAATCGGATTAAAATGATGAAGAAAGGGAAAAAAGGTATATACATGCTTATGGAATTTATCATAACAATAACCTTACAACTTCTATGTAAATAGCTTAAAACAACAACACTGATGGTTGAGCACAAAACACGTCTGAGCACAAGTTGAGACGTTTCAGACAGGTAATCCAATCACCAGTGTAACCGAATTGCAAATAGTTACGTGGGCGAACTCAACACGGTGGCAAACGTTTCGGGTAATTTTGTATACATGAATGTATCCGCAAATAAATGCTTCCAGGAATGTCGCAAGTGGTCTGATAACTCTTCCACATTTTGCAGATTTGCCAGCGCTATGGTACCATGCAACTTGCTTTACCTAAGAAAGCTACCATTTCACTTTAACAAGTAACGAATTTTATCAAACCTACCAACATTCCTATTAACATTCGTATATTAACCTTTGCATTTGCTTGAGACATACTTCTACTTTCCGTGATCCGTGACCATCCTTGTTGAGGACGGATGTCTTTTACAAGCGAATTATAGTTATTTACGGGACTGTAATATCATCCGTAAATGTCGGCTGTTGCTGCAGTTGATTTGAGGGTCTCAGTGAAATAGCTTGCCTTTGAAATCTTTGGCACTGCAATTAACACCTGTAGTCGGCGAGAAAAGTGTACTTTGTAACCCCAAATGTTATCCCATTTGTTTACGAATATTTGCCCCTGATGAAAGAGATATGCCACAAAATAGGTTGGATTGAAACAAAACCACAGATTCGATGTGTCGGTTACGGGGAGGTGGTGCGTCCACTATAAGGAAAAATTTGAGAAGGAATAAAGTTTAATGAATAAAGAGAATCTAGAATCTTACCAGTGCTTGATGTACTACGTGTCTTCCAAGAGGGATATTGAAGAATCTTGATCAACATCGATCCCCTGCAAAACCAAATGTAAGTGTTAACCTAAAACCAATGATTTTGCTACCCAGTTAATGTGGTTTGTTTTCGGCCCCACGCTTTGTTCATCGCCTTTTTTCAAACGAAACTCCATTTTTGAGATCCTATACGAGTTAGCGTTACCAAACTGGTCATTCGCATTCCCACCTGCTTCGGAGATTGTGGTGCAACTTTGATGCTACTTTGGGTCGATAGTTGCCGGTCTACCCAACCATGTTATTTTGGCTGCTTGCATGCAAGATTGACCGTAACAAAGTTGGTAGCCGTTTAGAGCAAGCCGCGTAAAACCAGTGGGTGTCAGATAAGCTTCTCGTCGTTTTACCTTTATTCATGATAGATAAGTATATATGGGATGGAAGAGTGTATTGTGTGCCTGACACAAACCAGGTTGCTGAAGATTTGGCCAATCACTTTGACTTGTTGCCCAAATCGTTCTCGCTTGAGATTCAGAATAGCACAGGCTCCATGGGCAAATCCAATTGCGATCACTGGAAGGCTCGAAAGATATATCGTTGGAATAGACTTCACCAGTTAAAAAGATGCCCACAGCCGTCTGCGAACACATTCGGTTAAGGTGCCTGTGAGTTGCTGCACGCAGCCGACATGAGTTTTATAAGGAGCAATAGAACAACTATTTTATTACTCATTGGAAATGAGGTGCCAGAGGCTCCGTGAGTGTTAGAACAGTGCTTTAGAGGTGTAGAATTAGCATACACAAACAAATCCCTCTCTATTTGGTTTAATTGCTTCACTCTGATTAGAAATGTGAGAGATGGCTACAGTAAATAGACTGTGGATGTGTGAAATCGTTTGACATTTTTACCCATTGAGTGTAAGCGGCAGAAGAGAATGCACGAAATATACTGAATTCAGATTATTACGCAAAAATATTCCTTGTCTTTGCTTCCTCAAAATGAAAAACACTTCGTCAGCTAAGGTACGTAATTCGTAAAACATAGGAATATAGAGTTGTTTAAACGATCACAGGAGACGGTTGAACTAGATATGGGTGAAAACGAGACAATTTTGAATGGCAAGCACTACGTCTTCCCACTAATTCAATGCAATCGTGGCACCTTGGTGCCAGACAATAGAGCGCCTGCAGAAAAAAGTGTTTTGTTTCCTAAAAACGAGGTTCCGGTAGCAGTGATTTACCATTGAATAAAACTGTGGACAGGAGGACAATCAATAAATTATGTGGAAAAATGTTCCGGCGAAACTTCTGGTGATGGTAACTTTACCTCGACGGCATTTACACGACCATGCTGAAACTAAAATCCTAAAAACCTGATAAACTACTGGTTGCTCCTGATTTTGCAGATAAGTTCCGAGGCTTCTTTTAGAACGGTCTGTTGCACCAGCGACCCTACGTACCTGCCGAGATAAAAAGCGCTTCTCTGCAGTTTCCTAACTATCCGAAACATCTGGTGGTCGATGAAAGGAAATACCATGGCATTTTTCGCATCGGTAACACAGCGAATGTATGCGGATGTCTTCGGAACTCTGTTGATGCATTCATACGCCCACTACTGTATCTGTAAGAGGGCTATATGTACGAAAGTTTCATAACGGAAGACTTCATGGACGATTTTTAAGATGGAGGATCTTCTGATGTCAGGACGTACTACCTCGGTGCTAGGGTAACAGGGCTAGCACCTACAGTAGTAACTACTTAGGAGAAATAAGTGTGAGCACCGCACCCTATCAATTAACTCAAACACGATCAAGTGACAACCAAAACAGTTTGGCATTACGTGGTGTCCGAATAAAAGACGAATGGCCATCTGGCTTGCTGGGTCACAATCTCCTAAATGGTTACAGACGCCCTTTACGCGTCAAGCGCTCTGTTAAGTTCGCAAATAAGGTTGGAGCAGAAAAGTCTTCTTTCCTACAAAAGTGCTCATAAGATGTTGAAAGATGCAAACAAACAGTTGGGCCATTTCCCTAATAGGAAACAGGGGCAATAACATTTGGTTTTTTCTGCTGTTCAAAGTGCGTCTTTGCAGATATTGGGAAATAAACTTGTCCCAATTTCATGATCCTTGGGTACGGGTCGCTCAATGTTTCAAAGGCGAAATTTACAATGCGAGTCCATCGTTCTGTGTATAGCTGGAAGAGGCAACGACTAGGAATCCATGAAGTAAATATTCGGTTGTTTCATGGGGATGCAAAAGATTCTGCTAGTTTGTGTGTGTCCATGATTCGAAGCGTTATTTGTGGGATATTCAGTGTGAAGTCAAAGTGGTGCCGAATTTTTTAAATGATTCCACCACCGTTGAGTTATGTAATGTTAATGCTTACCTGTTTGCTGGTAAATATAACCGTTGTTTTTCAATTCGGCGGAATCGCGTTATTTTGTGGTTTCTGATAGCTGTACCGCATGAACAGCCCATATGACACCCTAGTTGCGTGAGCTGCACCATTGAGGATAATGTCGGTAGCTGAGTAAGTGACTTGGTTGTATGTTGCTTTTCAGAGCATGGGACATTTTTCGCAACTGTCGGACAGGTTATGTTATTGCAAACCTCCCGTGGGGGCGAAACTTGTGGCAGCAGTCGCTGCAGTTACGTTTGCAAGGTTTAGCACGCAAGTACGTCGGCAGCAAAGTACAAGGAGCATAGCAGGGAAACACTGGTTTGCAGTGGATCCCGATTGAGTGCTCGAGGAGAACTTTAGACTGGAATGGTATAGCGGATGTGCACAATTTTCACCCATATGGAAGGCTTTTATAGTGCTCTTTATAACGAATGCAACATATCCAGTAGACACGGAATACATGTGATCGTTGTCTGCGTATGCCACGGCAACAAGCCACGCAAAACTAAAGATGTGCCAAGATCAACCCGATCCAAACGGATATAAGCAAATGTGTGGGGCAAGATGACACAAAATAGATATACAAAGGTGTAGGAAGACTTAACATTTTGACGGCACGAAGGTGAACCTCACGCATTTAACAATTGCTGAGTTAAATGAGTTCAGCACTTTTAGGTGAACTTATCTGTAAAGCCACGTATCTTTACATGCTTCCGTTGATCAGCGCTAACATTTCAGAAACTTGGGTGGGTTTATATAAGCAGTGAGTGACATGCACACAAATGAAATTCTACTTAAATTGGACATTTAACTGCAGACATCGGCTCATGGATCAACTCGAATACGTTGAATTTGCTGGACTTACGTATCTTTTTACACAACGATTGAAGAAATTGACACCACGTGAATCACCTGCAACTAACACAATCCTCCATTTAGCGTAGGCACTCTATCGTAAACGCAAAATAGCAAAACAAGTATTAATCCTTGATATTCGGACCAGTGTTTATATGACAAATCAAAGTGATCAACAAATGCCCCAAAGATCACAAAAGTGTTCATGTCAGGCGTCACGGTGTTATGGTTGAGCGGAATACGATGAAAATGTACCCGACTCGATAATCACGAAAGCAAAAGGCCTAAGTAATACAAAAAGTAATTAATAATAGTTCGGCCACGGTGCATGAGAGAACTCATGGGCATAAGTTTTGCAAAGGCGATAGCTGAAGTAGTCGCATTACTGTAAATACATGAAGCGCACGCGAACTTATCCAATGCAGTAGTAGTTTATAGCTAGCTGAACACAACAATGAACACGTTCAGCATTCACTGTAACAGGACAGGAAACGCAAAATGGTTGACGGAAGTTGAAAATATAGCGGACGATGCTTAATTGTTTAGGGTGATGGCTTGAAATTCTCCAAACTATTTGTGCACGATTGTTGACAGGAAGAAGCAGGGGATTAGGTCAGCCTCTATAACAGATAGCTATCTGAATGCGGATGGATTAGCTTGACCTGTCACAAGAAGCATTGAGATGAACACTAGATGGTTCGGCGCACCTCTGGCTGCATGGCACATATAATTATGCGGCTCTGGGTGAAACTTGCTTGTGAAGTTAACTGGTAGAATGTGTCATCTGTCCATAGCCAAAATGGATAAGCACTCGACAAAGACCATCAAAGTACTCCAGAGTTCTGGAAAGATTATCAG
Source organism: Dicrocoelium dendriticum (assembly GCA_944474145.2). Taxonomy (NCBI): domain Eukaryota; kingdom Metazoa; phylum Platyhelminthes; class Trematoda; order Plagiorchiida; family Dicrocoeliidae; genus Dicrocoelium; species Dicrocoelium dendriticum. The sequence goes on from OX104065.1 coordinate 48,787,121, forward strand.
GTTAACCTGTAACAAAATACCGCAACTACGATCATAAAAAAGGAAAAGGTGAGATTTTGCTGTCTACCGTCTCTGTCTCTTACTGCTGTTTGGGTGCCTTAAGATGATTTATGATTACTGAACTGTTATGATTGCGATCACGTGGCGCATTGAATAATTTGTTTCACCTCGAAATTCGCCTTGCCTTAAATTGGATATCCAGTCAAGCAGTACAAGATATGTGTTTACCGTCCCGCTGCTCTGCAGCTCATTTATTAAAATACCAAGACTCCAAATAGCTTCCATCACCACAATACTAGATCTCGGAGATCGGAAAGTACCATGCCAAAACAACCAGTAAACAAACTATTGTTTCAACGATTCCCGCTCGCTTTAACAGCGTGCTTGAAATGCTAATCTAGCCTGAAGAACTGGATTCCAATCGTGCTAGACTACTTCTTACCGTACAAAGGTGCGGTTACCTCCACGTCCTTTAAACCCTCCACTATTGGTGACGCATATATTTCCGAGATCAAAAACTTGCAGCCAATTGCGATAATGGCCTAAACGCATGGATCGGGTGTTCGGGTCCAAAGGTGTGCAATAATTAGTACGGGCAAAAATTGTCTATCCATCCTTTCCCAATTCAAGCTGCCTTACATGAATGCTCACACACTGGTACAAGTTTAATCACATGCAGCATGTTTCCAATCTCCAGAAAACATCGCCACTGCAAGTTACTTCCTTGTTGAAACCAATTTACAAAAGCCCAACTTTTGCTACGACCGGATACTTCGCCTACAAGTTCTGTTCACAATTTCGTGTTGCTCACATTTGAAGACTGAAATGCCGAAGCCACAGCTCATTAAGTGTGTTGTTTTTTCTTTCTCCTACGTGCTGCGGCTACTTGACTGGAAGCCGGTTTGTCATATATGCTGTGACTACTAGAGTGTGTCCCTATTTACAAGCCTCATTATGACTGTCCAGTGGTGGAGCTAAGAGAGTTTATCTGCTCGTTTCAGCAGTATACTTTCCCACAGACTACAAACATTAGGCAGATGAAAATTAAGGAATAGTTATTTGGCACAAGTAAAAGCAGGGTTATCATAATTCTAATAGGAAGGATGGGATGAATGTAAGAAATAAAATCGCATTGCAATGGTCATTTTAATCGTCTAGCGATTTGTTTACGCTGCTGCAAAAATTTGATGGGAAATAAAAATAAAGCGTAAGCACCCAAAGCATAATGGGTTGCGGTTATATTTAGCATATATTTTGCTGGAGAAAGTAAACATGAAAACGTCCATTTATATGCCGCTTGCTTGAAAGGATGTTGTACGCAACCACTCTTTAAATACTTTATAAAAAAGTAGCAAAGTAAGAGCGTTTATCAACCGGCGTGAAGAAGTGAACACATTGATTGGTGGTTTTACGGTGACTTTGGATCATAAACGACTATGCTGCGTAAAATATGTGTATGGGTGTACTGTCGGGACGTTTTTTGAATATTGTTAGTATGGCGGAAGTAACAGCTATAACGCTGATGGCGTTCCAAGATTGGCATCCATTTCAAGCAAATAGAATATAGACACTTTTGTCGATTTGCATCGCTTGAAACAAAATGTCCGAAACTTTGTGGCGATTTTGTCTTGCACGAAGTAACGGCATCGGAAGGTCAGCGGCATTAAATAGGCTACTGCGTGTAAAGGACATTGGATTGGGTCAGACAATCTTTCGGGGAAAGCAAGGTTTCATCATAATATGGGAAAATAAAAAGTGCTAACAGTTAATCCGGTGGTCAGTTTCTAATATTGAAAATGTTTTGCTGCCATTTGCTAATGCAGCATACCGTAAGTCACCTGAAGCCATAAACCGGAAAAGTAAATACAAACGGATAATCACCAATCCCGGATACCATAGTATAATCGCATGAAGTCCAGACTCTTGCTAAGCGATACCGTTCGACCTCGGCATAATATGTCCATGTGCACCCACAAGAAGATTGTGACATATAAAGTTAAGTGGCAGTGTGCCTGAGAGTTCGCTGCCTTTGTCAATTGGTCATGGGTATTGGCAGTGGAACACCGCGATTAACATATTACACCGTCCATCATCTGATTTGGCGGCGTCTGTATCCGGATTGGCCTGTCAATGTGACGTCCATCGGGACAGTCACAGGACGCCTGCACCTACAAAGGGGACCATGGTTGGATTGCGCTGCACCACACATAGTTCCACCCACACAGCCATATCCGGTGTAAGCGCAAAGAAATAAGACCCGGAGACATGTGGATGGGAGGCATGTTTCATCAACGGAGCCGGCCTACACTCCTTCAATAAGCAGAATGGAAGCATTCCGGCCTAATTTGGGAATCATACACACCAGACGTACACATGGCGGTGGCTGGACAGTAGCCAGTTCCACACAGGTTGCATGGAACCAATATTTAATCCTAGCACCGTCACGAGGACGGTGCACCCCGTCCCCACCAGCAACGACAAGCTGTCTCCTGGAGCCAGTATGGAAGAGGTAGTGGGTAATAGACGGGTAGACACCTTGTCAACATTCATCTCAGGCGCATCCACACCGGGGAGCTCAAGGAATATTTACTTCTGAAATGCAAGATTACTCATCACGCAGGCAAACGTACCACATACGCCGTCTTATTAGCCTGAATAAGTAAATTGAATGGGAACTTACTCATGGTGGTTCTATTCCGCGTGCAATAGTGTCTTCTCCGGCACCTGAGAAACCGCCCTTTTGCGCAGTCCACGGAATTCGCGTCGATCAATTTTGACTTGGATTCGCTGCATCTGAAATCAACATGAGTTTGTCATAAACTCACCTTCTTCATGTTCTGGTAACGTTATTTTCTCTTTGCTCGAATGAACTTTTACAACACTAAGGTAGCCGTACAAAAGCGGTATTAGGGTCCTCGTCGAATTCATTCGGTATTTATATATGCAAATAAATAAATAAACTTTGTAGAAAGTAAAAGTCACGATTAAAATTCTCGCACAATAACATGCGTCTACTTGGAATCGAACCCCGGTCCACGAATTTCCGGTCTGCTGCTCTACCACTGAGCTACCGATGGCTGACGATTAGATGCGCACATTTTAACACATGACTTCTGCTCGGTGCGCGACGTATTGCCAATGAGGTCACAGTACATGTCCTGATGTTGCGCATTAGCTCACCAACCCGTCTATTGGGAAGTGACGGGTGAGTTAGCCAATGTGCAACATCAGGACATGTACTGTGATCATTGGCAGCACGCACGAGCAGAAGTCATGTGTTAAAATGTGCGCACCTAATCGTCAGCCCTCGGTAGCTCAGTGGTAGAGCAGCAGACCGGAAATTCGTGGACCGGGGTTCGATTCCAAGTAGGCGCACGTTATTGTGCGAGAATTTTAATCGTGACTTCTACTTTCCACAAAATTTATCCTACTCACGATCATCCAAAAATTAAATAAATAAACGTTTTATTCCTCAGCAGTGCGAGGCACAGACCAATTGGGTGGTCTTATCAACATGTACAACCTTTTCACATAATATAGTTAATTATTCGTCTTTTAACAATGGTTCCCATATGGGTTTTTGAAATGAATTAAAAAACATCGATTGGCGTCATCTGTGTCCAATGGCAGTTTGAATACAATATTTGCACATGTGTTTCCACGGACTTCATTAATTACTATCACAAACTGGATTGAGACACATTAGTCCTCATAAACTACGACGGGAACTACTGCATGAACTACTACAACAATGTATGGGCTTCGTTTGGAGGTCAGGCTAACAGTTACTTGCACAGGCATGAGAATAATTACCCAATACATACTGTTGGTGTTCACCTTTTACGGCCTATTAGTCACGACAACTACCACAGTACTACATCAACTAATTCCCGCTGGCCACTCTCAAACTTGCGGTTTTCTAAACAGTGTTCGCATTGTTTTGCAAAGTCCAAGATGTAGCATGGTTGTCATCCAGATACCCATCCGTTTGTATATGCTGTTGTATAAACTGTTGTGGCTATAAACTATTTGGTTAGGATCTACTTTAGTACGCCTGAAGTGCAGCTATTCGGTGCTCGTAAAATGAACAAATTTCCCTATACGACGATTCCTTTCCGATGTAATTTACTAAGACACTTACATACCATTTCTGTTGGCATTACCTTTTTCTTAGTCTACCCAGAAGATTAATCCCGTCTAAGACGACTTCTAGTAGGTGCCTCTTAGACAGGTGCAATAATGCTACTGCATTGCACCAAGTCCGTACTCCATCATTCCATATAGCCATTGTACCCAAGCTGTACTTACATTGGCAGTAGAATAAGGATGTCATCTTTATTACATCACCTACAACCATGCTGCTTACGGAAGAACAAGGATTTGTTTTACCTCTTACATTCCGCCACAAATCGAAGTGAGATACAAGCTACTTGGAAAAAATGAATTGACGAAGAGTAGCAGGGCGCGTTTCGACATTATGAATCTTGAAAATGATAAATTGGGCTCTACTGCAGTTGTCAATCAAATATGGCTACCCAATAATGTCGCTCAAGGTTTAGATGCAAAAGCTGATTATGTCCAGTCTCGCTGACCAAATCTTTGAATGGCATTGGAATCGAGGGAATATTATTGATGAGTCCCAACAGGAGTAAAGGTCATTATAGCGTTTCTCCTAATGAGTTTGGGAAGAAATAGCTGGAACTGGTTAAGGATCCAATGGTTCAATATGACAATAAAATACATATACTTATCGGATACGATATGAACTATCGCTAGTTAAGTCAGATCGTCTCGTACAGATTTGAGCACTTACTAGTATAAATAGCAGATTTGCGATCGGTTAATGCATACAGGGAGTGTTCGATCATTTTATTGTAACTACTGCAGTAACTGAAGAATAGGGGATAGAACCACAAATTGGAAGTTGGTGTGCCAGTTCGAAGACATGCATGCTTCGCGTGTCGGTGGGACTCAATGGCGAATGTAATCCCGTTAGATTTATATATAAATGTATATATATTGGTTTGTAAGGGTTGACCAATTTCACTAGTTTCTTAGTCAGTATTCGTCAAGCAACAGTTTTAACGCAATACTTTTAAATTAGTAACGTTCATCTGAATTGCTGTTTCTGTGGCCAAATGCTATATATTTTCATCACTTACGCAAGTTGCATGCGTTACTTTTCACAGATGAAGATATAACGAATACGCATGGAGAAGATATAGGAGTGCTGTTATTGTTTTCAAAGAGGCAACCGCAATGATTCCTTGGATAACAGTTGAAGCATGTGCTAACACGAATATCACAAGGCGCTTTCATTAGAGTAGCTATTCACCGAATGCTTATGAAGAGGCGTCAGTTTGTTTAGGTAATATAGTTCGGTGTGTTATATGACGTGAAGTTACTTTCTACAAGTTGTTATACTATGTTGACAAGATCACTTTGTGTTGGATTTCTTCGTCCATTGTAAGTATTTCGCGGAAATTTAGATAAAATTCTGTTTCATTTCTAATTCTGAAATTTCGGACCCGAAACCCTCGTGTTTTCATCGCGTGGTGTCGGCGATTTTTCTATTGCCGTTTTCTTCGTCAATTGGCCGCCAAATTGTTTTCGGATTATTCACACTGCGGAATCAGTCACCGTGTTGTACTTGTTCCAACTTAGTCTGATACCGTGCAAATGCACTCACGTGTGTTTTGTGCCAACTTAAATACCATACTTCATGTGATGGATTATCAGTTGGGCATTTTCATCGTCTTCGTGAGATCCAACACGATTTCGTTCAAACTTTATGTGAAAATTGCCGAAACCAGATACAGCCAGGAATAGTAAAGCCGACGTGTAGGCTTCAGCGTTTCGTTGCAAACAGCTCCTTGTGTTTGGCGCAACAACCTAGTCCAAAGCGCCTTCAGGATTCAGCTCAGTCTTTCTCCTCTACTCCTGCAAACTCCCTGGCACGAAGCCCAACCGTTGTGAGAAGCCCAGTTGCACCTGGTATAAATTATTTACCTTTGTTGTGCCCAACGGGCACTGATGTCCCATCAGGTAAAAGTCTGAGTGCTGAAGACGGGTGGAGAGAAAAAGGAACGAAATTACAAATGGATGTTGGACGCTTAACTGCTGTAAGTCAACAGTTATCCAAACAAGTCAAGGCTGGTACTATACTTCGCACTGAAAAGTCAACCTCGTCCAACCAGAGGCGTTATAACCTCGTGACCTTTCATGCGCCGGAGTCCAGTGATTCAGCAACCAAAATGATCTACGATCACATGTCGAGATTTTACAGAGTCTAATTGACAGACTCCTCGACGCTGGTGAGGACTCGGTAAAAGTGAGGAAATTACCCGTCTTGGAAAGCAAGATGATCAACCAAATCGACCAATGAGAATCACTTTGTGCACAAAGCCAGTTCAGGACTTATATGGTCTCGTCTAAGTAGGTTGAAAGTTCTGAAGATCCAAGTTGGTCCAGATCTGGACCCAGTAGACATGGAGCGGCTCAAGTCTGCCATCCTTGAGCTGAAAAGACGCATTGGTGAGGGGAAACAAATCTGCGTTTCAAAATTTTCGGGTGGTTTCCAACAATCTGCGAATCAGGTTAAACAGGCTGCGCACACTTCAAGCACGCCCGACGGCTCCTCCTGCGACATGCGAGCAGCCTTCACAAACAGTAGCATTGTTACAAACAAGCACCATGAGCTTTGTTGTTTTGTTGCCTTTGAGCGGCCAGACTTAGTGGGACTCACAGAGACATGGCTGCATGCAGAGTTATGCACCCAAGCATATGCACTCAACGCCTATTTGTGCTTCCGAAGCGACAGACTAAGGAACGCCCACGGTGATATCTTACTTTACTTCCGGTCTTCACTGGGTGGGTGACTTTTGAGCACCTACCGCATTGACGATGATTTGTGTGAGCTACTGTGGTGCTCCATCGGCTTTAGGCTCGGAGAACTTATTGTGGGCGCAGTTTATCGCAGCACCCTAAGTCATTGTTTGGATTGGCTACCCCATCTTCAAACCTACATGAGTCGTCCACACTTTTAATTATGGGCGACTTTAACTGTCTTCGAATACGATGGCCTGATGTGCATTTGATGCCTAGACATAGTGAGGTTGAAGCAAAATTTGTGGATTTGGTATTGAAACCGGTGAGTCGCAGCACAAATGTCAGCCAACACTCATAACAAGACGCTCATCCCCATCCTGTCTCGGCCTGATGTTCACGAGCCACAAACAGCTAGTGCGTGGCGTTCGGATGTTGGAGACCCTGGCTACAAGCGACCACTCAGTGCTCATGGCTGCCGTATTTACGCTCGCTGGAACCATCTCACAACCAGTGGAAAACCGGCTTGGATGGTATAGCTGGAGCTGCGAGCCAAGTGGATTGGTCTCTGCTACAAACTGCCTCCGTGGAAGATGGTTCGATATCCACCAAAGTGAGATTAACATCATTGTGTTCTCAGTTTGTGCCATGTAAATATCGGAAGTTTGGACCGATTAACCTCATTGGTTTGACAAGGAGTATGGAAATCTAACTCGGAGACAGCGCAGCTTGTGGGACAAATTTCTCCTCGTTGGCTTTGCCAATGATTACGAAGCGTATAAAAGTCAGCGGAGCCTCTGCAACAGTGCAAAAAGGAATAAGCGCTGGCAATTCGAAGAGCAGGTCGTAATGTGCGCTACGATCGCTTCAAAGAGAATCGTTGTTTGGTGAAGCGACTTCTGAAGCCGGCAGGTGATGTGCAAGTGCTGGATGGTCCGGGTGGACAACCCCTAACCTCCAGCACTGAGCATGCGTCCGCGTTAGCGGCTCACTTCGCTTCTGTATTTGTAAATGACCAGGTGTCTGTTCCAAGTTCGACGTGTACCGCTTTTACCGAACTCGATTTTCTGGATTGCGGGGTTGAACAGGTATGTCAACTACTGGCCAATGTTGACTCACCAAACCTGCCAGATCTGCCGGGCTTCACCCACTGGTTTTCAAGGCACTTTTGACCATCATCTCTCCTGTCGTGACTGACCTTTTCAACAGTTCGCTGTCCGAAGGTTAATTGCCGATTGACTGGAAAAGTTCGCTGGTAAAGCCAGTTCCGAAAAGCAAAGTAGACAACTACAGGCCAATTTGTCTGACATCTATCTTGGCAGAGGTTGTTGAGAAAATCGTGAAGAAGGGATTGCTGCAGTTGGTACAGTAAAACGCTATTCTGACGCCTGCACGGCACGGTTTTATGCAAGGCCGCTCATGCATTACTAACCTGCTGATGACGAGGCATGAGTGGTTGAAGGCAATATGCAATTGCAAGTCTATCGATGTGATATTCATCGATTTCAGTAAAGCGTTTGACAAGGTCAGCCATGAGGTTCTCCTTCACAAACTCAGGATGTTTGGCGTCGGTGGCTCCCTGGATCGCTAGATCCGCGACTTTGTTGTTGGACGAAACTGGAGGGTACAGTTTGATGACCATCTAACTGACGGGTATCCATGTACAAGTGGCCTTCCTCAAGGCACACAGCTGGGGTCCACTCTGTTCCTTATCCGCATCAACGATCTATCTCAGCTTCTCCGGTCGCTCTGGGCCTTGTTTGTAGACGACATGAAGCTTTGGAGAGACATTGACGCTCCAGATGACTGTGGCCTACTAAAGCAAGACCTCAACCACCTATCCACATGGTCTGCAGTAGTTCGTCTCTTAGTCAACCCAGCCAAGTTTGTATTCATGAGCCTGGGGCAGGGTGCTGATGGCTGAAACTACAACCTTGATGGTCAAGCGCTAAATCCCAAACCCACCGTAAAGGACCTAAGTGTACTCTCACGCTACGATTTGAAGTCCGTGGACAACACGACCAGCCTACATGGTAACGGACTACACATGCTTTAGACGTTCTAACGTAGCTTCGGCACTTGGTCTGAAGAGGTTGCCACTCTCCTCTTCTATTCCATCAGTAGACCAATGCTAGAGTACGGTTTGCCTGCATACTTGCCGATTACAAGAGGCCAGGCACAAAAGATCGAACGGGTCCAATAGGTTGCTAGCCGGCTCATCCTGAGTTTACGTGGTTTAGGGTATGAAGGCTGGTGCGAGAAACTAGGACTCTACACCTTTTCCTACCGTCGGATGCGAGTCGACCTTAGTATGACCAACCGTCTTCCACAGCTCGATGACTTTCCTAAGCTGAGGCCAATACTGCAATTACGAGGGCATGCAGCACACACGGACACAGGTACAAATTTGTGGCGCCGGATGTGAAACGTGTTCCCCACCAACTGTGCATCGAACGGAAAATGGTAAATATTTGGAACAGTTTACCGGAACATGTGATGGAGAGAACATTTGTGTAGCTGTGCAAAACGAAGTTAAATTTATATTTTACCACTATTCGATTCAGAGAACGATTGCACAATTACATGATATATCACGTTTGTGATTCCTGTAATACCATGAGTTAGATATTCTAAATGTTGCAGGAGAACGATAACGATATTCACGGCTGACAATTTTTATCAGGTTTTTCACCATATTTCGAAACAGTTGTACATAATTCATTTCTACCTGATCTATAATACAATATTTAGCATCTAATATACGATGGTTGTATAGTTGCTCTTTGCCCTAGTAACATGAGGTCGCATGCAGCTTTGAGATATTTTCAGGTATTTAAAGCGGGAAACTATACAATCCAGAATGCGCGCTTTGTGTTGGGGACTTTCGGATTGAGCTACTGTTATTGAAGTACCAAAGTAATGAGTAAGTGATGACATGAACGATGTACAATGCGCACACAAGCCAAACTTATTATATTTGCGAAAAAGCGCATTTTGTTAACAGGGGGAAATATGGTTTCCTTACTTGTTACATTCCTAATTTTCTTTGTCATTTAGGAAACTGTTTGTAAATCTGACTGCTTATGCTCAAGCTGTTGAAATCGATGTTTGCACTCGATTAATCGAGTTATCTTTGCCGGTACAAATAAAACTTTGCATTTAGGAGATGGAGTATCGCTAAACGGTACCTCCCAAATTTCATCTAGTTTAACTCAACGCCAAAGGATATTTGGCACGTTGTGTGCTTAATGACTCACATTCAGAAACAGATTAATAGCCCAAGTAAAAATATTGGTCAAGAAAACACGTGTTTTGCTGGGTAATGTAATTCGTGGTGGTTTGCTTTGAAGATTATCCAAAGGCAAAAGGCAATCTCCGGTTAACTGAAGTTTGCTTTTGAGTTTTACTAAAAGTCGCATGCCGCGGTAACTGCAAACCATATATATAATTGACCGGTCGGTACAGCGATATACTAACACGATAGTATTCCTGAGTGTGGCACTGATCACAAGTTGGTGCGGACCAAACTGAACATATATTTTCGTAAATCTATGTATCGCACTCCCGCCATGAATCGGCGTAACTTTAACGTTCACTCCCTCGGTATTATGGCGAAACGTATTGAGCTGTAGAAAGAGATGGCTGCACGCCTGTGTGATGTGGACTGCATAACCAGAGTGGGCGACCTGCGGCGTCAAATTTGCAACCAAGTGACAGCTGCTGCCGAGGAGATCATCGACACGTCAGACTGTAAACGGCTTGATCGGCTTGATGAGAACAGTGCGACGATGTTCCCATTGGTGTCGGAGAACAATGCAGCATTTGCTGCACATGTGGCAGACCCCAGTGACTTAGAGAAGAGTAATCAGTTTTGCAAACTCCGACGGCGACTGACGCAAGGGCCCCATTGCATTAAAAACGCATGGTAAACGGAGAAGACGAAGCAGATGGAATGCTACGACGACCGCTGCCAACACAAGGAATTCTTTAACTCCTTGATGGTGGTGTGTGGGCCGAAGTTGGAGCACCTGAGGACGCTGATCGATGGTAGTTCAGGCGCTACCTACACACAGACTGCAGATATACTGCAGATCTGAAAAAGCAATTTAGCCGTCTCTTAAACAACCGCTCAGAGGTCGACTGGCCCACATTAAACTGCCTCAAGCAGCACGATGTGAAGACGAGTCTGGCGGATACGTCGACACTGGATGAGACGCAGAGAGCTCTAACTCAACTGCGAAACTTCAAGTGTGCCGGGATCCCGCCTGAAGTATTGAAGCACGGCGGACCCGCGTTGTTGACTGCGCTGCGCCACTTGGTGCAACGCGTGTGGATTGAGGAGGAGGTGCCTCCTGAGCTGAAGGATGCCCTTGTGCTACCACTGTACAAGGGCAAAGGTAGCAAGCAATGTTGTACGAATTATCGTGGCATCAACTTGCTGAGTTGTATGGGCAAAGGGATTGTCCGAATCCTGCTCAACCGCCTCGTCAGTCAGGTTGTGGAACCTAACGTGACGGAAGAGCAGTGTGGATTCCGTTCGAGTCGCAGCACTAAAGATATGGTGTTTGCGGCTCGTCAGTTGCAAGGAAAGTGCAGAGAACGACACCAGTCATTGTACTCGACTTTTGTTGATATTATCAAGAAATTTGATATGGTGAACCGTGAGGCATTTTGACTGGTGTTGAATAAGTTTGGTGGCCAGTGTAAGTTTGTAAGTTTAATTGAATGTCTGCACAGTGGTATGCGAGCAAGGGTGCAGCTCAGTGGAAAGACCTCGGATGACTGCAGTTGTCTCTAGTGTGAAGCAAGGCTGTGGCTTGGCTCCTGCCCTGTTTAATATATATCTTCATACAATGATGTCTTGTGCTTTGATGCCGCTTGTGCTTACGGTGTTCGCATGGAGCACCGCATTGTTGGTGGACTGCTGAACATTCGTCGTTTCCATGCCAGAACTCTAGTCTTTGAGACAACTATCTATACGTGGCTTTTTGCCGGCGCTCTGTGCGTGGTTTGCACACAGCGCGGGCAAGTTACAGCACATGACTAGTGCTCTGGTTTCGACAGCGGCCAAATTCGTGCTCATCATCAACACAAGCAAAACTATCTCTCTCTTTCAGCCTTCACCGGAGGTGCAATCTTTAATGTTGCTGCAAATCAGTCTTGGTGCTGAAGTATTGCAAACCATCTCCCGCTGCAGCTACATTGAAAGTGTGATGTCGACTGATCAGCAGCTACACGTTGAGCTGCGTATTTGCGTGTCGAAGGCAGCAGCAGCATTCGGGAAGCTTGAGTATCAAGTGTGGAACAACCATCAGCTTACCATTGGCACGAGGCTGATGGTGTACAAATCCATGCTGCTGTCCGTTCTTCTATACGGCAGTAAAACTTGTACGAGGTATCGGCGGAATGTGCGATATCTCGAGCGGTTCCATCAGCAGTGTCTGCGACGGATTTTGTGCATCGGCTGGGGCGACATTGTTGCAGACACGGAAGTGTTGCACCGAAGTGTGATCTATGCAGTTGACTGCATACTTTTATTGAGACACCTGAGGTGGTTCGGTCATGTGAGCCGTATGGATTTGAGGCGGATGCCGAAGCAGCTATTATATGGTCAGCTGGGTATTGGGAAGCATCAAGTGGGGAAACCAAAGTTACGTTACCAGGACATGATTAAACTGAGCCTCGCACGTTCTAATCTTGATTGCAGATCATGGGAATCGAAAGCGGTTAATCGGCGTGCATGACGCCATCTAATCACGAAGGCAGTTGCTGAAGTGCGGAAAAAGACCTCATACATGCAGAGAAAAAGCGGCAACTGCGGAAACGGCAAGCACCGATGGGTTGTACTCCATGGACATCGAGCGCATGTTGCTGTAGTACATGCGTTCGAGAGTGCCTTAGTCAGGCAGGCCTAGTGAGACTTTATCGAGGCCACACGGACCCACTTCCGTAGCGATGACGGGTCCTGAAGAGAACGTAGGAAGAACCGGCGCAGCGTTTGTAGGTACGATGCATTCGATTTACTAACTGCGTGCTTGCATGCTAAGTCTCTTTATTTCAGGTGGTGGGTTTTCAGTTTTGTCCTAATGCCTTCCTTTCTCATATAAATGTCTAGTGAGCCACGAGCGAGGCAACTCGGACCAATACAGAAGCGACAACGGCTCCTGCAGAGAACGTAGGCAGAACCGGCGCAGCGTTTGTAGGTACGCTGCATTTGATTTACTAGCCGCGTGCTGGCATGCTAAGTCTCTTTATTTCAGGTGGTGGGTTTTCAATTTTGCTTTAAGGCTTTTTTTCTCACCTAAATGTCTACCTGTACTCTACTCCATTAACTTGCGCACCGCGCTTAAGCCAATTGTATTCGATTTCCATAACATTTTTGTGTTCGCGGCATTTCCGTAAAGTGTACTTTCTGACCTCGTGAACTTATCTAGGATTCGTCTGTAAACAACGTATTTCATATGCTCCTTAAGTTAAGATTTATGTCACTGTTTCCTTATGCATTAATCGAGTTATTTGCTTTGTGTGTCTCTCTCTCAAGTGATTGGCTGTTGTTTGATAGCCCCTTTGTGGCTGCGCTTGATGTGCATGTTGACAAAGTGCCTACCTGTCTATTACCCACTACCTCGTCCATACTGGCTCCAGGAGACAGTTGGTCGTTGCTGGAGGGGACGGGGGTGCACGGTCCTTGTGGCCGTGCTAGATTCGAAGAGTGGTTCCATGCACTCAGTGTGGAGCGGACCTCGGTCCAGCCACCTCATTGTGTAGTTGATTCCTAAATACAGCGTGCTTGTGTTTTCTGTGAAGGAGTGTGGGCCGGCTCGGTTGATGAAACGTGGCTCCCATCCGCATGCCTACCGGTCTTATTCCTTCGGGTTTACACTGGATATGGGACATGTGGTTGGAGCTCTGGTTGGTGCAGCGCAAGCCATCCATGGTTCATCTGTAGGCGCAGGCGTCCTGTGGCTTGCCACAGTGACAGGCAAATCCGAAACCGGATGCCGCCAACCATTCCCTTATACAAAGCACGCATCAACCCTGCCTCCCATGAAATTGCGTCATGGACTCTTTGCCGGAGTACATCCCTTGCTTTGCACCTTTCTGTGATAGATACAAACAGGGTTACAAAAAGTAGGGGTTTGGGAAATGTAAACAAATAGAATGTGAAGCTATTCGACACTGATTATCTTCGCCGCCTCACTGGTGAGTACGGACGTATCACAAGAAACTAATTTCCGTCAGCATTCTATTTAAGAGAAATCTAATTCCTAATCGAGGAGAGGAGGCGTAGCTCAGTTTTAAGTGAGAAATTGCAGTACACCGCGACCAGATTTTAGCCCAATTGCGATTGCTGCTAAAAATATTTTGCATCAACAATCGTCTTATTACTTAGGTGCAGTCTTTATAACGTTCATCATTAAGACGAGATAGGCCGGGTGTAAAATCTATAAACCAAAATTATCGTTCATTTCGAATCCCTACTTCGTTTCATTCATGTAGAAATTCAGGCATAGCCAGTAGATGTGGGACCCACTGGTAGCAAATGTTTCGATAAAGCAAAGGAAGCAACATTTCTACTTAAAAACGAGCATCTTTGCGGCTTATTGTTTTTGATGGTGGTGCAGGCATCATCAGCGTGGCTTATCCATTATTTGATTGTTTTGTAATTTGTAGAAAGTAGAAGTCAAGATTAAAATTCATGCACAATGATGTGCCTCGACGGGGAATCGAACCACGGTCCACGAATTTCCGGTCTGCTGCTCTACCACTGAGCCACCGAGGGCTGACGATTAGGTGCGCAAATTTTAACACATGACTTCTGCTTGGTGCGCGACGTATTGCCAATAAGCTCACAGTACTTGTCCTGGTGTTGCAGATTGGCTCACTCACCCGTCACTTCCCAAAGGAGCGAAGTACCTGTCCTTCGAATGTCCAATGGATGATGGCAAATTAATATTTGGATGTTTTGTAATTATTCTAGACTTCGTCACACCAGCTTCCAAACTAGATACCCGTCCGCATGCTAGGAAACGCAGCACGGCAGATACAACCTGTTGTTTATCATCAATATTGTGCATATATCGGATACTTTAATAGACAAACATATGACCACCACTTTGCTTATGTCATTGGGCTACTAGGAACAGCTTCATAGTGTCATGATTTTCAAGCTAATTACGATATGGCGCTTCATATCCTCCACTATTAAGGATGTTAAAAAATTTGTAGAGCAAAAATCTCGCCACGAGTGCCACCAAGTCCAAAAACAGTAGCTACGTATGACACGCAATTTAGTACTTGTTAACGCGGATATTTTGATATGATTAGAGGAATTCCGATATAATTATTTGCGGGTTCATCGCAGCCAATTCCACAGCAGATGAAGGTTCATATGCCAGGAAGCTGGCGCGACGAACTCTCAACTAATTACGACCAGCATCCCCTACTCATGAGTGTGTTGAAATTGTTGAATAAGAGCATCAAAACAAGATGCGAATAAGGGCCACTTATTTATAATGTACTTTTGTTCTGTTTATTCGTATACAACTATAAATTGCTCAAACCGAGAAAAAAATTAATGCGTCTGTTATTATTTTACCCTGGATAGGAATATTGGATCCCGTTGTTTTAGGTTCTACCTTACACCTCATATTTTACTCCGTGCCATTTATAAGTGCATGAATTTTTGGCTTATGATGAAGCGATAATGTAGAATTCGGATTTCAGCATCACACAACTTTCAACAAATTAGACAAGTTTAAATAGAAGGGATAAATGTCCGAATGTTTTAGTGTCACTATAATAACCGGAATTTGCATGCTGATCAATGCATTTGTGTAGAGAAGTTTACTAAAATCTTTCGAGAAATGGTGAATGTGGTATTAAGCCTAGATACCTGCTGCGAAACTAATGCGGTGATTACCGCTAGATAGTCTAGAATTATGTGAAAAAGAGTCTTTCATTCCTGGACTTTTAATCCTTTCTCCGCATATTCCTCACTCAATCTTACCTACCCCTTTTGTTGCAAAGTAGACTGCATAGAATCCTCACTGCCTTTTGGGTAGTAGATTGAATACCGTATGCGGACGGCCAAATTTTTGTGGACTAAGCATATTCCCTTACATAAGAAGTGTTCGAATTTAGACTAATATAATTTGCCTCGAGTTTTGCTGGCTTATTGTAGTATGTACATAATTATTTTTTAGATAAAAAACCAAGTAGGGTTGGTTTATCCAATAAATTACACCGTCAATTTCCTCAAGTGAAATTTAGTCAGAAAGGTGAAGCTATGTTATTTAGTCTTATCTGACATGAAGTTTTGGGTAGTATGTGTTCGCCAAAACAATGAGTAACTAGTAAAATTTGATATGCATCTTTTGTTGCCACCATTTGAAATAAACTGAAGACGGGACTGCTGCAAGCCACAGTGGGCGTTAAATAGTGTGGCATATATGTCGCTCATCCCAAACGGGAATTATAAGCATAAAGGTGAAACAACGATAAAGTTTCAGTTATTATGCTATTCTTTTAAATACTGACTATGTAATATCCGTCAGTGCGCACGCGTGAATAGTGTCGAAAAGTAATGCGTGATTAAGCATTAAATTTGGCCCAATTATCTACTCAATGTTGTCTTAGACTGCTGTTAAATTACTCCACTTGATATTGATGAAAATATCGTGTTTGTTTTACGTGGGCATTCACGCATAGCTGAGAAAAATGGTAGAGCTTATTTAGAGGGTGTTGTCCAGTCCATAGCGCACTTGCATGTCCTGTAAGCAATAACATCGTTTATGTATTTTATGCATTTCGATTTTAACGCAGGTGAGCAAGACCACGGGACATGCTGGAAATTTTTGTTCTATAATACTCATGTTACCGCTGCTGAATCATTACTTACGTAAATGCCCAAATGTGGCCCAACCACTGGTTGTTCTGGAGCCATGCCAATCCATCTACTACTGAGGTTAGCAAAGGCCAATTTCATCATTCTTCTGTCAACACCGACTAGATATTGGCGCGCCTGTTGGCTTATCTTGGAACAATGGAACAATGATTTATTACGGGTAAAAAAGCGATGCTAAACAAGTCCCGTGGGATGGAAATTATTGTGAAAATTAAATTACATGATAAAGTGTTGGACTAAACATAGGTGTATGTAGGATAACTAAGTTCGCATATTAAAGTATAAATCCATAAATTCATTGCTTGGGAGTTTGGTAAGCCACCGCTTGATTGCGTTTTGTAGCCCCTCGTTAAAATTCATGGAATAAGATGCATGTGAGACAACGCATTATAAACTCGTTTTTACAATATCTCCAACTTGAGAACAAAGACGGCATCATTAGGGACGGCATTCCAAGGTTGGCACACCCGGAGGGAAAAGAAATTTTAACTTCCTTCAAGCCGCTTATACTTATCACTGTTTTAGAGGATGACCTCTTAGGTAAGTGTTGTGGGTTAATTCCAGCAGCGGGTGGCGAATATGCTTTGGGTTCTTCAGAATCTGGTAAACCTTTATGAGATTCTCCGCAAAAGCCGATATCGACCGCTGTATATTTTTAGATTTCAGTCTAAGCTGATCGAACAGATTAAAGAGGCGCCTGACGTTCTCGGCTGCCCTAATCTAAGGAGTCTAAAGAGCAACGGGATGTTGTTTCGCCCACGCATGTTACGTCTGGATAGCACATTCCTCGCGCGGTCGCTCGTAGGCGTTAACCTTTTGGGAAAGCCCATCTATCGCTCATGAATTACAATAGAGCGAAAATAATTGGGAAATGTCACAATATTTCCTTATTAATGAAGAGTCTCAACAAGTTTGTATTGCAAGTTGGTCAAAAACCGAAATATTCGCATCGGTAACGCTTTTAACTTTCTCCTTAAGGAAATCTTGTTTCCCATTACATCATTCGAGAAAATTGGTACGAAACAATTTTGTGCTTGTTACCCCCAAAACCTGTTCAATATACTGACTTATGGGGAAAAATATTCTAGTGCAAAAGGATACTTAACTATTAAAATGTTGCTCCAATTAAGGGAATAAATATTATATTAAATTTTATTTCATTATTCAAATAAAGAGAACACTTATTTTGAGAATCGTTTTATTAAAGCAAGAGAGGACTTAACTTAAGGAGACGGTCGATAAAGATTAGTTCCAGCAATTTGTTTTATATTTGGTGCGGTTGCTACCAATGCACATTTCGCGCTGTGCTCCAATTTCATTCGTTTCCTTTCTTTGGTGTATGATCCCTAATCAAAAGTAAGCTGACGCCTGTGGCTTCTCATATGTTTCAACCAAATGTTACAGTTCCGTCCTGGATCACGTAATCCCACTACAAAGTGGAATCGTTACACCTTGTACAACAATCCTCTGTTTTGTCCCTACTAACTGGTATATAATCGTACGCTCCTTTACCTGGTCGACTGACCTTTGCCCTAACCTTGGTGTTTAATAATATCTGTAATTCTACCGGGCGAACGACTGAACGACACAAAAGGACAACGTCAGACGGGTGAGCTGACAGAGATGCTAACTAGCTTCGCTGCTTTGCAAGCATGCATGCATAGACTAACGAAGAAAGATTATGATTAAAATTTCTCTAACTCGCTGTACACTCGCTAACGATAAATCAGTGATGGTTACTCAGTACTGATTAGGTAATGGTTAGTTGTTTTGATACAGCTGAGTTTGTCCTTAGTATTGCATGGCGACAGATTGGCTACCAAATCTTCCTACTTGTATTTGCCCTCGTAAAGTGCCGTTGAATCCCTGGGTTAAGAACCACTGCTCTGGATATTCCTTAACCCTATCAAGTTGATTTTCACAGGCGCAAGTGCCCCTAAAGGCTACAGGTCATTTCTTGAACAATACCAAATAAACAAATGACATTCCGCTATGTATAATCGTCAGTTGTGCTATTGGCTGAATTGGACCTGTTCCTTCCACGAACAGAACGCACATTTTAGCAGGGTTTTTGTTCGTTAGATGCAAATTTATAACCTTATGGGCAATCTTGAGAGATCTGTGGGAAAGTACGATTCCCTAAGGAGGAAGTTGAAAGCAATATAGGTGGAGCCGGTTAAGGAAAATTCTAGTTAGAACAATAGATTGGTTCAGAAATGACAGGAAATCCGCTGTATGATTGCAGTAGACTAATGTTTTAGTTTGGTACGCCTATTAAAATGGATTCCTCAGCTCACAGGCGTCTAAAATGAAGATCATATTTATTCATCTCATCCATTACTTCTAGCATAGACAATGTATCTAATAGGGCGATTCAGTGACGATTGGTTCGTGGACGGTACCGTAAGAAGTGACGTTACAATTTTTAAAATATATGCCATAAAATCGCGCTAACGGTTGGTACTATCACTTTTTAGCAACATAGTAACGCTTCTATTTCTCTTAGCTCTGCACACGTGCAGTCGACAGAACGAACCCAAAATGTCAAACAGCTGTATTTCTCTCTACTTGCGTACGGTCATAATACATGAACACTGGGTCACCGAATTGCCGCGACTAGCTGGTCATCATGTAAAGTTTTGAAGCTAACTGTATACATTCTTCTTCATTATCAAAATTAGTGAACATGCTACGCAAACTTTTGATTTATTCTTCGATTTGCAAAACCTTCGGTGATATCTTGAAAGTAATTTCCCTCGATCGGTATCCTTCATCTAGAATTTCATCTCCATTCATTAACATTTATCCGCATTAAAATAGTCACCGAATCAGAATTTCCTCTTGGCTTTACGCCAAAATTTGTAAGCATTTGGAAACTTGTTTTTACTTAAATAACCCCTTTGAATACATTTGAGTATTCACTGCGTTTTGTTCCGAGGAACCTGATCAACGTGAAGCATGTTGTTAAAGACTACACGCGTCACCTTGATCACTTGAGCACTTTAATGGCGTGCATATCTCGCCTAAGTATTTCTTACATCTTCTCGCAACTTAGTAATTCTGCAATCCGTGATCTCTTCATGCAATTAAAATTTTTTTACACAATTTCGTTAAATTATTTATGTCGCTGTATTTGCGCCTTACACTCAGCTTAGGGCAGAATATTAGCAAACTTTCGGATATTCGTTTCAGATAATAAAAGTTATTATTGCCCTTTTCCACTGACTATAGGATGCAGTCTGCCGTAGCCTATGTTGCTGCAACGAATATGAAATTATCTCGACTTTACAGATAAACTGTCGCACTGAGGTTGATAGTGAATCACATAAATTTGATTGTAGATAGGGACAC
Source organism: Dicrocoelium dendriticum (assembly GCA_944474145.2). Classification (NCBI taxonomy): domain Eukaryota; kingdom Metazoa; phylum Platyhelminthes; class Trematoda; order Plagiorchiida; family Dicrocoeliidae; genus Dicrocoelium; species Dicrocoelium dendriticum. The sequence continues at coordinate 48,807,204 of OX104065.1, forward strand.
AGTTTGGCAGACAGAAACGTACGACCAGCGCAAATCGCAAGTTGGCACGAATAGCGGATTCGGCAGAGAAGCCTTCAAACGTGTGCAATGCGAAATTGCCAACAGAACACGTAGGCGAAACATCCAGTAGCAGCATCGTGCTGGATATCTGTAAACTAGTATCAACGAGGAAACTAAAGGAGGTGGCGATGGTTTCTAGAGGTGAGGAAAGTACTCCACACGATCCGACTTGTACCAGCGACGGAGCGTTCAGATAAGGCAGCTTGCATTGGGAACAGGTAGATAGACAAGTTTTGACGCTACAAATGATTCCCACACCCTTGGACCTCAAGTTTCGATCCATGCGTTGAGGTCATTGTCCCATTTGGATACAGGGTGATAAGCATGAAAATAGATTCCGCCAAGAGTTGGGGGATTAAAGGAACTTGTAGTGAGATAGCCGTGCGGTTGGACGGTGGATCGTGGCTTAGAAGGTTTGGACTCCAGTTCTTCGGTCTATGTTAGCAGTTCAACTAGGGTGATAGGATGAGCGGGGTATCCTTGAAACAATAGTTTGTTAACGTGTTGTTTTGACATAGTTCTTTCCGGTCGTCAAGGTCAAGTGTTGTGGTAGCAGATGCTACTGGAAACCTGGAATATTTAACTGATCAGCAAAGCAGCGGGACGGTTAACACATATCGCTATTGCTTTACACCGGATATCAAATTTAAGCTGATATTAATTTTGAAGAAATTGAAGATATTCAGTGTGCAAATTGTTCACAAGTATAGCAGTTCAGAGAACAGAAGTCATTTTAAACAACCGAATTCACCGTCACCGGAGAGAAGCCGACAAGCAAGCTTCCATTTTATCCTAGATCCGTACATGTTTATGTGGCGTTTGATTTTTATCCATTACGCAGTGCAAACGCTGTTAATCATTACCGCTTATTGAGTGGGGCTTTCAAATATTTCAGTGCTCTGCAATATCATTTTTAAAACAGTTTTTGGAACGACGGCACAATGGTACATTGGAGGCAAAAAGCGGATGTTTAGCAAGTCTTGTAGGATGGACAAAAAGAGAACCAAAACAAGGTGAGTATAAAGCAAATGGATAAAATGAAGAGCATTTTGGTGGAATCTCCACAACGTTAACTGTCATAACCATGTACCCGCAGTCGACCAGATGATTCATGCCAGCAGGTAAATATGCGAGCTTACGCCTGTTCTGCTTGCCCCATGGCAAACCCCGACAGGAAGGAAGACAGAAGAATTTTCAGCCGACCAGATTTGATAAGGACCGAGAACACTCATATTTATATGTCAGTCTCACCAATACTCTAAACGTCGCCTGGCGGATTTGGCTGTACGCCTACGCACCTCATTTTATTTTCCGGTCCACCTCGCCAGTTCACCGTCTTGCTCGAGCAAGCCAGTCTTTATCCGCCTACCCCAGGCACGGTAACGTACGTGATGTTTGACGCGCGATTTCATCAGCTTCTGGCCAGACCTTGGTAACACGCATGCTGTCTGGTGCGCTATTTCATCAGCTTTGGACTGCGTCCTGCCAACACGCTCGATTGGTCTGTCCCTAGCACGGATTGTAGCGAAAACGCGCGCGTTAGCAATCAACATTCTCGCCCACCTGTCACCTCCTTTTCCAAATGGAATCAGCTTGCAAACTCTTCGACAATGATTGTGTTCGTAGCTTTTCGCCTTGGGATGAATTTGCAGCCATTGTGGTCTTCTTCGCTTCCCCACCGGCCTGCATTGTGCATCAAATGTTCACGGCAATTGTTTTATCTCACCGGGTTGCTGACGCACAACTTCCAGTCCGAACGTGTCTAGTAGAATGTCTCAATGCAAAGCTGGTGGTTCGTGTGGACGCAGGTTTTACCATGATTCGGTCTCAGCTGATTGATTTGCCTAATCCACCTCTCACGTCCAACCATCACCTCGTAGATAACTTTGCCTTTCCTGTTGATAACAGTTCCGCTCGACCACTTTTTGACTTTTGAAAATCCCGGACGTAGACCATGTCACTAACATTGACTTTGGGATGTTCCTCTAGGTGACTACTGCCCTGCTTAGCTATTCTCCTTTGTAAAAGATTACCGAACAACGTCCGAATCTTTCTTCCAAATAGTACTTCTGTGGTGGATTTCCTATCAAGTGCGTTTGGGTTCGGAGCTTTCCGATACATGCATGGAGAATATTGAATTGCATCCTGTGAAGCTCATTTTTACCCACCTTTACAGTGTGCGCGTTTGAACCTGTCCACTAACCTGCCCGCCTGTTCGTTTGGTTGTGGATGATTTGGTGATGAGAACATCTGCTGAATTCCCTTTTCCTTGCATCATTCGCGGAAAGAATTTGACGTGAATTGTGTTGCATTATTTGTCACTAACATCTCTGTCAGGCCGAAATATCGAAATGGCTTCTCCAGCTCGTAGACAACGTGCTGGGCAGTCCGACTATTTTTCGGCATCCCATCAGGCCACTTGGTGAATGAGTCGAGCAGAACGCGTAAGGAATGGCCATTGATTGGTCCTGCATAGTCTAATGTATTCGTTGCCACGGTTTCTCTGCTTCAGGCCAAGGTTGCACCATCACTTGGGAGAGACCTTCGCTGCAAGTTAACAATATTCACACTGTTGGCAAAATTTTAATTTCCGAATCTATTTCTTGCCGGTGAACAAAACTGCGTGCCAAGGCTATCATGCGGCTGGTACCAGGGTGCCTTATGTGGAACTGCTGCAATATTTGACTCTGTAATATTTTTGGCACCACCACTCGATCTCCAAACATCAGACAACTGTCCACGACTGACACGGATCCACATCAATTGTACAACGGCCGCATCTTTATGGGTAGGCCTCTATTTGGCCAACATGTTCCCACTCACTGCATAGCTTTCTCCAAGCTTCTGTCCCGTGATGTCTCCATACGAATGGTGTCGGTTGTTACTGGTAGTCTTCTCAAATTCTCAGCAAGGATTCGTTGGAATTCTGATTCAAAACTGATAACGGCAATCACAAAATCATCATTCTCCTTTGCGTGTGAAATGATGAAATGAGACAGGGCATCTGCTTGACCGATTATTTGCGCAAGTTTATACTGTATACTGAAGTCGTGCGCCGGTAGTATGGTCGCACATCGTTGCAATCATTTAGTTGTCAAAACCGCAATTCGCTACTTTAACCGAAATATCGACAGTAGTGGCTTGTGGTCAGCCAGCAGCATGAAACGTCTAGCATACAGCAACTTATGGAACCGTTTCTTGGCGAAAACGATTGCAAGCGCTTCCTTCTCTACCTGGCTATACTACTTTTCAGCTGCCGTCAGTGACCGTGATGCGTGCGCGATAGCCTTCTCTTCTCCATGCGGAAAAACTTCGCTTGTCGGATTTGGCTTCGCGCCCACGCTCCTCATTTGACTTTCCGTTCCTTCTCATCAGTTCACCGTCTTGTTCGGTCAAGCCAGTCTTCATCCGCCTACTCCAGGCATGGGAACGTACGTGATGTCTGATGCGCAATTTCATCAGATTTCGGCTGGGTCCTGGCAACACGCTTGGTTGGTCCGTCTCATGCACTGTTTTTGGCGAACATGCTCACGTTAGCTATCAACTTTCTCGCTGAGCTGTCATTAACGCAGAGGCACGCAGATAGAAATAACCATAATAGTTTATAGTTAATTCTGGTTATGCAGCTTTCGTCGCATTATATCATCTGTCGAGACAGTTGGCCTATATCTCGGAGTGTAGGTGGGTTAGGGCAATATCAAGGAGTTTTTTAAACACAGGTAATGTGGTGGCAGAAACATTAATTTGGGAAGGCTTTTAAATGTTAACACGCACGAGGAGCGTAAACGGTCCTTCGACATTCTGGCAGACTCTATAGAGTGGCTAAGTTGAAGTAGTGGGTCCACAAATTCGTGGTATGGCTCAGTCGTTGTAGGTCACGCCAGAATGGGTTGGGGTTCCTTAAAATCTTGTAGGTTATAATAAGTTGGCCACGTAGGCGCCGGTACCGACCACTTGAAAATTTTTTGGTCTAAATTCTAAGTTACTTAGGAAGATTGAACAACGCTTTGGCGTGCCACGTGCATGTTGCTGTGCAGTCTCGAGCGCCACAAGGTCATGTTTGTGCTAGGGCTGCTATGTCTGGATTGCGTATTACTCATGAGGCGGCACCTATGTTTTCAGCAACTGCGAACAAACAGTGTGACCAAACTGTCCAAAGGCCTTCCGCAGAACGCCTAAGTGTTAGTTCCCGGTTTGGAGGGCTTATCAGATTCTCCTGAGCAGCCCATATTAGCGTGAACTTGTATCCCAAGGTCGCAGGACATGATTCTGATGTTCTGCTGTTGGCGAATGTGAACCAGGTTACACTTCCCCCAAATGAACTGGAGCAGGTTCTGGAGTGACCAATCATACGCTCTGGCTAGGTCTATCTGAAGTTCATCGTGATCTCCTGGGTCGACGATCGTCTGCCACATCTTAACATTGTCAGCGAACAGCAAGAAATCTGAACTAACCAAACGGGTAAGCTAGTAAATGAACACGGGAAACAGGCGCTGCCACAGAACTGATCTCTGTGGAACTCCACATTCAACATGAATCGGATCGATCAGCGCACTTCGAACTCTGAATAGCATTTGCCTTCGTAGGGCGTTGGCTGGCTCTTCTGTATTCTGTGCCACTCTGACTGGCGTGTTAATTGGGGGATACTGAGCTTTACTTTCCGAATGGTGTTAAAATGTTTGTATGGGATCTTTTGTTGTTGGCAAATTTGCAGAACAAATGTTTTTGATGAGTCAATTGGCTCTTGCAGACAAGCATGTTACAGTGCTTGCGCTGGGTCCCGTAATCTCTCCAGCTTTCGTGACAAGGATGAGTTCTGTAAGTGTGTCATGATGCGTTCCTTCTTGACACGCGCTTGCTAGTTCTGTTTCTGATGAAAGACGATGGATTGGTGGAGCGAATCCTCTTTATTTTATAAGCACTAGCGGTTGGATAGTTAAGGCATCCAACAGACTTAATCCAAGCGCTATCATGTGGGTCAAATTTCAAGAACTCACAATCGGTCGTCTCAACTAGCTTATTCACTGTGTGAAATTAGATGTGTGAAATTAGATGTCGGTTCTGTGTGTTCCTCAGGATATTCAGACTAACACACATATAAGTATGGTGACATGATCGCTTAACTCCAGTGGGGTGTATTAAATGACCTGTGGATCATGAGTTCCTCATTTGTAAGGACGACCTCAAGTACTGTTAGTTCGTTATCAGCTCAGTACCTGGTAGGTGAGCTGATATGATAGTAGAGCGGGATAATTCGATAAGATCTTGCAGTTCGGCGTTGTATGTTTCGCTGGGGGATGCAGAGCTTCCCATGTTGTGTAGGTTGAAATCGTTGGAAATAAGAAAGTGAATGTAAGTTGGGAGTAAGCATTTCGTCAGTGATGATATTAGGTTGGAATCCATTTCTGGAGTGAAGGATGGGGAGCCATATACGGCTGCTTCGAAGCAGTTGTCGTAGTGTCTGAGACAAAAATCGCAACATAGCGAATCGGTGACCTGCGTCTCCGGATCGTCCAGTGGTTCGCATTGTAAGTCGCTACGATAATATAGGATAAAACCACCTCCCATGCTGGGACGATGGACTCGGAACAACGACATACCCTAAATCGCGATCGTGACATCCATGAGCCCTGAGTGTAACCAAATCTTGGTTATGGATGTAAGATCCCAAGCGTTTGAAACCTATCGAAACCGAAGCTCGGTAATTTTGCTGGGCTTTCGTGTACATGCAGCAAATTGTTTCGGTTCCTAACAACGATCCGAGTCAATTGACGCTAGGGTGATAGGTTGTGCTGACCGCTGTATGGCCGACCGCTAGCCGTTCTTATCGACACACAGGCGTTAGACAATGCTTCCTATAAACATTTAACTCCCTTTCTGTGTTTGCCTACAATCAGTGTCATGATAACCTGTAACCGGGTTGTTCTGAAGTGTTTATGATTTTAAGCGAATGTCAACTGCAATACTCCATCAATCGGGAATAAAGTAAGACCATTCTACGAAAAACTGAACATATCCATAAAAACGTGGTGACTGAGCAGACAGGTGCTCTAAGTTAGAAATCTTGACAAACTTGAGCATACCCACATTTCTAATTGACAATGTATCTTCCATCCCAGGAAATCTGGAGGACAGTTAAAGCAGTATTAATTTGCGCTGATATGTACAATTACGATTCTTAATGTTGCGAGCGACAGGGCTCCTTGTAGATCTTAAATAAGCCTGTTTAAATTGACCGTTGTATTGTTTTTCCGTTGATCACCCATGAACTTACCGGGATCGTGGCGGCAGTGGGATAACGTTATTGAATATTCTTTCCGCCTATGAAACGCTACTCCTGTTACTGGTCGCACCGTATTGGCTGCTTGGTTCTACAGTGTGAGCAAAAATATCTGAGTGGGTACCGCTCAGTCTTACGCGCCAATATTTGTTTATTAAAGTTATTTCATCTTAAAAGTAGACAAGTTTTCGACGAGTTTACATATACTGTTCTTGGAAAAACCCCACCAATCATTTTGCATATTTTCGGGTGCTATTAATAGCTTCGACACCACATTTCTTACAACTCCGCGTTACGGAATTTAATAAAATATTCCACCAGGACAGATGCAATGCTTTATTTAATAATTGTCATTAATCTAATAATAATTTGGTTTGCAATCATGCGATACTTCTAGATTCAGATCGTTTCACAATCAAGTTAATGCCTTTTATCTACGGTACAACAAACCACAAGCATGTTACTTGCTGTGCTGATGATAGAGTAAAAAGAAGCAATCCCTCCAAGGATAGCACAACGGACAGAATTGGTTGCTTCCACATAGTTGACTCTACTTGACCCTGAAATCAACCATGTGTAGTGACATTCGGTTTTGAATTCACAATGCAGCTCTTTAACAAGAACTTATCACGGAATGTCAAAAACGTCAGATTGCCGGTGGCGGTTAGTGCTTCTGTACGTCAGTGATCTAACTTGAAGTTTCGCTGAGCTACTATTTGTCATGGTCACTCTACCTGGACCAAATATTCTCCAAAGTCTATAACTTTCGGTTTAGGTCGTTTGATTGCGGTCATTTTGCGTACTATACAATTTGATTAGGAAGTGTATCATTGCGTAAATGCGACCACACTTGACATTTTCAGTCCTGCTGTGAAAGCATTTCCGAATGCTTGTTATGTCAATGAAGCACTAGTTCCGCTGCAGTGCCATTCAAAGCCAAGCTTTGCTCACACTTGTATCCACTACATAGATTCATGCAGTAAACTTGCTTTTAATATACTCACTGACAATAGTCAACCTTTGCACGGTACATTCACTAAATGTATATCCTACTTGCCTGCCAGACGAAAGTACAGTGCAATATATGCCTGCGCGAAGGCTTTTGGTTATGCAGTCGTTCCCTAATTAGTCAGATTTCTACCTGATTAAAAAGCTAGTATTAAAGAATCTACGGTAAATTTTGTTAGTGACGTTGTGTTTTCATTAAAATTTCCTTTTGCTGTCGTTCTACCGCTTTTGATTTGCAGTTGTTTCTCATGTTGGTGGCATGTGCGTGAAGGCTGAAAATTCACGTTGCTGCATGGAAGTGCATTTAAACTTGTCTCTAGAACTGCGTTTTCGACATTTTGCTGATGATTTTTGAGAACAAGATTTGCTTACAAGTGTTGTCGCAATAACTGAATTCCTCGTTCTGAAATATTTGCATTTTCGAAGTAGTTGACCCAAACAACCACTGTTTTCGGCTAGCTTATTTGTATTCAAATAATTGTGATACATGGGTTCGGCCCGGAATTCCCCGCCACTTCTGGGCAGCTTTATGCGTAGTTTCGTAACCTGTTTTCTAGCCGCCCAGAAAGTACAGGTTGTAACTAAAGCTTCAACTCTGATACATTTCAGAAACGTATACAAACGTGATGCGCTCTGTTTTCCTTCCAGTAGGTTTCTTGACATATAGTTCTCTATCTGCCATATTCCCAAGTTTGTTTGCCATTCAGATCCAGTTAAACTCTTCTAATTAAGCTGTGTCATTTTTTTGCTCTTTTGAGTAACCTTCAGCTTATTGCTATATTTATTGCCAGAAATATTGATGTGTAAGCTAAATACATTGTTCATGATGTGCCAGCCTGTTCATCCCCCTGATAGACCACTTGATTTTAAAATGTGATCTTATACTCACGCCGGAACATTCTTACTTAAGCCAGAGTAATAACAGGTCAGAAGAAGCTGAATCTGAATTACAACACACTGGGTTAATAGTCTTGCATAATACATGATCTCATCCGTAACTTAAAGTATGGATGTACCATACAATGTATCACGTTTTCCAACTCATCATTCACTCCATTTATTAAAATGCCACTCAACCTGTGGTGTCGGTCCCCATGCGCACATATGACGCCGAATATTGTATCTTTACACATATCACCGGCGTTCATACTGGCATACGTTCATTGTATCACAATCAAGGCTATAAACTACAGCTGTTTCCGCATACGAAATAAAAGTGGATTTACATTTTTATAAAGACATGCCAATATTAACCACCTGTTTTTAGAATAAATTTCTCAATTTATGGTGAGCGAATACAGAGGTATAATTTTGCACAGTAGTTAGTACAACGAGTTTTGTTGCAAACTGTAGTATGCTCATAAGCCAAAGTTTATAAAGTCGGGAATTACAATTGGACGTATCAACGGACACCGTGGATTTTTAGATTATCATACTGGATTCCAGTTTATCGTCCGGATAACTTTTATACGTTATGTTTCTAGTGAATTGTACACCAATATTTTTCTTTTGTTGTATTCTTCAATCTATGTAAATGTACTGGGTGTTCTCTGGATACTTTCGGAGTTATCGTTGTTGAGCCTAACTGCCGTTTGCCTCAGCCATTTCGCATTTGTTGCACCTCTGGACACGTTCGTTTAATTGTGGCTATTGCCGACAAACGTAGCTGTGGAATCTAACCCACCTAACAAACTCAAACTGCGAGAAATCACACAAGGTTGGGTTTTGTTGCATCAATATATTACTTTGGCGCATGAGTCTGAATCTTGACAAGCTTAAATCACAATGGCTCCACTGAAGTCTCGCCGTATTCAACAAGCTAAGCGTAGTGTACTTATTATGGCACTAGCAAAGCGAATCAAATGCGAGGCCCCAAACGAAAAGCGAACCCGTATTTCGGCTAAAACTATACTCATCGCAGAAATAAGTAGTAAATTGCTTTCTTCAGAATTACAACTTAATGGGATGAGAAAAACACTGGCACTCTTTGAACCCCTCAAATATAGCCTGACTACGCTTATTTACAACAATAACCCATGGGAGAAGACTGATCCTGTTCTAATGGGAAAAGCAAGGCAGTTACTTGCCTCTGAAGTGCACGAACGGATATGTAGAGCAAAATATGTGATTGTTTTTAATGTTCTGGAAAGGTTGGGTATGGATAAACTAAAACTAACGATACTGAATGCTTATAACTTGTCTAACGTTGGTTGTAAATGCCAAGGTTTAAAACGAAGACACCAAAAAATTGTTGTCCAATCATTCTCAAATTTTAAGCGAGGAATTCGCGCAGCGATTCCTCCATTGTGGACCCTCCCTAGGCCATTGCTCCCAATGTAACGGCATTTTGAGTAAACCAGATAAGACAGCCATAGGATGGTCCACTCTTGGCACTGTGCCACGGAGCCGGACAAAATAACTAGGCTCTTCGAGAAACCTAAGCCAAACGTACAAAAGACGAGTGCATCCAAGGTGGATACTAGTTGCATTGTTTTAGCCATGGATTATCCAGAAACGTTGTCAAGCAGCTTCAAAGCCTTCTTTCCTTGCTCCACTGAAACACCCTCTACACAAGGAACGGATAAAGCGGGTTCTCTTATTCCTGAAAATAACACTCATGCGAATTTCAAGGAGCAGTGACTCTTTTAACCAAATACTCCATGCCTCATGATTCCCTCCGAGTTATAGTGGATTATTATTTTGACACTTCAAACTCGGTGAGTCCACAAGCTTGTAGTGACTCGTTGTTAAACGATTTTACTGAATTGGTTTCCATTGAATTTTCCACACGTCTATGATTTTCGCACTGATCACCCTACGGGATTTGTCAAGTTTTAGCTTTTATACCCGCATAAATCCATTGTCCCATTGTTCCATTGTTCTCGTGCACAAGGATTAAACGAAAGTCTAAGTGCTTGGGAAACTGTAGTAATGACAACTTCTTGTATGTATCACAACCCGGTCCAAACCAACAAGACACGTCTAAAGATAGACAACCTGATGTAATTCATAGTCCACTGTCGCCCAAGGATGACTTCTCCAATCCAGGAACCTGTGTCTATTAAAAACGTATGGATACTAAATGCTCGGTGGCACCCAAAATTCCCTATCTACCAACCTCCTACAACCACCAGGGCAAACAAACTTCCATGTTGAATATGATCAATAACAACTGTCTACTGGATACGCGTAATTATAGTCCTACACTCCACAATAATCAATGGAAGTGCCCTGATAATGGAAGGACATCGACCGGTAGGACTATATTATACCACCCGCTATTTTCCATGTCACTTCAACCTCTCAAGCGACTTCTTCCAACAACTATATTTTAGCGGTGACGGGAATGGACACACCATTCCCATCTCAGATACATCCGGCGGAGGTCAACTCCTTGACCCCACTCTTCCTCCAATTTGTCCAGATGACAAAGCTAGTCTATTGCCAAACCAACGGCAATCATTACATGATGCCTTGATTCCTGTCGTGCTCCCAACTGTCTCGATATCCACACATGACATGTTACCCTTCTCAAAAAACTTTCGAATGGCATCGTGCTCGAACACAATTATTCAGACGATCGCACAACGGAGAGCGATCATTCCCTAACACCTAATACATTTTCAGTGATTCTGATTAATGCCAGATCCATAATCAACAAACTCATTTTATAAACACACTTGCACAGTTCAATGGCCCACAAGCGCTCCTCGTCACTGAAACATGGTGTTCTTCAAATACACTTGCGTCTACTCTGATGATTCTAAACTACAACCTATTTCAAGAAGATCTCTGAGACAGAAAAGTTGGAGGGTGCAATATATATACAACTCAAAACAATTACAGCTAAATCTATAGATCACCCACAATTGGAAAATATCCCTGCATCTATTTGGCTGTCAGTTACGGGTGTTTCATTTTACACACTGTTTGCATGTATCTACAACCAACCGAATGCGTCTACCGTAAGTATCAACGACATCATTTCTGCATTTGACTTTGCTTCAAACTTGCCACACTGCCAGAAGCTTTCTGACGACGAGTTCAAAGCATCGAAAATACGCTGGTCATGCCACCCTACATCTAATTTGCACGCCTCTTTTCTTTCTTCCATCAGAGGCGGGGGATGTACACAATGGATTAACATAACAACCAGCTCCGCCAATTAGGTTGGCGGCATCCGGTTTCGGATTTGCCTGTCACTGTGGCAAGCCACAGGACGCTTGCGCCTACAGAGGGACCATGGGTGGCTTGCGCTGCACCACCCACAGCTCCAACCACACAACCCATATCCAGTGTAAACCCGAAGGAATAAGACCGGAAGGCATGCGGATGTGAACCACGTTTCATCAACGGAGCCAGCCCACACTCCACAGAAAACACAAGCACGCTGTAGTTGGGATATCAAGCGCAAACAAGGCGGTGGCTGGACCGAGGTCCGCTCCACACTGAGTGCATGGAACCACTCTTTGATCCTAACACGGCCACAAGGACCATGCACCCTCTCCCCTCCAGCAACGGCCAACTGCCTCCTGGAGCTAGATGGACGAGGTAGTGGGTAATAGACAGGTAGGCACCTTGTCAACATGCACATCAAGCGCAGCCACATCGGGGATATCAAACAACAGTCAAACATTGGAGAGAGAGAGAGAGGGAAAAAATAACTCGATTGATGCATACGGAAACGGTGACATAAACCTTAAGTTAATGAGCACATGAAATAAGTTGTTTACAAACGAATCCTAGATAAGTTCACGACGTCAGAAAGTATAGTTTACGGAAATGCCACGAACACAAAAAGGTTATGGAAATCTAATAGTATTGCCTTAAGCGAGGCGTGCAAGTTAATGGAACAGAGTACAGGTAGACATTTATATGAGAAAGAAAAGCATTAAAACAAAATTGAAAACCCACCACCTGAAATAAAGAGACTTAGCATGCAAGCACGCGGTTAGTAAATCGAATGCAGCGTACCTACAAACGCTGCGCTGGTTCTGCCTAGGTTCTCTGCAGGACCTGTCGTCGCTTCGGTACTGGTCCCGAGTGACCTCGCTCATGACTCACTAAGCCTGCCTGACTCAGGCACCCACTACCGCATGTTCTACAGCACCATGCGCTTGGTGTCGATGGAGAACAACCCATGGATGCTTGCCGCTTCCACACTTGCCGCTTGTTCTCTGTATGCATGAAGACTTTCTCCTGCACCTCGGCAAATGCCTTCGTGATCAGATCGCTCCATACACGCCGATCAACCGCCTTCGATTCCCATGATCTGCAATCAAGATTAGAACGTGTGAGGCTCACTTTAATCATGTCCTGGTAACGTAACTTTGGTTTCCCCAAGTGTCGCTTCCCAATACTCAGCTGACCATATAATAGCTGCTTCGGTATCTGCGTCGAATCCATACGGCTCACATGACCGAGCCATCTCAGGTGTCTCAATAAAAGTATGCAGTCCACTGCATACATCACACTTCGGTGCAACAATTCCGTGTCTGCAACTCTGGCGCCCCAGCCGATCCGCAAAATTCGTCGCAGACACTGCTGATGGAACCGCTCGAGATAGCGCACATCCCGACGGTACATCGTTTACGTTTCACTGCCATATAGAAGAACGGACAGCACCGTAGATTTGTACATCATCAGATTCGTGCCAATGGTAAGCTGATGGTTGTTCCACACTCGACACTCAAGCTTCCCGAATGCTGCCGCTGCACTCGACACGCGGATACGCAGCTCAACGTGTAGCTGCTGTGCAGTCGACATCACACTCTCAAGGTAGCAAAAGCGGGAGGTGGTTTCTAATACTTCAGCACCAATGCTGATTCGCGGCAATATTGAAGATTGCACCTCCGGTGAAGGCTGAAAGAGACAGACAGTTTTGCTTGTGTTGATGGTGAGCCCGAATTTGGCCGCTGTCCAATCCAGAGCACTAGTCATGTGCTGCAAATCATCCGCCCTGTGTAAAAACAACGCACAGTCGTCAGCAAACAGCAACATACGGATAGTTGTCTCAGAGACTATAGTTCTCGCACCGCAACGACGGATGTTCAGCAATCCACCATTAATACGGTACTCCACACGAACACCGTAAGCACAAGCCGCATCAAAAGCACAAGACAACGTTACATGAAGATATATATTAAACAGGGCAGGTGCTAAGCCACAGCCTTGCTTCACACCAGAGACAACTGCAAAGTCATCCGAGGTCTCTCCACTCAGCTGCACCCTCGCTCGCATACCACTGTGCAGACATTCAATTAAACCGAGAAACTTACGCGGGCAACCAAACTTACCCAACACCAGCAAAAATGTCTCGCGGTTCACCGTATTGAATGCTTTGGTGAGACCAACAAACGGCGCGTAAAACGGCTGGTGTGGCTCTCTGAACTTCTTCTGAAACTGACGAGCCGCAAACACCATTTCGATGGTGCTGAGATTCGAACGGACTCTTCATTGCTCTTCCGCCACGTTAGGTTCCACAACTTGACTGACGAGGCGGTTGAGCAGGATTCGGGCAATCACCTTGCCCACACAACTCAGCAAGTTGATTGCCACGATAATTCGTGCAACATTGCTTGCTACCTTTGCCCTTGTACAGTGGTAGCACAAGGGCATCCTTCAGCTCAGAAGGCACCTCCTACTCAATCCATACGCGTTGCAACAAGTGGTGCAGCGCAGTCAACAACGCGGGTCCGCCGTGTTTCAATACTTCAGACGGGATCCCGTCGGCTCCGGCACACTTGCCGTTTCGCAGCTGAGCAAGTGCTCTCTGCGTCTCATCCAGTGTCGGCGTATCCGCCAGATCCGCCTTCACATCAAGTTGCTTCAGGCTGTTCAATGTAGGCTAGTGGATCTTTGAACGCTTGTTCAGGAGGCCGTCAAAGTGTTTCCGCCAGATCTGCATTATATCTGCAGTCTGGGTGCAGGTAGCGCCTGAACTACCATCGATCAGCGTCCTCAGCGGCTCCAATCTCGGTCCATACACCGCCTTCAAGGAGTCAAAGAATTCCTTGTGTTGGTGGCGTTCGGCGTAGCATTCCATCTGTTTCGCCTTCTCCGTCCACCATGCATTTTTTATGCGACGGAGCTCTCTGGTCATTCGCCGTCGAAGTTTGCGAAATTGACTACTCTTTCCCAAGTAACTGGGGTCTGAAACATGTGCAACAAATGCTGCATTCTTCTCCAGCACCAATGCGCCGATCGTCGTCTTGTTGTAATCAAAACAATCAGGCCGTTTACAGTTTGCGCGCCCGATGGTCTCCTCGGCAGCAGCTGTCACCTGGTCGCGAATGTGGTGCCACAGGTCGCCCACTGTGGCTATGCAGTCCACATCACACAGGCGTGCAGCCATCGCCTTCTCCAACTCAGTACTTTTCGCCACAGTACCGAGGGAGAGAATGTTAAATTTACGCCGATTCACGGCGGGAGTGCAATACATAGCTTTATTAACATGTATGTACAGTTTTAGCCGCACCAACTTGTGATCAGTGCCACACTCAGTTCCACGCAGTACACGTGTCATGCGCACTTCACGCATATCACGCTGACGTACGATGACATAGTCGAGCAGGTGAGCGTGACCACTCCGTGGGTGCGTCCATGTTGCTATATCACTCGTACTCAGTACAAACCGAGTGTTCGTGATCGTCAGGCCGTGAGTTGCACACAGTGAGAGCAGCCTGTCACCGTTCGCATTCGCTGAACCAATGCCATGCGCACCGATAACATCTGTCCATGATGATGCATCACGCCCAACGCGCGCGTTTAAATCACCCAGCAGAAATAGCTGATCGCTCCTAGGCACAGACCGTAGCACGGAGGATAGCTCAGTGTAGAATTGATCACGCGTGTCATCAGGATAACACATGGTCGGACCGTACGTGCTTATAAAAGTAGCAAACTTACCTCTTCCGAGTCGTAGGCGAACAGTCATCAGTCGCGCTGACGCCATTTGGTTCGCCCACCCGTTGGCCATGGTGGCGATCGGATATTGCAAATCCGACCTCATGTTCAGGTGGTGCTGAGGCGGCGTTGCCCACCCAGTAGAATGTGTAGCCAGCACCTGTTTCATGCAACTTGCCTTATTCAGCGAACCGGGTTTCACTGAGCGCCGCAATATCGATGTGGTTTCGCGCCAGTTCTATCGCAACGAGTGCAGTGCGTCGCTCCGGGCGCTCAGTGGAGTTCCGGTTCGGTAGTGTGTTCACGTTCCAGCACATGATGTTGACTGCTTTGCGTGCAAGCATACGATTGCATTAGTGAGCAATTGCACGCGAGGTGGCCGTTGTGCTTCGGAGGTTTGCTTTAGGGACTCCACCCAAAGCCTTTGGCTTAATGGCCTGACCCCGAAGGCAGTAGGTGATTTGGAGGTTTGCTTGAGGGACTCCACCCGGAGCCTTTGGTTCAATAGCCTGACCCACAAGGCAGTGGGGAGCAGATCCAGCTCGGGAACGTGATTGCAGGGACTGATGGGGATCTGCTTGACGGCCGTCACACGCAGCCTTTGAGGTACTGGAACAATTATTATATGTTTTTCGACCGTAGTAGGATACGCACCTGCGACCAAGGCCAGACGCAGGTGGGTTTTGGCGGGTTTACACTAATTTGACCAGGGGCTGCCTGGCTTGAGGCGGGCAGTAGCAAACCATTGAACACCCGAGGTGTCCTCCCACCGTCAGAGACAATGCGTGGCACTCATGCTCTACGACAATCGAGCTGTGTGCTTATAACCCGTAAACCTGTTTTCTCCCATGGCTAGGTTTTATGGGAGGAGGGCCATCGACCACTTCCTAACCTCCGGAGAGGATGGACTAGGATACTGCCAGGGCGCCTACACCTGACAGGAGAACGACTCGGGTGCTCAGCCAAAGCCTTCGATTAAATGTATGCCCGAAAGGCAGTGGGTCTAGCATATGGTCAGTTTACTGACTCATGCGGATTGGTGTCCTGGATCTTAGCAAGGAGAATTGCGAGACCCAACTCCCACCCAGCGGTCGTCACGTGGAGGAGCCCAGGACATGAGACTATGGCGCAGCAGTAGCAGCAGTGGGTAGACCATCTGTTAGGATCTAGCCACCACAAGCCTCAGCGCACCATAGGCTCTCCCGCCCCACCATGCATATACTGGACTTAATATCCACATTGGGGATACCCAATCCACAGACCGAGATCTTAAACAGTCTCCCTGGAAGCGACCATAATTTTACCCGACTCAATTTCCGAATTAAAATGTTCACTAAACCTGCCTGTACACTGGTAGTTGCAGCCCATAAGATGAACTGGGAATGCTTCCAGCAGTTCATTCATTTCTCCGACCGGGATGTATTTTTCCTTATCTACCAGTGTGTACACCGCTGTGGGGCAGTTCTATTAACAACGCCATAGCTCTCGATGCTCCACAATGTATTCATACCCCACATGTCTTCAAAGATTCCGTCCAGCGCTTAATCAGTAAGAAAACCAGAAATTTAGTTGCAAAAAACAGAAGGACCCATGATTTTCACTTGTCATACTAATGCATGCATTTGCCACCTGAGTCAAACACGCGCAATTAACGGGAGGAATAAATGAAGAAAATGCACTCCTACGGACAAGCTACAAAGCTATGGAGCTTGTCAAAATACTGCATTGTAGAACCAGTGACCGCTCTGCTCTGATTACCGAAATTATTGATGCTGAGGGTCACTTACTCCATGACCCAGCTGAACTCTGTGAAGCATTCAGCGACTTTGTTGCCACCACCATAAGTCGCGAAGTTGACCCGGTGCCTGTGTGCAAAGAGCCCACCGAAACAAACCTCTTAAGCAGAGTCAGTATCTTGCTCAACGCTATCTATCAAGTTATCAAATCAATCAGGCCATCTTCCAAGCTAGGATCTGATGGCATTTCAACAACCACCATTAAACTAGAGGGACGTGATATACCATTGCTACTGATGCGCATGTTCACTCTATCGCTGGAATCCGGCCACTTTCCAGACCAATGGAAAACGTCATTTATTATGCCTCGGCATAAAGGAGGTACCAAACAAGCGATTGGTGTCTACCGACCAATCCATTACACTCCCATAAGAGATCGGGTATCTGAAAAACTGTTCAGAATGGAGATGTTGAACTTGGTTGATTCTATTGGCCTGATCAGTAATTCTCAGCATGGTTTTCTCAGTAAGCGATTGTGCACCACCTGTCAACTACATTATCCTAATCACATTTCAGAATCAATCGATTCCGGCTATGCAGTAGTAATATTGTCTTTTGTCATTTACAAAGCGTTCAACCGAATACCGTACAATCGTCTGTTACAAAAGTTGGAGAACTTTGGGACGTGGGACCTATCACTAGGTTGGCTATCGTCATACCTGAGTGATCGTATTCAGGTAGTCACCTTGGGTGATTATCGCCCTTCCCCACGTTCAAGCACCAATGGAGTCATTCAAGGGAGTGTGCTCGGTCCGTTACACTTTTGCTCTACGTCAAGGACATCACCACATCTGTACAACGCGATACATCATTTTTATTTGCTGACGATATCGAAATCGTCTGTTAGCCTCGGCGTGACCAGCTTCACGGATAACTACAGCTCATTCAAGATGACTTACATTCCCTTGAATCATAGTACTGCACATGGGTGATCAACCTCGGCTAAGAAACCAAGTATCGTGTTTTACTTTTGCTGTATCCCCAATGTGATCCATCACACTAAACGATGAACGTGTTCCTACACAATTGTCCACGCAAGATCCTGGAAGTAGGTACTTGTCTACCTTCAATGTCTCCAAACAGGTCCAATTCCAAGTAGCGCGTGCCAGACAGTCTATGTTCAATATATCAAACAAAATGAACACAGCTCGTGTTGGAGTTGAGTTTTGCAAATTACTCACTTATATCATTATAGAATATTGTAGCATAATATTTGGCAATAGGAGAAATAGTGACAAAATTGGTGTGAAGCACCTGCGGAGGTCATTTAGTAAACACCTGATTGGTAACACTCTGCTATGAGTTATCGAGAACATCGCAAGGAACTTCATCTCGGACCATTTTGGATTCGACGACGGAAGCACAACTTGTTACTGTTTTCAACATGTTACACAAAATGACCTATTCCAATCTGTATACACTCAATTTACAACATTGCTCAATTCGAGAGATCCGCAACAAAGATTTTACACCGAATATACGGAAGGCAAGTATGAATTTCCGCCCTGATTTCTTCCTAGTTCGATATAGCTATCTGTGGCATAAACTAACAATATCACGCCGGTCATGTGACAAAGTGGCAACATTTAGAAACAGACACGCCAATTAACTTGACATAACTACCCTAAGCTCTATATTCACATGGGAAATATCCCTCGATGAGCTATTCCACGAGTGGCCCAAAAACATGAACATCAATGTTTTCATAACAAGGTCTTAGCCTCAACTACCCGCCAGAATGTTAATACCTGAAACGCATATCCCAATAATCCACCTATTCATGTCCCCCATGCAAGAGCATGGATCCTGCTGTAAACTTGATCTGTGCCGCTATAGACAGTTTTTCTCATCAAGAGAAATACACGTAGTGTCATGCATTTTATTCTTATGCTTATTATTATTATTAGCAATTTCTGACTCATTGTTTCTGTCTGTGCAGAGCACAAATCGTTGATTAATCTAACCTAATGGTGAAACTGGTAATTTAAATCTCTGTTACGAAAGCAAGGATAATGAATACAACGGAGCTGAACTGTTTTTTTAGAAGAAACCACGCGGTATCGAAGACCTACTTGTCTGTTATGACTTTGTATTCTACGTTCCACGTTGCAGATAGCTGCTTCGGTGCCATCGTTTAGTTTGGCAATTTCTGTCCCAACCAGCTGTCATATCCCTGAACTGGTTTCGCATCATCTGCGCAACTAGGTACTGCACTTGAAAATGACTGTGATTTAGCATTTTGTGAATTTTCTCTGCTTTTCCTAGCTCCGAGTGTATGCAAATTAGGCTTATGTTCGTAAAGCTTTTCTTTGGATGATGTTGACCCAAAATGCATTTTAACTGATATTAAAAATGGCTACCAAGGTAAATATATTCCACTAGGGTTAATGCTGTTATTGATAGAAGTCATTACCCTGAAACTTGATTATCGAATGTAATGCCCATTCTAAAGAAAAGCCAACTACTGAAAAAGGTGAAGCAAAAACCACATAAAACCTTACGTCATACCTTAATAAAACTGTCAATGTTGATAATCTGTAGTACATCAGTCACTATTTCTTTTACCATAAATCGGCGGTGAATGCAAGCAACACGTGTGACCCTTGGATCCAATCAAACTCAATCTCGGTAAGCTGCCACGGTCCTATGTTTACCACGGGTTAGGGCAACAAATTATATACTGACGTTGACAATGTCCACACAAACGTAGAGTAGTTCTGTTCTCTAATTAAAAACGGACCACCAAAATAGATCAAATTCCGACCACATTTATCTGAAGTTCAATCAGTTACACGACCGACCAAAACCCTCTGTCAGATGCGATTTAAGGCAAAACGGTCGATACTTCAATCAACTAAAACCTAAAGAAGTCAGCTGATGAGAGTGCGGAGCAAGGGAATAGGTAAGGAGTTGGAGCGTGCTTTGATGGAATCCAACAGTTATATATCCGGTACAATTGGGTTACCAGTAGTTAAAAACCTGAGGATGACTAGAGACAATTAGACATAACTAGTACACTGCTTAAGCGGTTGTGATGACTTAGCTTGTCCTCCTACCAAATCGGCCTCATTTTCTAGTTCAAAAAGCATGACTCACGTTGGCTGAAACAAGTACTGGTCACTTGCATGACTTAAAAAATGATTTATTTGAAGTAGTCGGAAACGGAAACTTATGTAGGGACATGTACTCCATTACCAGCAATTTGTGGCTTGATAACAAAGTTAGGTAAAACGAAGGAGCGTAAACTGATCTAATGATTACGCCACCAGATTCACGCTTTCTCTGGAGATGTACGCAGTTGCTAGCGGCATGAAGAATAGCCTTAGCCAGATGACTTAGTTGTATGAGTCGTGTAGTTAGCGTGTGAGGGTGAATGTCCGTGCTATTCGAAAGAACCTAATGCGATTGAGGATGATTTGTATTCAGCAAGTCACGTTATATCATTTTCTTTTATCCACACTTTCCCTTTCAGTAAATTGAGTGCAGGTTGATGAGTAGGCATCATCAAAAAATTCAAGAATCAGGTCGGTGAAACGTCTCTGTGATCAAACCTCTGTTGTGACCACAATCGCATAGGGTTATAAATTATGAACCTTACTTTGAGCTGATCAAGTCTCCACTTACTTCGTGTCGCACCAAAACATACTCTCTGTGTTTTGCCAATCCGGACCACAGATATCCTATCTTGTCATTGCTTCCACCTCATCTTAACCAATTTGAAATAACATAAAACTTCAGGTGGTTGCTTCTTTGGAATACATATACACTCTTTCGTCAAAAGAACAGGTAAAATATATAGATGATGTAGTTCAATTGCAACGGACTTCAAGTTGATTGACTGCTAAGTCTACGGGCGGATCTTAAGAATGCAAATGTTGAAACTTCCCTACCCTCTGCAATCAGGGAGATTCCCTACACCAGCCTTCTGGGCAGCAAGTCATTCGCTTCGTCTACCATTTAGTAACCATACTTTATGTTAGTTATTTATGGCGCTCAGCTGTCAACGAATAAACTGTATGACACATTTGCCCACAAACAGACAAAATGAAGTCCTCAGGGACAAAGTCACACGTTTTAAAGATGCGCTATACTGCAGACAGAGCGATTGGTAACTATGTAAATATTTAAAAGAGATTCGTAGCTTGACGCTATTTGGATTTACGGCGGATCCTAATTCACTAGCCTCATGTGTTCAGTAGAGGCAATGACGACTATTTAAAGTATGCTAACGAGTTTCTATCAAGCATCCTCCTGGAAAGCAAACGAACAGAACTTTGTGTCATTGATTGCTAACCGTGATTCGTTAACTGAGAAACAACCAATAAGTTTTGGTCACCAAAAACTGCGGAGAGCAGTGCTGCGTGAACTACATTTATGCTGGTATTTCTCTGTCCAACTTCTGTCCACCAGTCGGTAGTGTTTTCTTCCCTTCGGATTTGTAAGTTTACTCAGTTGAAGATAAATTTCACTGACCTACCAGTCAAAACTATGAATCACCTCTGTTGTTTGACGCACTACCTTTTAGGTTTGGTTGAAACGAAGCTGAAAATATTGCTGCATTATCTCGATAATTCTTAAATTACAGTGGCTGGCCGCGTTAGATGCCATTGAAAATAAACGTAGGATCTATATGGGGTCCCATACGACTGCGTTGGAAATGGTGTCGTTATAGTCCCACCCCGGAGCAAATACCAGTTCATTGTATAGCATAAGTATAGCAGGTAGAATGTGTCACTACGCCTCATTTTCCATATATTAAAGTTAACGTAGGCAAGCCATCATTATTCTGAATCACTCCCCGTCATCCTATCCGGTGCGGGTTGTCGGAAATGCTGCAACCTGGGCGGAAATGTTTGTTGCCAATGATGAATTACCTGTCAAAATGCAAGGGGTAGCAGCTTAGCGGAACTGCTCACGCAAGCATGCATGCCACAAACCTTTGGTCGAGCGGTGTACGCAGCGTTGCTTCGCTCTTGATGATACCCTCTACTTGCTGGGATTGAAGAAAACAATTTAAATTAGGTAGCCTGTATTGCCAAAGGAATCGTATGAATTTCGGGGATACATGTTTCTACAATGCAACAATTTCCATTTAAAACATGAATCATAGCATTGGTCACATGATAATTGTGCTGAATTGTGTTGTATGTTGCTTGGGAAGAGAGGTTCAGCGGCCGAATAAACTGACTCCGTTGTCAGTAAAGGTTGCGGAATAAGTAACAAGGAAGGGACATGATTTTCACTACAAAGCTGAGGTCAAGTTGTTGCTAATTCAAATGAACATGTAACGAAACATGTGGCCCACACAGAACTGGGGATGGAGCAAGTTGAATTTATAACACGGTTTTGCATCGAAGTGCTTCAGCTAATAAATCGATATGTATTTGGAATCTGCGTGATAGGCGCACAGGACCGTAGTAAATCTTTTGTTATTGATTTTAGAACATGTCTGACTGCAATTTGGCGAGTTATTACACGGCACAGCGAATGAAAGACTTTCCGTCTCCTCCGTGAAACTACTTCCGGGTTTACTATGAAGCGCTGCGAGATTGCGCCCCGTAGCATCCCCGCGAACAGCTCATCACCGGACCAAGAGTATTAAAAAAAGGAGTGTTAAGTCAACGAAGTCAATATATCCATCAAAGGTTTTGTGAATAAAAGCCTGTATTAATATGTTATGCGCGAGTGAGCGGCTTAATCGAGCATATCAAGCGCGTCTTTTAGGTTTTCTGTCATTGCATCAGCCGCTGTACCGCCTATGAAAAGAAGACGCAAACAATTACTTTTCTCCGCGTATTCACTCTCGTTAGATCTCTGTTAAGCCCAGATATTTGAGGAAGAGTTTATCCAGGTACCTATTTATCTAAGTGCGTCTCTGATCTTTTGCAATTTGTCGGTACCACCTCCAAAGTTTAAATACAGCGCGCCAAAAAGCAACAGACCGGACCAAATGCCTTTGATACTGTAGTGCGATCGCCGTGCAAAAGTTGGTGTACTGCACTGTTCAGTTTTGCTCTGAATGCGCCTATTTGCAGCAAGATTCATTGGTTTTTCTTTTAATATCAAAGTCCAGTGACGATAGCCGTTTGCAGGACTCGTGATCACAGGTGATTTAAAGATTTCGATGCGCGTCATTACAAGTTGTCAACAGCCACAGAACCTGCGCTTTCGATTAGCAAGGTATAAAGTTGTCATCCAAATGACTTATACATATATATCTATATATATCCGCGATATTAATGGGCTTTACCACAATTACGCCATGAAGACCTCAGTCACGTGGGTACCTAACAGCATACTCATGGTGACTCCCTCAAATCAGTGATGTAGCTTCCCGTCGAAGCTGAAAAGCCAACGCAAAACTCAACTAAGTAACAACTAGGGTTATTTTTCCAAGTAAATTATAGGTGCGCGTTGTTACCACACTAAATCGCAAAAATATCCCATGATTTCAAGTAACGAGGTATTTATAAATAATGATTGCGCATCCAGTAACACATCATCATCATCAACAGCAGTACATCAGCCATTTGAACTGATGCTTCGCTGCCATACAACCATGAGGACCTATGAAATAAAGAATAAACCACTCACAGTCTGTAGTGCTTAGCTCAGCGCGC
>OX104065.1:48831372-48857470 GCA_944474145.2 Dicrocoelium dendriticum
ACTTGACTCAAATTTACCAACTCCAATTAGAAATGCTAAACGCTATTGGCGTCGTACCGACTGGGTACATAAGAGCATCCGATTTTTCAGCATTGCCCTTTCTATAATATAAATTTTTTGAAATACCGGCTTTATCTACGCGCAGCAGTGCGGATCTCAAGAAAAAATGTAGACTCAAAATCATACTGTCGCTGTAATATCAATTGTGAGGAATACAACACATTAATTCGGTTCGGCTTTTGCATGACGGAGCTGGCAATACTAATCATATATTTACCAAAATTTGAGCGTTTTCCATGGTTCAAAAATATTTGCATGTTTTTAAACTATCTGTTACCTGGCAACATTTTTGGGGAGACTTATTTTTTAGTTGCGGAGTGCAAGTACTAATATTTGGTAAAACTAATTAATAAGATTATAGTTACTCTTCAGTTAAATGTTTCCTCATTAGGATTGGACTATTCGCTATACTAATATCTAACGACTTCTCCATAGATTGTCCACTACGGCCCAGGGCTTTTCCGTTCATTTGGAAGCTCATCTATCTTAGGGTTTGGTATAACACGAAATAAAAAATCGCACATTAAATGCCGTCACTTACGTTAGGCCATGTCAGTTTTGCATGCTGTGTCCTCAGTTGAAAGCAAGTTCAGCGATATTGTATTTGAGGTATTAATGATATCACACGCTTATTCAAATCAAACATATTCTCTAGACGAGCAATTTGGTACACATTAGTAGCAGCTTTAGCTAGCATCGATCAACTTCACCAGTATAATTAGGGAGTAACTATGATACTGCTATAATTCAAGAACTGTTGTTTTGACGAGTGCATGAAATATAGTTGATAGCTTTACACCAGTTACAAAAGAGTGGAACTGGAAACA
Organism: Dicrocoelium dendriticum; assembly: GCA_944474145.2. NCBI lineage: Eukaryota > Metazoa > Platyhelminthes > Trematoda > Plagiorchiida > Dicrocoeliidae > Dicrocoelium > Dicrocoelium dendriticum. Next base: position 48,832,260 of record OX104065.1, read on the forward strand.
TCTACTTAGAACATATGGTCGATTCCAATTCTGATCCACCCCACATGTCTTCATGGCTATGATTTCAACTGCAGCTACGGAAACTATTTGACCGTTGTCTACCAAAGGTGTGCTACATTTCATTTTTAAACAATGGTAGGCCTGAGCACGGTTACTTCAATTTCGATGAAAACGTTGCGCGCATTTAACTAACCGTACCACAAATATTTTCAGTTCAGTGATCAAGGAATTAGACCTACATGCTTTAATCACCAGATTTTGTCGCATGTTAAACCGTATGCACCTAATTAACAAAAGCATATCTCAAGAATGTGTTCATGAACTGATCACTGCGATAGTTTGCATAATATGAAGTATATAATTTCGGAAATATTTTTAGTTCAGTAATGTTTGGAAACAATCAGTGACAACATTTTGATTATGACACAAAATCTTCGTCGGGTTTCTTGAATCTGTACGATAGTCTAGTAATAGTATGTAGCGAACAAAGACGATAACTGCGATACAGAAAACTTGAGCCAACGTGTTATTAGTCACTGTACGTGATGTCACCTCTAGTGGTTAAGTAAGAATGGTTGCATTCCTGGGATTCATTTATGTTTCAAGGCTTTTGCGGATAAGCCAAAATTGGTGACAGTTTTAAGCTAGCTCCACCTTCCAAACCGCTACGCGCACTGACCCCCGTAAGTCTGATGGGATAAAAATTGCTCGCCACGTACTTGAGGGTTCCACCCCATTCCTCCTTTTCATGCAGTTGTCCGACTTGGCATTTTCTAACGCCAAGGCAATCCACCACTGCGGAGTACTAGAATACTCCTGACCTCATGGTATCCAAGAAGATCTGGTGACTTATGTAAAATGCATCCACAGCCACAGCCGAATCTCAATATAGCCTGATGTTCAAAATATTCCGTCCGCAGATTTGAAGTGCGTCTTCCTAACGCCAAATACGTATGCGTAACTCGCTCGCAGTTGGCCTACGTACACATGTGTAGAGTCCCTTTGTTTAGATGATTAGACGTAATTTTTGTCATAATCTTAGGAAAGTCGTCTTATAAGTGAATTAACGGTAAACACAGCGCTCGACCTTGCTGGAAGGTTTCCCGTATATTTTTCTTGTTATGACCCCCTGACAGGATCCTGCCCACGCAGTGCAATGAATCTCTCTTCAAACAAATTCCTGGTGCTCCGGCCACCACAGAGGATAATCAACAGTACCCTATCTGCTGCATCGAGCTGGGTGAATAGGGTATTTGGATTCTACTGATTAAACCTCCACGTATTCTTATTCCCCTCTTGCGCTTTTTCTCCCTTATGGTCCCGTACTAAATTCACTTGTATTCCCTAGTTTACAATCTTCCGATTTTTGTCCCACACCCAACATGCTTTGCTTGGCGGTTATTTTCTAGTTTCAACTCACGTGCTAAGGCGGTGCGTCACTGCTGTCCTGTCGACAAGTCTACGTCCGACGAAGCGGTCCACCCCAGTTCCTCGGCTTCCATTTGGTGCCATTGATTATCCTTCAGATAGGCATGCATCAACGTATGCACATTACTACAGATCGGTTAACAAATTGCACTTGCCCGAACATTAGAGACCATCTCTATCGATGTCTGCTGCTTGTCGGAGACGCGCCTGCAAGGCTCCAGCCCTGTGCTCACTCTGCAATCCCCTTCAGGTGACACAAGCAGCACTTTCTCATTGCGTCTATCAGGTGACAATGCGGCTTCGAGCACCGGCCAAGCTGGTGTTGGCATTGCCCTGAGTCCCCAGCTGAAGCTGCTGTGGCTGCTTGGATCCCAGTCAGTAGCCGGATGTGTGCGGTCCGATGGGCTGGCTCGTTTAAAGCTTTGAAGTGGCGCAGGACTAACAGGCGTTTATTCGTCATCGCTGCTTACGCACCCAAAAACTCTAGCGATGATTCGGTAAAAGACGATTACTATCGCCAACTGACCAAACTCCTTCGCCAAGGAAGAAGCACGAAAACTTTTGTGCTGGCGGGGATCTGAACGCACAAGTTGGATATTTGTCCACTGATGAAATGCATCTGGGCAGTCAGCACGGTGTAGGCACCCGTAATAATAACAGTGAGCAGTTACATCATTTGTGTGAAGATGCTTGCTTATTTTTTGCGGGCTCTCATTTCAGACACAGCACCCGCCGGAGGGTAACTTAGCGCTTACCAGCCTCGAACCAGGCTTGGACGAAGATTAATCACATTGCAATAATTTACAGCTGGAGAGGCTGCATCCAGAACTGTCGCTCGATTTGGAGCACATGTGAGTACACCGACCACACATTTGTATGTGCTGACATGCGGATGCGTTTTGGCGGATGCCCACGATGACGTTGTGAGCGCATTGACACCAGCCAACTGACAAAGCCAGCTGTTCTGAATGCCTAGCAAACTACGCTGACATGCGAGTTGAGTAAGCACTCACTGGAGACAATTGAAGGTTATCAATCGCATGTTCACCAGACCTTACTAGCAGCAGGCAAATCATCATGTGTTTAGTCTAGTCGCCAACATAGATATTGGGTCTCCTCGTGCTCACTGGAACTTATCGATGCTCGCCGGCATATTCCGGTTGGAAGCGAACACAATGAAACTCGCAAAGAGCTCCGGTCAAAACTCCGTGCTAGCCTGGAGAGAGACCGCGAATCCTGCTGGTGTATTCGTGCGTCAGAGATAGAAGTAGCGGCTGTCCATGGCAACCATTGAAGGTTATTCCGTCTGATGCGGGAAACTGGCAGCAGGATACCTGGTGTTAGTGAAACAATTTATGACGTGAGTGGAAATCCTATCCACAATTTGTTAAAACCTTTGAAGCGATGGGCTGGGCAGTTTGAAAAGCAATTTAATTGGCTGGAATTGTTACATTCCTCGCCGGCCACTGATCGCCCTGCTCCGTGAGCTTACCCTTTGGATCCGTCCTCTCGCTCAGAAGTCGAATGTGAGATCGCACTATTGAAGCCAAGCAAAGCTGCGTGAACAAATGATCTTCATCCAGCTATCTCCAAATTCGGAGCAGGAAACTGTCCATACCGATTAGTGCCACTTCCTTATTGTTCCCATCTTTAAAGGAGGCTAACGCTCGGAATGCGGCAATCATCGAGTAATCACTCTGAGCTCTATCGCCTCCAAATTACTTGCCTCTGTCATCCTTCACACTGACTGGCGCTCGTGAAAACCAGCTTCATGTGAATTTAGCCGAGTTTCATCTGGATCGCGGCTGCGTCGACCACTTATTCATTTTGCGTCAATTGGTGGAGCAGCGTCACACATATTGGCGGCCCACCGTAGTCGTGTCCCTCAACATCAACGGTGCCTTCGTTTCGGTTGATTGATGTGCCCCGCAGGACTGTCTACTCAGGAACAGTGTGCCCGAGAAATACGTAATTACTATCCTAGCATTACACGCGTGTAGCTCAGGCACAGTGAAGGCTTACGGCAAGCTGTCGTCGCCCTTTAATATCTTAAGCGGCGTGAGGCAAGGATGCCCGCTGTCAACTGTCAATTTCGCTATTGACGAGGTTATGAATATCAAATTTACAGGACAGGACTTAGAAGATGCGGAGCTACTCCCAGGAGAACGACGTCTTGAATTAGAGTATGCAGATGACATTGCCCTAATCTGTGACAGCTCCCAGACGTGCCAAGCGGCACTGGACAGATTAACACTGGCTGTCCGTCATTTCGGGCTTTACTTCGCACCCTCGAAGCGCGAAGCGTTTCTCCAAGATTGGCAGTGATCGACTCCTGCGCTGAACCTTGGTGGGGATCAGCTAGAAGTCGTTCGGAAATTAAACTACCTGGGAAGCTGTAGTACTGCCCTTGGAATCGAAGGCCAGATCACGAACCGTTTAGAAAAAGTCCGGGGCGCTTTTGCTAACCTTCGCCACTTATGACGCCGGCGCGACATCACTCTTGCCCTGAAGGGTAGAGTGTACAATGCAGCGGTATGTTAGACCTTACTGTAGGGTTGAGAAACCTGGCCACTTAGATCAGCAGATATAAAAAGTCTAGTTCCCTGGACCAACGGTGCCTTCGCAGTTTGGCTCAAATCTGGTGGAAACACCAGAACACACCGTGTTCGACGCTTTGTTTATGCACAGGAGAAGGAACTAGACCGCTCAACACCGTCATTTCCAACACCAGGCGCCAATGGCTAAGCCACGTGTTGCGCATGCAGACCCACCGACTTCCTCGACTTGCGTTGCTTCCGCGCTGGGGGTGTGGGTTGGAGATGAAGAGGAGAGGTGGCCAAACACTGACTTCTTCGAGGGAAGTGAATGCCCTCATTTCGGAGCTGGCTTCAGTTGGAGCTTCACGGCTCCCTGGTTGGGGACGAAAAGACGATGAACACGTTTCGATAGATACAATTGTAGTGTTTCCTTCACCTTTTATTACATAACCTTCCGGTCAGCTGATAATATTGCCAGCTATATCGACTAGTCTTTCAAACGCTTCACACATCGATCAACTTTCCTTTTGAATAGCCGGCTGACTCTAGACTGCCGCTTGTATAACATCTGGGAGCTCCAAAAATACATTTATGGGAATACACGTATTAAATCCCTTTTGACATCCAAGAAAGACGGGTTATTAAACCAAGAACTCCGCAATCAAAAGGCGTTGCCAAAAATCCAACAAGTGGGAACCCCGACAAGTGGTTGACCCGACGTCAGTTCGGATATTTCGACTCAGCAAATATCATCCGGTGAGTCGTATCGAATTTCGTCATAATTCCACCGTTTCATGTATGCTAGTATGACTGACCAGCAACCAGGGGAAATTAACACCGTGTCTACTAGTTGTTTACCAACATTTTGGATACAGTATCGCCAGTTATGGTTTATGCAGGCCGAGTCATTTTTTGAAACCAATCGCATACATAAGGATGCCATAAAGGTTCATCACGTTATTTCCCGACCCCCACCTGAAATGTTGCTTCTGGCGCAGGATATCATAAAAACGAGCAGTACATCCCAACAGTTAAGAGACTTGTTAATCCGTGAACTTAGCCTTAGTGAGCGTAAAAGAGTGCAGCGTCTACTTAATGAAGAGCAATTAGGCGATCGCCCTCCTACGCAACTATTACGAACCATGCAAGATTTGGTAGGTGAAAACCCTCCAGAGAATTCCATTTTTAAGCAACTATTTATGCAACGGCTCCCTGTACATGTACAACAGATACTGGCTAACGCCCATCAGGATACCGAACTAAGAGATTTAGCTCTTATGGCTGATAAGATAATGGAGATACAAACGCCAACGATCTCAAACTTATCACCTCGTACACCTGACGACGAAATCGTTAAAGCCGTACGCTCCTTGCAAAAGCAAACGGGCTTGCATTACCATCACCAGACGAAGGGGCAACTCTCGATCTAATCAACGGCGTACTCGGAGTGTTAGTAGTCTCCGTGGCATATGCTGGTACCACCGCAGGTTCCGCAACAAAGCGCAAAATTGCGTGAAACCGTGTCGGTTTTCCGATTCGGGAAACGACCACGCCAGCATGTAATGGCGACGACGTAAGCTGGCATATGCGAGCCAGCTCGTCTATTTTACTCGCGGGACATAACATCCGGCATGCGATTCCTCGTAGACACTGGTGCCTAAGTCAGTGTAGTTCCCCCACGTCCAGAAGACCTGAAACACTGCTCGATATACAGCCTCCAAGAAGTAAATGGAACACAAATCCGATCCTATGGAGAACGATCTATCACTTTAAATCTCGGTCTCCGTAGATCCTTTCCTTGGATTTTCATCATAGTTAAAGTGCCTACTGCAGTACTAGGCCTTGACTTCTTACCGCACTATGGTACTATCGTAGATCGTAAGCGCTGTCAGATCATAGATGGCCTAACACAACTATCACAGGCTGATTTGAAAAGCTCCGTAATGTCTATGAGTCCGCAGCTTGTCCCGCCTCAAGCTTTTTCGATGTATTTAGATCTGTTAAGCGAATTTGCCAGCATAACGAAGCCCGGATATCATCCTGGTGATATTAAACATGAGATCGTTCATAGGATAACGACAGCAGGCAGTCCAGTATTTTATAGTCCTCGACGACTAGCGCCAGATAAACTTTCCGCAGCGAAGGCCGAGTTCGATCATATGTTAAAATTGGGCATAATACGTCCATCCAGCAGTATGTGGGCATCGCCGCTACATATGGTCCCGAAGAATAAACCTGGAGACTGGAGACCATGTGGGGATTATAGGGGACTGAACGCCATCACCGTCCCAGACAGATACCCCATTCTGCATCTCCAGGATTCCTCATCCTCGCTGTACGGAAAGAAAGTGTTCAGCAAGATAGATTTAGTACGGGCATGCCACCAAATTCCCGTTCATCCTCAATATGTACCTAAACCTGCCGTCACTACTCCCTTTGGCTTATTTGAGTTCTTGCGAATGCCATTTGGTCTTCGTAATGCAGCTCAGACGTTTCAACGTTTTATGGGTCAGATCATTCGCGAGATGGACATAGTTTTCGTTTACATCGACGACGTCTTGTTTGCAAGTCGATATCATGAGGAACATGTGCGTCATCTGCGACAGCTTTTCGAACGATTTGCGCATTATGGCGTAATTATCAACGCCGCCAAGAGTCAGTTAGGAGTTGATACGGTAGACTTTCTTGGTCACCGTGTTTCCTTCGCTGGAATCGCACCCCTACCTGATAGAGTGACAGCCATCACCGAGTATCCCATACCTGATTCCATCAAAAAGTTACGCCGGTTCGTTGGCAGGGTTAACTTCTACCGAAAATTCATCCCGCACTGTTCAGAGTTAGCTCAGCCACTTACCGAACTACTCAGATTAGATGCTAAAACATTCAGCTTTACGGAATCAGCTAAACACGCATTCAGCGAGCTAAAACAACAGCTAGCAACTGCTACTCTTCTTGTGCATCTGGATCCTAAGGCCCCGTTACAGTTAACGGTGGATGCGTCAGATGCAGCTGTAGGTGGTGTGCTTCAACAAAGACAGAGAGGTGAATTGTATCCAATTGCCTTTTTCTCTAAGAAATTGCAGCCTGCCGAACGAAGTTATAGCACGTTCAACAGAGAACTCTTAGCTATTTACCTCAGTGTGCGTCATTTCCGATATTATTTGGAAGGACGTACGTTCACGATATTCACCGATCATAAGCTGTTAACGTATGTACTGCGTTCTGCTTCTGATCGTCTTTCCGCACGAGAAACTAGACAATTAGAGTACATTTCCAAATTTACTTCCGATATACGGCATTTGTCCGGCGCGAATAACGCCGTAGCAGATGCCTTATCAAGCGCGGAAATCAACGCTCTGTTCGAACATTCCTCCATTGACTTCCAAGAACTAGCCACAGCGCAGCATCAGGATAATCAGTTTCTTCAACAACTGCAAGAAACCAATCTTCATGTGAAAGCCATTCCGCTGCCTGATAGTTCGGATGTTCTGATGTGTGATCTTTCGACAGGAAAACCACGACCTGTCGTACCACCAAACTATCGGCGAATCATCTTCGATTCAATCCACGGTCTATCACATCCAGGCATCCGCGCAACTCGCAAGCTTATTTCTGATCGCTTTGTGTGGCCAGCACTAAACAAAGACGTGCAGCTCATGGTGAGAAACTGCCTCCCATGCCAACGTTCAAAAGTGCAACGGCATACTCAGGTACCACTTGGCAACTTCACCGTTCCCGATGCTCGTTTCAGTCATGTGCACATAGACACCATTGGTCCACTGCCGCCGTCGAGTGGATACAAGTACCTATTGACTTGCATCGATCGCTTCACTCGTTGGCCCCTTGGCAGTACCCATCGCAGACATTTCTGCAGCGACGGTAGCACATAACTTTGTGGCTCATTGGATTGCGCATTATGGTGTACCATGCACCATAACAACTGATCGCGGTGCGCAATTCGAGTCGACGCTTTTTCGAGAATTAACCAATACTTTCGGAACCAAGCGTATAAGAACAACTGCGTATCACCCATCATCGAACGGGTTAGTCGAACGTTTCCACCGTCATCTCAAAACAGCATTGATGGCATGTTCCGACACTACCCGTTGGACAGAAACCTTACTGCTGGTTTTATTAGGTCTTCTAACGACACCTAATTCTGATTTAGGTTGCTCCACCGCTGAGGTGGTATACGGTGCCACGTTAAAAGTCCCGGCTGATCTCGTTCAACCGACCGACATCGACGCTATAGATCCCTCAAACTTTGTCCATCGGCTACGTTCATCTATGCGTGAACTGCACTTTATCCCCACACGCGCACACACCAATAAGTGTTACATACCGAAAGGTCTCGAAACTTGTTCACACGTGTGGGTACGAAATGATGCAGTCCGCAAGCCATTACAACCACCGTACGAAGGACCATTCGAAGTGATCGCTAGAACCGAAAACATCACATGATCAACAAGAATGGTAAAGTAGATGCGATTTCCGTAGCTCGTCTTAAACCAGCGTACATCGAAAAACCTTGTAAACAACAATCTACTGATTATTACTCGACACCGTGTACGCAGCAGACACCACAGCTCGTTGAAAATGACCCGCAGCTTGTAACATCTAAAGCTAAGCCACAAGGAGACATTAATACGCGGCAGACAAGGTCAGGAAGGCGAGTCCATTTTCCAGACCGCTTAGTGTATCACACATCTTGACAATATCATCTTGTTCTGCTGATCACTTGCTAGTACCGCTTGCTGCCAGTCTCCTCCTATTTGTTTTCCTCCAGATTCCGCCAAAATGCAACTGAACATCTCGCACGAGGAAGAAGCGGATTATTCAGTCTAGACAAATCTAACCTCCGTGCATTTACCAACCTGCACTGCTCTCAAACCTTTCGTTGTACCTTACACACAGAATATTAGCCCGCATGCCTCCCATACCTCAGCCTCGGGTATTTCATGCGACATTGTATCAGGTAGAGGTCAGTTTTTACCTGCTATTCCCAACGGTTTTTTACTCCTGGTCGCTTGAACATCGTGCGACTAGCGCACTGGTGGGGAGGTATGTAGTGTTTCCTTCACCTTTTATTACATAACCTTCCAGTCAGCTAATAATATTGCCAGCTATATCGACTAATCTTTCAAACGCTTAACACACCGATCAACTTTCCTTTTGAATAGCCGGCTGACCCTAGACTACCTCGTGTATAACATCTGGGAGCTCTAAATATACATTTATGGGAATACACGTATTAAATCCCTTTTGACATCCAAGAAAGACGGGTTATTAAACCAAGAACTCCGCAACCAAAAGGCGTTGCCAAAAATCCAACAAGTGGGAACACCGACACACTTTTTGACATGGCTAGGAGCCGACCTCAGTATCGGTCCTGCTGTGAGCTTCTTTGTCCTCCTCAACCCCTTTTTAGCCTTTCCTACCAACCACCATTTCATTTTGGAGCATAATATTATTTTTCATCATAATTTTTCTTGTTGCCTAGTAGTCGGCGGATAGCTTTCCGGAACGATGCCCATCCGTTGCTGGTAGCTCAGCTGACATGTACCTGTTGCATATTTTCTCTTTTTTTCTTCTTTTATTGCGGCACGGTAGCTGAGGTGTTTTACACTTTAGCTAAGGTGTATAATGATGATGATTATGTTACGTCTTTACTAGATCGTATGTTATTTAACAAAAAATAATGATCGACTAGGTGATCGTCGACATCCCCTTGGGATTCTGCGATCATGTAGTCCTACTCTTCGCGTAAATCTTTCATGAAGAATATTCAGTGGTAAATGGAGGCAGAACGAGAACAATTAGACACCAGCATATATTAGCGCGACAAAGTGCGAACATTAACTGGACCAGTTAAACAGGCTAGGCACCGGTAAGCGAAAAGCAACAGTTCGTCAGACAGTTTAACACTCCAGATGCAGTCAGAACAGAAGTAAAGCTGTCTGCTCGAATAACGCTGTCACGTTTGTGCAAAGCAGGACCCGCGAAATTTAGGCCTATCATATAAATAAGCTTTCACCGAACACAGATAATGGGACGTCTTTTGTGACACAACTTAACCACTTTGCACAGCTTGTTCGCGAGGACAAAATTGTATACTAGCGTAAGTTGGCGATGTAAAAGACCCCGAATCAATAGCTGCGGTATTAATATTGCAACAACCCACAAAGAGTGAAACAGAGAATTCCTCCACTTTAAGCTGCGGAAGGACTAACGCGTACCCCGATGGATGCGCCAGATACCTTGCGCCGGCAAAATGCTCTAAATATTCAGTGCGATTACCGGTCACCGAAATATAGGATAAGAGTTGATTCAACTCCAAATCTAAACCATATACCTTGCACGGCAAAATCTATACTAATAAAGATGTTTTGTATGAGCAACCACAGCTTTCATGTGTTGATAACGCTTACAAGAACTCACCTGCGGTAATAAGAGAAAGCTTATCTGAGCACTTGTACGATTCTTCCAACAACATTTGATGAAACCTACTTGACTAACATATGTCAACACGTTATAATTACTCCCATTTACAATGGAGGCACTCGTTACGATACAGCCAACTACCGTCTCGAAATCCAACTGGCGGTATTTCAAAGGTCATGTAATCGAGTACTGCTTGTGGACTAACGGCATACTCGGAAGAATCTGACTACCTTGCCACTGAACAGTATGGCTTCGGACGAAATCGGTCGTGGACTACGAACCTACTACTTACACTATCTATCTGGACTGAACTACTAAACACTGGCATAGGAGTTGATGTGGTGTTTCTCAAATTCTCATAGATATTTGACATGTCAGACCATAACATTTTACTCACAAACTGAACAAAACACACACAATACCCACATACGCCATTCGTTGTTACACGGCTTTACGTCATTATAACTAGGGCTTGCCCATGGTCAGTACAGAAAATACCTTGATTTAATATGGAGAAATAAATATGCTGCAATTTAGGCACTAGCTTGTATGTTTCTACGTACTCAGAAACCAGGGGTTTAAACATTTTCTGGCGAAAGGTAGCTGGGCATATTGGTTCAGTTTGATCTTGGATTTTCGGATCACGCTGAATCAGCTTGAAGAGGTGGCGTCCAACACGCATGCCTCCTGAGGCTTGCATTCAGACGATATGACTTGTTAATATTCCATCAGATTCTATGTTGAAATATACGTCCACATGTGAAATACACAAAACTTTTCTGAGAATCATGGCTGAGGATGAATCTCACCGCCACATATTTAGCCCAAATCCGGACAGACCGAAAATTTCACGGCCTTTACAATTTGCTGTATGAAGAGAGTATTCGAATGCGGCCAGGACCGGAAATTGCATGGGCAACTCATTTTGACTGGCCAGATTTTGAAACCTCCCTACCACATGTGCCACTATTTGCTAGAGCTCAGTCACAGTACTCAATATCTTGGATCATATTTGGAACCGATCGGAAGTCATCATTTCAGAAACTTGGTAAACGACCGGTTAATGTTTTTATGATGATATACCAGCAGCAGTAAGTTGAGATGCCACCATCTCAAGCTTGCAGAGCAATGCAGTCGTTTGGAATGACATCGTGCTTTCTTTGCCGTACCCATTTGTCAATCATGAAACTCCTTACCGTATCTGTCATCTGTGCTCCCACGCTGGCAGAGTTCAAATCTCGAGGTGACCGTGCAGTCATTTCGCTGTACCCCCTCACGTGGCCCAGTGCCCATGGCCAAACACATTTCTTGCTCGAGATTTCATTGACAGTCAAGTCCCAGCATACGTTCCTCCTTTTCCACCTCTTGCATGTTTTCAACACTATGTGGCACAATTTCTACAAAAGTCCCGTTTGTCATCATTTCTTTTGGACTTACAGTATGTTTTCAGTTTATAATCCAATTACCAGAGTGAGTTAACCCGTGGAAACCTATTTTTCAGTCATTGTACTCTATGTTTTTAATCCTTACCATAAACATTCTACGGGATCGGTTTAGCATTATGCCATAGTCCAACTGTCATACCCTCGACTATCTGGTCAACTGTAATTTTTGTTAGACCACCCAAATTATTGCTATCATCTGGACAACGTCTTGTTATTTCGATACCTCAACTGTTACATTAGTGAAGTCATGTCATATAGCAGCGTAACACCAAAGCATCTGGCTTGCAGACGAAATGTGCTATATTTTAGGGAACTGGTAATATATCTGCACGAATGTCCTCGTTCTCCATGTGAGAAGATGAAATGGCCTTGCGAACTGTCCAGCGGATTTACCTGTCAGTGAGCTTATACCGTGGGCTTTGTGAATCGTTGGCAGGCTAAAAAACCTTGGAGATAGAGTCGTTATTTGGTATAGATTATACCACTTGCCTATTCTTAAATCGTTATTCACGGTTCTTAAATGAATATCAACCTCCGTCTTAATCTTGTTTATTAACTAATATATACGGATCTCACTCCGACTGCTGCTCCACTTTTTCCAAATATTCTGAATATTCATCATAACCAGGGTAATCATCCTGTCAATATTTGTGAGTACAAAACTGCGATCTTGCTTCAAGCATCACAGCACTACACGTTCGGTTTGCAGAAGATTTGGATCACCCAGTTTGTAGAAACCTTATGATTTCTATTAATTGTAACACATAACTACATACTGACATATTACTACATTATAAGATCTACCACAGTAGGACCGGAGGAATCAGAAGGCATTGCTATGAAAAGCTAGAATTTACGATTGTGTCTTATCTTTGATTCCTGCTATTGGTTTCTGTTGACATCTTAAACCATATTGAAAACCCGGTTGTAGTCAAGAGGCATTATGGCAGTCTGTAGATCCAGTCAATTTTAATCTATGTGAATCTCGCTTAAACCTTTGGTCACTAGTTAAATCCACCATCAAATGAAGGCCTTGGAGGTATTAAATGAAATCATTTTGGAATTACACTTGCTGTCCGGATGCTACGCTGTGTGATAGAGCGGAATTATGTTCTCTTCAATATTTTTGTTAGAAACGCCATTATTATCCCAGTTCAAATCAAGACTGGCCAAACGAATTGTGTCCGTTTCATGAGCTCCAGTTCGTGCATGGCACACGTGGTAGGAAAGTGGAAGAGTTTTGCGCACCCCTCAGTCACTTCTATGTTTGCGGGATAGATACCGTTTGTCACGTGTGTATGTCGAGGTAGCTGGATGTATGGATGCAGCCGATATCATATTTACCTTGTGATTAGTTTACTGCTAGACTAGCTTGGATAACTTAGAGGAAAAGTTGTATCAAATCGTTCAAACTCACCGGATGTGGATTAGATGGGAATGGGAAAGAGTGTACTTAAAGGACCGCACAAAAGTGTTGTTGGAAAGGAGTGTATTATAGTTGGAATGAACATGTTCTGGAGTAGTAGATACAAGGCTCTACTGACCGATTCCATTCCGTTCTCGGTAAAATTATGTTGCTTGTTATCTCTATTGGACGATAACTAAGTGCTAACCATATACGTATGTTTTAGTCTTATTTAACAGAGTATATTACTTTTCGTTGTGATACTAATTGGCTGATACATTTGGAACTTTAGGGCTACCGAGGATTTCGCTTAGGTTTTCGTGGGTTGTAGTAAGCTATAGAATACACCAGGTTACTTTTCGATGGGTTAGCTCTGGTCGTTGCAACCGGGCTGTAAAACAGCTATTCAGCATTTATTACCGAGTACTTAGACTTTCCTTTAATTTCTCTGCTCAAGTAGTTCCATCCGTTAGGATTACCGCAAACAGAAATGCGACACGTTAAGTTCATTCGTTCCTTCGAAGCAATTTTAATCCAGCAAAGTACGAATGTGTCCGACCTTGTTGCCCCTGTATTTGAAATACAGAGGTTAAAGTTGATGAACGTAGCAGAACTATTAGATGGGCTGATCCTCAGGATGTTTGGCTGAGATTTCTCGATGAGCTTGGTCCATTTCTCCGATGTTTGCGGCAACTAGAAACCGCAGAACTTTCTAGGGGTGACCACTCAGTTTTTCTCCATGTGTCAATAAAACTTGGGTGCATGTCTACTATGAAGTTAAAGTAGAGGAATCGTTTTGCTACTACTTCACTGACAAATCATAAGTAATTGTGTAACAACTCGATATGCTTCCATTTCCTTTCGCAGGTATTTGCAATGAACATCAAATATTTTGCAAGACCTCAGTAGTATTGTTTTTAGTTAATCCATACCTAATCTGCCAGGAATGTCAAAAACAACGCTGATAAAGATATCACGACTAATTTCTCAACCTCACATTTCTGCAATCCACACAATGTTTAAGTGAAATACTGGATTACCGTACGTGAATACAGGTGTATTGCCAATTTGAATTTTGCAACATGAACACTACAATGTCCCGGCCACTGAATATTTGTTGCAAAATGTGAGTATCAGCTTCACCAAGGGAACATATGAGCTGAAGGAAAGTTATTTTCAACGAATCACAGGCAATGCTGGTCTTCAGCAAATCAGAGATTCCCATTTCATTAATATGAATCAATATCAGAAATAAGTTAAGGGTGAAGAAATCTTTTCGGCAAACTGTCATCGGACCCAAACGTCTACGTAACACTGATTGTGGGGAAAGCGGCAACTCGTGCTGGATTTGACTTCTGGACTGTATGAATGATCAAAATACATAACTTGAGAGAGATATAGATGGTAAACCAAGTAAACTAAATAAACATTCATACACAAAGCTCAGTAGTCCAGAGTAACTAAGCAGGTAAGATAACAACAAAATAACTAAGTAACAGTGTCCGTTGGCCAACGTAGTATTATCGGCCGTATGAATCGTTTTTGTACACACAATTCCGGCTTCAGATAGTGAATATAGATCGCCTCGGCGATGGATAAGAGCTGTTTGTGGAATCCATGGGAGTAGTGCCTAGGTGGTGAGTAAATGACTTTGAAATCATTATTTGAAGCTGTTTGGCCACATTCAAGGAGGTGCGACATGACTGAGCTGTCTGAAGCCCTCATATTGCCTTTGTAAAACCATGCCAGGATGTGTTTACGAATCTTCTGAGATGGGAGCCTCGTCGTGCGACCCACGGATCGTACACCACAGGAGCACGAGTACTGATAAACGATCATTGAAATGGTCAATGACGGTAATCTATCCTTCAAGTTTTTTGTAAGCAACGGCTTAGTGTGAAAAACGATTCTCAGGCGGGCCGCAAAATAAGTTTCCTCGACAGCATCTTTCAGGCGTCTGGATAACATAACAGCTGCAAAATCTCCCTTGAAGGGTATATGTATGAAAACCTTTTTCTTAGGAGCAATACAATCAAGAGCGACCTAGAAGCAATGCTTTGGCTGTTATCTTACCTACTTAATTACTCTGGACTATTGAGCTTTGTGTATGAATGTTTATTTACTTTACCTGGTTTACCATGCCTATCTTTATCTCAAGTTATCGATTTTGATCATTCAAACAGTCCAGAAGTCAATTCCAGCCCGAGTTGCTGCTTTCCCCACAAACAGTGTTATGTAAACGTTTGGGTCCGATGACAGTTGGCCGAAAAGTATTCTTCACCCTTTACGTATTTCTTTTATTGATTCATATTACTGAAATGGGAAAGTTATTTTAACATACAATATCCACGGACAGATATGCGTAGTCGAAAATATGACCCGGTATAATGTAGACAATCTGCAGCTAACTGATGAACAAGAGAAATCAGTGGCATTTCCTGAAGAATATTATTAAACATAGCGAAGAAATCTTAAGATTTAATTATACAAGTAATGTAACGGATTTGCGCTGAGTTTTAAAAGCGCTGTCCCACAATCGTTCTGGGGCTAACAAAACACTACTATTTTGCAAAGCTCGATACATTTAGCGGCAAGTTTTGATCGTGTGGCAATTAAGCAATATGAAATACAGCTGAGAAAATTTGTAAAAGCGATAAACAGTTGGCTTCGAATTTGCATGTTTATTCCCTAATGAATCAACATATAGTGCTAGCGTAGAAGATTAACTTTTTGCACACGCTTCCATTCGGTCACACCTATTATTGTCAAGATATCAGTTACTAATTTATACCCTGTATTCGCCAGTCATACAAAATTGGCAGGAAACATGTTTGTTCCGTTAGCGCGACATTTGGTGATGGTAAAAATAGAGCTGCATTCTTTGGCCGCTTTTAAATGTTCGTTTGATAAACTGCTGCACATAGGGAAAGGAGGGAATAACGCGAACAAACCATTTATAATTTTGCTATTAAGGAAGGAGAAATGTTCATGGTAATGATAGACAAATTAGGCAGATGCGAAAAAATAACCACATATATTATTGTACCAGACAAAAGCAAACCTGAATTAGAAAGAGCGTGGAAATTATTACAAAACGCACGAAGGTGCATTTCAAGTACAAGCTGGCTGTTTGCTTATTTCACTTATCCACAAACCGCCAGTTGATTTCGAGTAACTTGTTTAGTTTCTAAAATGTGTTAGTCTGTTATACATCTTACAAACAACTTGAATATGTGCTAGAAGCTTTAGTCTAAACTGAAAATCCCCGTGAATCGTAAACCTTGTAACAAGCATTTAGTCGCACAACAACTTGGGTACACTAAAGAAATTGTGGCTAAATTTTCAAAATTAGATGGTATTTGGAAACCAAGAAATTACGTCTTAATACGGTAGGGACATTCCAGTAACACGGAAAAATAAAAAATAACAAAAGCGCGCTTTCTTGGAATTTCCTTGGAAGGTAAACTTATGTTAGTTGGAAAGTCATAAATACATAGCAGCAAGCCGTCTCTTATTTCTTATGGATAAAAATATCATGAAGCCCTTATTTTATAAGCGTCTTCAAAAGCAACTTTTATTTATCACAAGAATATTTAAAAGGTTTTTGTATAGGTGTTTAATGATAATTAAACCAAGGTATATTCATATAACTTGCATGTGTTTCTTGCACAAGCATGTTTATTTAGGGCAACTGCCTACTTTGAGTTTACGGATTAATGTCCCTGTGTATATTTTTGAAGTGTTTCGTGAGCATCACTGTCGTTTTATACTTCAAGAAGCTGAATATCTTTTTATGTACATTGGATGCAGGCTTCGTTATTACCGTCCTTGAGAAGTACGGTTTGATAACTTCAATTCAGGCAATTAGTGTGATTTTCTCTTATACATTGTTGAGGCCGTACACAGTAAACACAGTTCAGCACATGAACTTTACGAGCATTAAAAGTCTATAAGTCATGACGAATATACTTAACGCTCATTTTGCATCGTCTAGAAAACAACCGTCCGCTTTTGCTGAAATTATTTATGATCCCAGTCAAAATGGATTTCTATTCAAGCAGTGGAAGAATTTCGAAAGAGGACGCACACCCACATGTCGATCTAGTAAAATACATTTTGTCGGCTTGAATGCCAGCTAAAATCTTTAGTACCTGCGCGAACGTTTTGTCTACTGGCGTATTACTTATACTTTTAAGCGAGCTCATAATGTGAAAAATTACCTCAATCTTGACTAAATTTCCTATGGAAAATATATTTCTGGCAGTTGATAGGGATTAGTAGGCTACAAAACCCCTACCATCAATTCCACAGCGCATAGAGCAAATAAGAAGAGCTGGTTTAGTGTCTCCCTCACAGTGATGGGAAACTCCTTAGTTTTATATTTCTAGACCAAAATGTATCCGTTACTGTGATCAACAAGGTAGTGAACACAATCATGAAATTCCTCAGATTATACAAACAATCGCCATGAAGTGATCAACCAGCTAGAATTTACTGACTTCGCTTTATGGTGTGTGCAATTTTGCGCGTTAGATGGGTCAGCAGATATGATCAAATGGGCGTGCCATGATAAATACCTGGTTACGCAGCATGCGGCGTCCCTGACGCGTCATTGCGCTTGTGACATTCAGTGGACTTTAACAATACATTATAGCCACACTTTTAAAATCAAACCGATTGCTTTAGCTACATTCGTTTGTCACACCATTTTAGATACATGGGCATGACATTTAAATGCAATAGTTCAGCTGAATGAAAGATGCAGTTGCTTACTTTCCATTCATCCATACATGGCAGAGCGCAAAATATTGTAAGCGCACGAAAGCAGGATATCATACTTCAAACGCATGCAAGCGTTTACTTCATGTCAAGCGTCTGACAGTTCTGTCGCCCTTGTCCACATAGTCATACAATGACTTTGAAAGCGACTGGGCAAATATATAAAAGCTGTTCGCAATATGTGCACTATTTTCCTGTTAATAGGTATGTAAGTAGCTAGCTTGAAACCATGCAATGAATCTTCGAAGTAAAGGATGAAATTATTTTACTGATAATGCCCACTACAGGAATTAAATATAGTCCGGTGCATTGCTTAGCAAAATACTAATCCACATCAGCAATCGCTGATCGCTATCCAGTCTAACTACATTCTACGTGCACTTCGCGTAGTTAGTAATCGGCAACATATATGCAATTACATCAATTGTTAGGAGGGAAATCTCTAGGTGAAACATAAGAAGCAAGATTAGGAATAGGCTAACCGAACGCTTTAATTTAAATTTTGTACAGGCCGAATGCCGGCATTATACCTTACCGGAAATTTTATGGCTTGATAATATGTTGACTCGCATTTCAGACACACTGCAATAGTGTAAGTTCAAACTGCAAATTTGTTAAATAAATTTAGGCCACATTCGTGTAATACAACTGAACAGCTTACTGGAAGTTTGAATTTACGCAGAAAAAATTCCCTTTTCTATTGCCAAACTGTCAACCGGATTTTTTCTTTCTCTGACAATCCTGTGACATTCTTTATAGGAATAGTCAGTGAGGAGGTTGACAAGAAACATATGGCCTTTGCGTGTTGAGCACGAAGAATTATCATTCACATTGTTGCACTGGAAGTATCGCACCTAGTGTGAAAATTTATTAGGTGGTTTAAAAAGTTGGGGCTTCCTCCTTTGCGAGCATTCGCATCGACAGTGAATCAACCATCATACTTCAACAAAGTATCACAAATTCAAAACGGTGTAGTGCTTTGTATGCAATTTGTCCAAATAACTTATGTTTATAGATTGTGGTCGTCACAACTCCAAAAAATGCATGCTGTCCAGAACACTTTGAACTTGTTTGTGAGAATAAAATTGCTTGAGATGAGCGATTGCGCTTCAGTGTTCTATACCGTGACACTAGTCAGTTGTGGGACGTGGGATTTAAGGCCTTAAAAAGAAGTGACTTTGGGTGCAAAACACCCGCACGGTTAGGGCTTGAGGTACCAATACACACTTGACAAATAAATTGTAGCCAAATTAAAAAGGACTCGCTTATATCTCAGATTTGTTATCCTATTTTTGCTGAGCCTATTGCAAGTAATGAACTAGTTTAACAAGCATAAAAAATTTCTTGTTTGAGAAACAAAAAACATCCTTAATGTATAAACCCATAAATAACAAATGTCATTAAAATAATACAAATGTAAAATTCCAATTCATTTCTAAAGTGACTTCGAAATATTTCAGTAATATAAGACCCTACCATTCGAACTGTAACGAATAACTTCGTGCAGTTTGTTTGCGTTAACTTAATTGGGATATTCACAAAAGCTTCATAACGTGGCGTTTAAAATAAGCGAAAATCTCATGAAATTAGGAGAACCACAGCAAAACCTCTGCGCGTCTAATAGTGGGGCTTTCAACACAGCTAGAACATTTTTGAGGAAAATATATATCCGACAACTAGGCCACTACACAATGGTTTGCATACTTTATCTAAAGGCGCAGATCCGTATTGCTGCAGATTTCATCTTTAGCACAAAACTATTACCCGATAATCATCGAAGATGTATCCAAGATACACTGAATGATCACAATAAACGTCATTATCACATTCGTGTAAAACATCACGGCTATTGTGTCGCACTACAAACGAAAGTATAAGGGTAGCAGAGGCACAACGACTGAGTCACTAGTAACAGCTGGACATTGTTCCTGAGAGATAAGAGCCAGTTAAGTCAACAAAGTAAAAGAGTGATATTATGTCCTATAAATGAGATGGTTGTTGGAGCCTTGGCTATGCCGGAGGGGAATTGACAAAGAAACGCACAACACAAACGCAACCGAGGTCGGCTCCTAGCCGTGTCAGCAAATGTATCTATCCAAACGGGTTCATCATCCTTTGGTCTCCAAACATAGGGCCGGCAAGCTCCAATCCTGGCCAACTTTGAAGCAAGGGTTTTCGTTGGTTTAGCAACCAGTATCAGCAAACAACAAGCAGACATTTTGCCCGCATGGCTGTTTAACATAAATACAGGTTGTGCTAGCGCAGTGTCCTATAAACTCGTGTGGTCAAACTCAAATAGTCGGCAAGTGAAGCTACACGGACATCTGCCAACCGAAATTGTACAGTGTGTCCGTTATGCTTGTAATGAACCCTGTAAATCAGCCATGAGCGCACATTAACTTTACACCCATTGCGCTCCTTCACAGTTGTCCGGAGAACCAATCCGCACAATGTGTTTCACCGCGAGCGCGTAAACGTATGCACCACGTTTAGTACGTACAAATATATATGCTCGATCAATGGACTTTACTCAACTTTTCACTGTGTGCGCATATAACTAGCTGAGCAGCCCTGCAACAGAGGCTGGCGACCCCAAATGCCACAGCGCGGCAGCTGGTCAAGGGATGAGGCAAATACCGACCACATTTGAACGATCGACCGATGCTGGTCTGATTGCTGTCGTCCTAATTTTCATTTGGGCAAGATAAGAAAGTGAATACTTGGCAGCGAATACAGCATGCGGTTACGTTAACCAAATATGGAACGATCGATAGCTGTTCTTGGTTCTTGCTATGTAACTCAAAAACAGCCTTTCACCTGCAAGCGAAAGTGAATATGCGCAAGCGTTGCGGGCATATGTGGAAAACTAGTAGCCTATCGGCTCTGTACTGATTTTACTTTATCCAAGACACTGAAGTCATTTGTTACGTACTGGGACTACTGTAGCAAATATTGGATATGTCGTTATGGGAAGAACGTACATGTGGTTCACAACCGCGGCTCTCATTTCCCGTATTTCCCTCCTAACCTTGTACTCTTTAAAGCAGACAGGCAAACGTAACCAAAAGCAAGAAATTGTTATATGCCCCTATTCTTTAACGTGTAATCTCAAAACACATTAATAAGTGAGACCTCGGTGGACTGGAAATTACCCTCCACAAACCACTTAAGGAAAAAGAGCACAACTATCTTCTAGATCTCTGACATTAGCAATAATAGCGGCTTGGTAGAGAAGTATATTTTCGTTTTGCTCTTAACTGAACCAAGTTCCATGCATGAGTGAATCATACTTAAAAAAGTATGATGCTTATTGATTACGCGTTACCGCGTGGACATTTCTGCTATCCGCACGAGCTAAATTCGTGGCTTGGTGAGCTACATAGCTACTGAATAACTAACTCAGGATACCATTCGTTTAAATTCTTGTAAGCCTCCATAACATCGTCAATGGAATGACGATTTAAACGTATCCACATTTTCCGCCATCCACTTTACAGCTGTAATCATCTGTGATACGATTTGTTGCATCGCTTGCAATCACTCGATTATTTGCTCATACTTATTGACAATTACACAGTGCATGTATGTGGGAATTAGTTTAAGGAACATCGTCCTGCTGCCGCAGTGCAAGACTGCTCTTGGTGGAGGATTCTTAATGTTAAATTACGATGATCATTGGAAGCTATCTGTGCACTTCTGTGGCTTGCTTTTGCGATGCAGGTAGTTAGCTAACCTTTCGACAACAAGCAAAATTGGCCAGAATTGTTCAATTTACACCCTGGAACATTTTGTCGTTAGATCGCACGAGGTAAGCATTGATATCTTAGCACTTGGAAGCTGTTGGATCTGAACTATACAAGTGAAATTATGTCTGACCTCACAAGAGACACAGTAAAATTATGTGCGTCGTCAACCTTTTGAAATAATATGCCCCTAGGCAATGCAAATGATTTTTCCAAACCACTAATCACTATAAAAAAAATTTGATTATTGACGAGACGTAGTTGTAGACAATTGAACAAATATTACTCCACGGTGCGTAAGCAGCTATAAGTAGACAAGTATGTATGTGTGTGTATATACGCGAAAAATTAAAATTAAACTGCCTTAGTGCAATCGTTATTCCGACATCATCAATCAGTCGAGATAAGACAAAAACCAGTTTTCAACAATTTGTTAGACGGTTGCGTTTTCTGCGCGAGCGCCAAATGTGTACTTGTATGTTATTAAGCAGGACGAACTTAGGGTAATCCGTCCAAACAAATAGGTCAAAATATAAAACGTGCTCAAGCATATCCCACAAAATTGACGGATCTCACGTATAGCTGCAGGTTACGCTAATGATAGGCAGATTCCAACCATTCAGCTCCAATGCGAATCACACAAGCCAAATTTGCTCGAGATAGGCAGAAATACTACTGGAGGTAATGACACATCCAGCAACTCAACGATGCACATGGCAGTTGGTAGGGGCACGCTTGCAGCGTTGCGAGTTCGTTTGAAATATGATGTTAGACCATCAGCTCTTTTAGTTTCCTTCCCATTCCAGAAGCACTCACACAAGGAAACGGCTATGGAAGTTGCACTATTTAATCGGAAAAGCATGATATTACAACTAGTTGAACTCGTGCGATGAGGAGTGGGAGTATGCTAGATGGTTTATTGAGGGAAAGAATTCTAGGCTTAACTTGTCTCGCAGGATGGTTATTTGGGGCTTTATAAAAAGGAATCACAACCAAATATCGAAGAAATATCGAAAACAGTGAATTGCAGGGCGTAATATTTTCTTTCTGTATCATTCAAATGTGCTTTTGTGCAACTTATAAATTCATCGCTTTTGCTCTTCGCAAGGAAACGGGTGTTATTTGACGGCTTTCTTTGCTGAATGTGATTAAGGTTCAAGTGTGTGATAGGATTTGGTGTAACGCGACTAGCGCGTGTTCGACACAAGCTTTGAAAACAGTTAATGTATGGGTTAAATAACGAGTTTTTGTAGTCAGACCCATATGTGGCGAAAACGCAGAGAGCATAAATTCCACCTACTTTCTAGTTAGCTATAGTGTTCTGCTCGATTGGGACGGTAACCTATCAGTCTGTTGTTATGGTTAAGTTTTAGCAGGTGTTAGCAACGGTGCTTAAGGTGTTGTTAAGAGAATTTCCACTTGGAACTCATTCCTGTAAACAATCCCAGTTGCCAGTGTCATTCTTCTTATGATGCGCCTCTTGAGAGTTGTTTAAACGCTTTACTTATGTATCCTGTCAATATTTGCAGGTTATTTCATAGACGCTTGCCTGACTTAACAGTTTTAGCAGCAGTATCTCCACGAACATATCGCTTGGTGTTTATTCTCAGGAATATTTATGTGATTTGTTAAGGGTATGTATAATTGATGTACATTTTTTGTGATAGTTCTTAATTTCAGAGTTTTGGATTTTTCTTGTCATCTGTTTTGTAACCCACGTTTGGAAAAGCAATTTCCGTGTACTCATTGGCTAGCATCAGCCCTTGGGAATAGATGATAACTTACTTGTTTGTGTCCATTATAATATATTGAAGAAAACATCTGATATTTTCTTATTCCGCGGCCGCCCATAGACGTGTGGCCATTAGCGATCTTCCTATGTTTGGTTGGATCCAATCTATCTTAGTAGATTCCTTTCAAGACATTATTAAAACTAGGTTACCCAGTGCGCTATAATGCCTAAAATTATTTCCCGGAGCGTCTTTGGAGTTCTTCCTGCGATCGTAGTGTTAAGGTCTTGGTCGTGACTCATCGAATGGTGGGTTGCGGGATGCAAGTTGATCTCTGGAATTAGGAAGATGCAGAGCAAGAACTCGGTATGAATTGGGGTTAATTTGGACAGACGACCTTGCGGCTTCATCGAGGGACACGAAGCTACTTATTTGGAGATAATTTTCAGAGGTTCTTTAATGTTAGGGAAATGATTCCTCCTTTTGTTGCGGAAAAGTTGGGTTGGACAGTACACACGCTTTTCCTGCTTTGTCCCCTTGAAGTAAAAATGCAACTTAGTGCGTTGCTTGTATTACTGGACCACTAACATTTGTAGTCCGGAATCTCTCGACGGTGAGATGGCCCGAATTGTGAAATCAATTCCTTTGAATGGATACCTTGAGCCTTACATCAAAAAGCACGTAATGACCCGTGAGCGCGTTAAGCGCGTACCAACAGTTTCGAAGAAGAATGTGTTTGTTTCTTTTAAGGGAGATATCGCCTTCTATCTCCAGCACAAAAGAATTTCTAATGCCATAGCAAGGACCCACCCGGCCGCGCACATGCACGTAGTTGCTAGACCACTCCCTTCATAGCTTAGCGTCTTAAAGACATACTGCCAGTAACCTCTGAATCGTATATTGTTTCCCCTTTTAATTGCACCTGTGGTGCCAATTACCTCGGGCATACGACCAGTCGTCTGTCAGGGAATTGTCCAGGGTCACTGCGGAGATGCACGCTCAGGAGTATCAACAGCTCGATATTAAAACATTTGATTCTAAGTGGGCATCAGCTTTTGACCAAATATGCCTTCAAATTCTATTATGTCTTAACGACGCGATACCCGAAAGGGTTAACAAGACGCCTCTTGCAGACGGCTGAAGCCATCGCGATCCGGCTAAAATAACCGGAGCTGCGCAAACATAGGGTGTTTTTGAAAACCTTGACATTGCCATGGCCCTGATGATGTCTTCCCCCGCAAGACCGGGTGCTATTTATATGCACAATTAAATAATTATTATATTGTAAGTACTTTTGCCACCTCTGTTGACAAAGGTAATTTTATTATCTGTTAGCCCTATCACGATGTCGCGTGATTAAATCCATTTGAGTATCGACCGAATATGATACATCCGTTCAAAGCCTCACCTCCGTCCTAATCATTGCCTACGCCAGTTTACTGCAGCCTTCATCAATCAGGTAGATGAAATTGCCTGTTGTGAACTACTCAAAAATAGGTCTCAACGTAACGGTCAGCTTAAAATTTATTAGAGCCTAATATATATGGGATAACACCTTTCTCTAACAAGGATAACTTGCTGCTCGTTAGAATGTGCAAGAATGCATAGGAAACACCGTTTGTTGATTATCCATCCGACGTCAACCAAAGGCAAAGAGAAACTTCCAAAAATGGTAGAATCCGTGTTAGCCTTACTGTTGTACG
>OX104065.1:48857968-48971040 GCA_944474145.2 Dicrocoelium dendriticum
ATTCTCGGGAACAGGTAGGGGATATTGATACGTTTCCAGTGCGTTATTTAATCCGGTAGCAAAATCAGCACTTATACGCAAACTACTAGTAGATTTCTGCTGACTAAAATAGGAGCGGCCCATGTTGAGTAGCTCACAGGACTGATGACGCCCATGGACTCCAGTCGAATAATTTCGGCATCCACAGCCTCAGCAGCACCGTCTGTACTGGGCTTTTAGGATAAGATACTGGACGTACACCGGTACGCAGATACAACATAGTTTTATCTTAGAACACATTCCAAGATCCTCTGCAAAATCAATGGGGGTATATAGAGACAACATGTGATAAAGCTTCTTCACTGCCTTTAAACATTACGGGTGCAACCGAACAAGTAACATCGATAAGACACAGTGAAAAACTGTCTGGATTTTAACAAATACTGTTCAAATGTAAGCTCTATAAAGTAAGTCTGTCTGTCTAATATATGATTAACAAGTTCGAATGTCTATAACGTGTAATGTGACAGATACCATTAGCATGCAACTCCCGAAGTGCAAACTCACAAGTGAACTGTCCAAAAGACAGTAATTCCGAGCCAGATGCGTCGTGAGCGGCGTGTGAAGTTTGGACACATGTGGGTTTACCAAGTTTGCTCCATGTCGACTCAAATCGTATTGTAATGACGGTAGCCGTGTGCAGTATAAACCGGACAGAAACGCGGTTTCTGACAATCGTAACATACTACCGTAATGACGGATAGTTCGGACTAGTGGTTGCAAACATTACATTTGAAATATAACGTTGACAACTTGGAGGTTCGTGACGGTCTTGCAGCGGCTCCCTGCACACATCTGGTTCGCTTATGTCCTATATTCCCACAACGCTTGCAAATATATCGTCTGAATTCACAAAATCGAGCGAAATGCCACTGGCCACAGTGCCAACAAGCACTACGCGGACAGCAGCAGCGTGCGAAGTCGGAGAAACGTACTGAATTGTGCGATGGTCTGGGGCTGTTGGAATGGTATGAAGATCCACCACACAATACTCGTTATGCCGCTTGATCATTTCTGTGTCATGCTTCAGTGTCAACATACGTTCACATTCCTGTACCAGCTCCTGTAGTGAAACTTGTGGATTGGGCTCCAACCAAGATAACAAATGTGTTCGAATCTCCGCATCTTTAAGAGAAGATAGCCCACAGACAAAAATAAGCGTTTTAAACTGATTACTTGTGAGTGTGCTAAGCTGTAAATGCTCACATTCCCTGTTAACAATAGCTGCATACGTCCCAAAATCATCCTCCTGTTGTTTAACAACTTGAAAATCCCGGAAACATGTGTTGAATAGCAAAGTTTTAGGGACGAAAATTCTTACACGGTGTCGTCCAAACAGATATCGTGTGGGTTCTAAGGCAGAATGTAATTAGAGTACTTTTCATACACTTGTGGATCTAATTTTTTCAAAAGAACTCGTACCTGAGCTGCATCGCCAAGTTCACGCTCATTAATTTTTAACAAGTCTTCATAGCGGCGAAACCATGCTTCGAAAGTGAGGTCATCGTCCGGCTGGTAATGAAATTCTGCCATACTGTGCGCCAGCTTGTCTGCAGTGGAAACCGTTGAATCCATAGTCGCTAACTGTGACAACATTCGTGTTGTCAATTTTTCAATTAAGCGTTGCTGTGACGTCTCAAACTGTGCTTGCTGTCTAGACAACATTTCCCAAATAAATTCCAAAGGGACCGTCTTGGTTCTCCGTCGCCATTCTATTAGAATGCCTGACTGTAACTGAATCCACTTCGAACTGGAAGCAAGAACACAACCGTGTTGGACGAGCTAGATCCCAATACTGACAAAGCCGAGCAACCGGGACGCAAAACATCAATTGATCAATAAGCTAACCACATGAAACGACATAGTCATGAATGGTGAGTGGTCTATCTCTGAATGACTGTTGTGCGTGTGTCCAACACCTTCACGTGACGGGACAGTCTTGAATGTCAAACTATCTAGCTGTGAGCGACTGTGAAGCGCAAGCCCGTCTAACAGAGGTTTCCTCTGAATTTCAACAGGTTGATCGACTTAGCGCATATCCAGTTATTGGTGCGGTGACGATTGATAATGTTAAATGCAGATGATCCTACGTCGTGCATGCGGTCGAGATACTATTCCACTGAATTTCAGTGTCAGTAGGAAAAGACAGCGAAAGTTCGATACATAATGTGGCTTGATAGGCCAAGCTGACAGAGGGCTGAGACAATTTCTCATTGGCATTAGGAAGAGACGCTTCGGCGATAGCGTACCAAGGCATGCTAAGAGTCGATGCAGGTAACCCAGTACGAGCGAACATTCAAGATGGAACCACGTCACCTGTAACTATTGGCACTGTGTTCAATTTGGGTGCATCGATGGCCCGCTTGGAGGTCGCCAAGTGGCACTTCGGCGCCCAAGGTGTCTAAAGCCAGTGCTAACAAGACACATTTGGTTCTCCGCACACAGTTGCAACAGACGCTGGCCGTTGTCAGTCCGTTCGTAGTTAAGTCCATAATTACCACCCAGCTAAATTTCCGAATAACTTATAAGCCCTAATTGTTCGTTCATCTCCCGTTCAAGTACAATACAATATAACCTAGTGGCACTGCATAGTACCGCGTTCAGTTCGTGATAGAATGTGCTTGACAGCATTAGAACTGCAGTCGGTAGTAGCATAAACGGAAATCATAAACAATCAGCGTTTTGTACTAATTCGTGAATCAATCGCAGTTGACGTCGTCAAACGGGCTGCACATAAACGGCTGTTCACTGGAATCCAATCATCCAACAATGGATCAACATTAGAGCTTAAACCCGTGTGGACTGCATCGGCGTTTACGGATGTGTGTAACTAATGGCCAGAGGTCAAACAGGGTACAGTTAATTCAGCAACTCCATTAGGGTAATTGATCTTAGTTTCGGACACACAACACACATCAATACCCAGTGTGTCCAAGGTGCGTGCGAGTGCAGCCTGTTAAGATGTTTGTTTTAGAGTGCGAACGTTGGACGTCGCCATGAAAACGGGACAGCTTGGCCTTATAAAGCGCAGTTGCCTATAGGCGTCTGGTGGGTGTTGTAGGAAGGTGGTTGCAGATGGTCCTACTCCAGTGGCACATCGGTTGCTGTCAATAAAGCAGGGAATTAAGAAAGATATAATAGGTCGGGATGGGTAAGAGAAACAGGTGAAAAAGAAAGAAGGGAGGCGCCAGCAGTACCACGGCAGTATGCAACGGATAATGCGACCCTTGATAATCTGCTCGACGGCCGATGCAGGATGAAGTTTGTGTTTGAAGCAACGTCGGGGTTGTATGTGGTCTGAGATAGTACCATATCGCCCAGGCCTAGGCAGGAGGACGTTTAGGGTCCTCATCCAAAGCCAGTGGCTCAAAAGCCTGTTCACAAGGCAGCGGGGAGTTAGCAATAGTTAAGGTTTACAGCAATGGATGCCATCCTATTTCAAACCCCCAACTAGATGACCAGGAGGCTGAGATTGTCTAATCTCCCACCATTGGCTAACCTGGTAGGAGTAGCTCGCAAGGTGCCCGGACGCACCACCCAGTATGGCTCAATGGGGCAAAGAGGTACGCATCATGTCACACCAGGTTAGAGTTCAGTATCGTTGCGACTGAGTAGTAAGAGTTAATTGCCTCGAAGGTATTATCCGTAGATCATTAGTTGCTAAGAGTAGAAAA
Source organism: Dicrocoelium dendriticum (assembly GCA_944474145.2). Taxonomy (NCBI): domain Eukaryota; kingdom Metazoa; phylum Platyhelminthes; class Trematoda; order Plagiorchiida; family Dicrocoeliidae; genus Dicrocoelium; species Dicrocoelium dendriticum. The sequence continues at coordinate 48,861,682 of OX104065.1, forward strand.
ATTTACGAATTATCAGTAGAAAAATACCTTAACTAGAATAAACCAGACTATTTTAAACGCAATACCTGTCAATAAAACTCATTTTTACGCTTAGTTGTTAAGGTATCAGGCAATTGACAAACACCTACAACTTCTCTTTTCAAGGCTGAGTAAACAACGACGTGCTATCGCGGTCAGCAATATACCGATAAACGTGCAGTTGGGTAATTTACACGAATATAATCATATCTCGCCCTATAAATAACGTGTTAAATCAGCTTAAATGAAAAATTATCGGAGCTCTTTTCTGCAAAAATGCTTCTTGGTTGAGGTACAAATATATAAATATATGCATGTACTCAAAAAATGAGCCAATTGTTTAATAAATATTTTTCTTGAACGCAGTCCAGTTAACCAAATTAATAATTGTGACTATTGAATATTATTTCACTTTCTTCCCATGGCCGCATATTCTTCACCTACAGCATAGGTGTGCATTGACTCGTTGCACTTACATTCACTAAGCTTGATTTTCTGAAGTTGGAAATAGCGAGAATTTCAGCCTAGGCTATCTGCAATGTACCTTCAGTTGTCATGATCCCTCTACATCTGTCGATGCAACAACAGCGAAATTCTCATTGGCTACTTAAAACAGGTCAGTGGTTTCAATAAAACCGTCATACGATATACTAATAGCAACGTTTAATGAGGCAGCACGCTGCAAAAACGTAAACCTGCCATCTAAGAGTTGAAGACTGGACAGAGAATGCCCATGCCAGTTTGTTAAGTACATATGGGCCATACTTTGTAGTTTTGTAAAATAAAATAGTATCATGCCTCCAATTGTGTAAATTCTGATTGCATGATATATGGTTTAAAAATATATAATAGCCATTCTTTTCTTTATAGGCTATGCTTTCCGAAAACTCACGCGTTTTGTGTTCACCGGCCTTTTCCCTATGATTGGCTCTAAATCCAAGTGTTAAAAATTTAAAAACATTGTCACAGATGGCGTCATTGTCTTTTTTTAAAATATGCATAGTTAAGGCTCGATAGTAAGATCACTGTAACGGTTTCCTCAATTGCCGGTGCTGTGTACACCCAAAGGAAGCAAAGCTTTTGTGCCGAACATACCAAGATGTTCGTACATACACTATAGAACACTAAAGCTGTGCAATGCGGGTAACACGTTATCATCAATGTCCAATTTCTTCATCGGCAAATGTTACGGTAGAGAGTGGACATCCTAAAGTTTTGCCATAATTTGCCTTACACTGTCTTACATAATAAACCATGTAATATATGCTCCGCAAGCAAATATTATGCAAGCCACGTCCATCTGCATGAAATCAAGGGTCAAAAGGTACTAATTACTTACATGTTAATTATTAAATCATAAAAACAAACATCCCGGGTAGAGGTTTTGCTTGCTGCTCTTATTGCATACATTTATGTTGATGGCGTCGGGGCAATTCGATTTGTCTTGCAATCATGGAACATGGCAATTATGTTCAAGAGTAACAATTTGGAGCTCATCTATGGTTATGGTTTAAGACTTTACTTAACAATAACAGCCACCGGCCATTATAATTACAAGTTGTGCACGTCGTGTTGTAACGTGTGAAAAGAGTGTTTGAATTACAGGGCAGATATTTTGACTTTGTCAATATTCGTGCTAGCTAACTGGGTTGGAAAAACCAATTTGGAATTCTTCGACTGCCGTTTTCTCGCGTAGATAGCGTGCCTCAGAGTGCAAATATTGTTATCAAAATACTATGCATAAAATCACTAGTTTAAGAACTCTGAGTGGAGATTTTCCTTATTCAATGGTACTTGGAAGTATCTCATTCGAGGATTTCTTGCTTCTTCCAGGATCGATTAGGAAATTCAATTTTCCATTATTTCGGTGCCAGAAAATCACTGTAGGTACTTGTATTTATGAGATTTGTTTCGACGCAGTTAGCAATTTTGTGAATTTTTCACTGACAAGAAAGATTTCATATTGATACCCATCTGCTGACCACTAAATACAATGGTTACAAGCATAAAATTGTATGAAAGTCTTCCTGGTCGGTTTTGCATAAACAACGGACAATAGTTTAAACACAAAATACCATAGTGAAGTCAACTTAGACATTGACGGAACGTAATTGTCATGATTGGGAGTGCAGTTCAGTGCAGGCCTTTGGTAACAGGTCAGTGAAGACAGAGGTTGCGTTGTAATCAAATATGTGCATTTTACCTCATTTTTCTTAGTTCTGCCGTTATAACTATCTTTTCAATATTACCGCAAATGGATCTGCTTACAAATTTTGTGTTGCTTAAAACTCCTCATATTGTTCATGTCGCTGAAACATGGCGCACCTCAGCTTAATGTGACTTTCAGTTAATCGTTCCTGGCTGTCAGTTGTTTCGTAATGATATTCTAAGCAAACGTGGTGTTGAATGTGACATAAACATACGCCAAGGCATAACAGCGATCTCAGCTGACCGATTAGCCTTCAATGATTTGAACGATTCAATTCTCCCAACTTTTCCGGCCTATGGTCTCCTATCGGGCTGCCTTTAATGACCGCCTGATGCCACCCTACATGAAGCTCAATAGTTACTATTTCAATAAGTTGCTTAGAGCACACCACAAAAGTAATAATTTTTATGTGGATCTTTAAAGTACAAACTGGAAGTCATATACGGCTACAGCAACTGGAGGTGTTGTGGAAATAAGCAAGTTTGAGTATATTATTCCACAGTAATTACCGGTATCCATTTTCCTTGCTTGCAACTGCGTTATCAGGAAGCATTTCAGTGGTTCTATCCTTACATTAAAGTTATTTTGATGATATTTTACCTTCATTCGAATCCCATTCTGGATCTGCAATTTGTGGATACTATTCCATGTCGTTTCTTTCCACCTACTTTGGAGTTCTGTGCTGTGAATTCTACCCTGCCATTTCACGTCACTCTCAGCCAGTGATCCAAAACAATGAATATAAGTCGACTAGTGGTTTTCGTCCGAAAAGGTTGGACACAGTGCAGATGTCATTAGATGCTTTAGTTGTCGTGCACAATTTAATATTTCTTTTGCTGGATTACTTGCCGATTCCATACAACATTAATTTACCCAAGTTTTTCCTTACTATTCTCGCAGTCGAAGGCAGCCAGAGAAACGGACAAGTTCTACCGATACATAACGCAGCCAAAATGTTTATCTGTGGGCAGTTCTAGGTATACGGCCAGGCAAACAAGCCTAGATTCTAAAGGAGGTTCAACCTAGCATTCCTCTCATTCCCCTTCTTCTGACAGTTCATAACCTGACCAACCGACATTTTCCAGAAGCACTATAGTAATTAAGGAAATAAGTAAGTATGTAAGTTTAGCGGCGGAAGGGTACCTATACGCCCGGATATGGATTAGGTTATCGAGCGTGTCGTAAGTGCGATATCATCGAGCTAAATCGGCGAGCCGATGAAATTAAAACAAACTAACGTATCGCAATGTTTCGGATTTTTGCAACAGACAGATGAATTCGGATAATTCAGTCGCCTACACTTCAGTCATACCTGGTAGTTGCTACCAAGACCTGCGTAAAGCCTTTACGAACGTCTGCGGTAAGCTCTGCCGCTGCGTTGCTTTCGAACGATCATATATAATGGGATACACAGTGATATGATTGAACGCTTAGTTACTCGCAGAGGTTGTTGAGCTTATTGGCTACTCGTACTTCCGTTGTGATAGTTATGGAGTGCCCGCGGTGGCATATTGCATTACTTCCGATCTTCTCTGTATGAGATGCTTGTGAGCGTTCCCAGAATGTGGCCTATGTGAGCAGCTGTGATGCTCAATCCATCTCAGGCTCGGTGAGCAAGGCGTGCGTACACTTTGTGACATCTACTGAGCGATCGTTTGAATTGGCTGACGCATCCCCGGGACCACTTGAGCCGCCTCCATTTTCCACCCATACGTGATTTCAACTGTCCTCAAATACCTTGACCTGAAATTTAACTTCTCACCCAATATTTTGATGTGAAGGCAAAGTTCACTGAAATGGTTGCTGAAGCTGAGGCAGCACAACACACTTGCCAACCGACGCGCAAAACACCGCGCTTAACTTCACAGTGCTCAGACGTGATGTTAACAAACTGTGAAAAACATATGTATGATATTTACATTCTGGAGCCTCTGGATCTAAGCAGCCAATCAGTTGTTAAAGCCCGCATGGAGGTACCGGTTCAGAAGTCCTACACACTGCAGGCAGTCAAAACTGCCCTTTTCAATAGCCTGACTTGAGCCGCGAGCAAAGTGGTTTCGTCACTGCTGCAATCCGTATTTTTAAAATTTGCTGGTTAGCTATGAGTAATGGAATAAACTGATGGTCTTATCAATTTCTGCTACGAAAGTGTCAGAAAATCGGACCGATCAGGCAACGTTGGTTAGACAAGAAATATGATAAGCACTTTAGTCGGCGGCGCAGACTGTGGGACAAATTCACTATCACTTTCTCGCTTAATGACTAGTAGGTGTATAAAAAACAATGCATCATTTGCAGTAATGCGAAAACAAGCAAGTGTCCGTATTTGGAACAGCAGCTTGCGACTGACGCAGGAAACGCCCCAAAGAGAACCATTTCTTCCCTGAAGCGTCGCGCGAAACCGGCAGGGGAACTGCCAGGTATAGGGGGCGCGGACGGACAGCCCTTAAGCTTCAATACTAAGCTTGCGTCCACAATGGTGGCGCATTCCATTCCATGTTTGCAACTGACCAATTGTTACTACCGAGGTCGACGTGCAAGCATATTCCACAGTTCGGCAGTCTGGATTACGCAGTAATAAGGGTGCGTCCGTTTCTCGCCAAAATTGACTGCATAAAGCCTCAGGGTCTGATTGGCTCCAAACTATGATTCCCAAGACCTTAGCAACTGATATCTTGTCTCCTGTAACTGGCCTATTCAACAAGACGTCATTCAAAGTTTCCTTGTCGATTGATTGGGTGTGCTCTGTGGTAAGGCCGATTCCGAAAGATGGTAACCCCAGCAAGGTAGACAAATACAAGCCAAAGTATTTGACACCTATTTTGCCCAAGGTTTCCGAGAAGATTTTGAAGAAGAGTTTGCTATAGCTGTTCCGGTCAAAACATTTACAGATGTTCGCACCTCATGGTTTCATGCCATGTCGCTTATGCATCATCAATCTGCTCATGAGAAGGCATGTATGGTTGCAATCAGTTAAACAGGGGAAGTTGGTCAACGTGATCTACACCGATTTCAGCAAAGCGTTCGACAAGGTGAACATGAGGTCCTCCTTCCCAAGCTGATTGTGTGAATTATTGGTTGATCTCTGTACCAGTGGATCCAGGAATTTCTAATCGGGCGAAATTGATGGGGGCTAGTTGATGGCCTACTGACTGCTACCTATCGATCAGTGGCGTACCCCACGACACGGTGCTGAGACCTTCACCGTTCCTGATTTATATCAAAGATATACCTCAGACTTTTAGGTCACCCTGCTCCATGTTTTACGGATGACCTGAAGATGTGAAGAGTGGTAAGCACATCTGACGATTGCGACCTACTTCAGCGAAACCTTAGCCGCTTTTCCATTTGGTTGACAGAGGTCCGCCTTGGTTTCCACCTATCGAAATCGGCATTAATGAGCATCGGCTTGAGCGGCAACGGCCGAATCTAAATGAGACTAAGTTCGGGCGCTCTATAAAAATGGCAGCAGCCTTCCTTAATTCATGCTTAACTAATTTTCATCCCTTTTAATGCAATTCCATGATCCCTACAGGGGTGCGCAACTACACACTTCTAGGCGCCCTAAATTATTACCATGTATAAAACTATCGAGCTCAGGAACCACATACCCCACTATAGCACAAACACGTTCGTGAGGGATGTACTAGTTGGCCATTGACCCAATTGTGGAGCTATCTGCATTCGTTGTGCCAAATGTTCACGCACGCTAGCAGCTGCTTTACGTCGTTGTAAAACGAATAATTATACCCACACAACTTTGTATGCAAGAATACCAGAAGCCTAGGGAAATGATAATAAAAAGCATTACTACAGCGCTTTTGTACTAGGCCAGGGTGTGACATGCGAGTTAGGTTTGTAATCCCCTCGCTCTTTGATTCGGTGTATCTAACGGGGAAGCCTATCGGCGATGATACTTTCAGAGCACTCGGCTCGGCTTTTCCGCATTGCAGCGTCTGAAACCGATGTTTTATGCGATATCACAGTTTACCCTTAATAACACGGGCCAAGAGCGTGTTTGAAATTCGTTGCTTGCGTGAACTTCTCGCCAATTCACTTTCCTTGCGAAGGTGTCATTCAAGACTGTTAACAGTAAGTACCTGAAGAATTCCATCAAAGACTTTCCGCTCAGTTGTTCGATATAGGCCGTCTGAAACAGCAGACATGAATTCTGTCCTTACTAATTTCTCCATATCGTCGCGTTTCTCTAGCCGCACGTTCAACGTAAGGAGCCCGTCGACTGAGTCCATTGGCAGAAGCACAGGTCTGATGGCAGCTGTCCTATCAATGTCGACAAACTGTCACTGCACTCCGCTTGCTTCCCATTGCCTGCACGCAGGGCGCTCTTTGTGTAGCTACTGAGGTAGATTCTCGGTTTACGTTTATCCACGACCTACCTTGCTACTGGCCTACCTCACTCAACTTGTCTTTGCTACCTTCAACACGTAACGCTGTTAAAATTAATAATGCACGACGCAGCGTGATAGCTGTAAACAGCTGCAAACGGGCCAACAACCTCACCTCTACATTTCCCCGTTTTTACTCCCACGAATAACATGTTTATGTAACATATATAACAACAGATCCACAGAGTGCATAGGGTTTCAACTTTTAGCGTTCTGTTGAATTCCATTCATTTCTTTGTGTGCGTTTTCATGGCATTTCTCTTTGGCTTGCTCCTGTCCGTTGCGTCTCCTTCCAAGATTCCCAAAAATAGTTCCTCTGGAATTGAACAAATCTTCAACAACTGGATGGTCTAAAATTTAGCGACGAGGATACGTACCCCCTACCGAACACCTCGCTCAACTAGAGAGGATGGTAACCCAGTGGAGCCATAGGAGAACGCATCCTACGCAAGGGGATGGAAAATGAATAGAAGACGACTGCGATTAACAGCGCAATATCTCAACATCAGGCCAGAACAACAGTTACTTGGATCAAATTCCTGTACCACATTACGTGCTTATTAAAACTTTTCATCTGTATAAAAAATACATTTCAACTCTGTATCAATTGTGAGGTTGAACAGCAATCACAAGTTTATGTCATTTCTTTGAACTCACTCAATTGCTCACTCTCAGTATCAAAACCAAAATTGTTCGCAATTTGCTGGTCGCAGATTCGCTTGTACATCTTCTGATCATGCGTTGTTGGCATGCCTCATGCAACACTGAGAATATAAATTTATTTATTTATATATTATTATTATTATTGCAGATGAACGTAATTATCCATCAAACCTATAGCAGACATTCAAGGAATTCGCAATTGTGAAGGAAGTATGACAGACTAATAGATGCAATGCCGGCAAACCGCAGCGCTGCGCTAATTTTTTCTTCATTGCCGTATTCATCTAGTTAAGTTACTGCAGAAGTTACAACGGTTTGTGCGCACCTGAGAGAGTTTGGTATTTTATCCGCAATGAGATTTTCCATTGGGTATGCAACCACTGGCTACCTATTCCTAATAGTAACTTTATGCAGTATTCTTAGTGCAACGCCATAGTAGCGCGTACCTATCGAGCATCCGTAAGTTTAGTAGACAAACAAACCATGGCAAGCTGCGTTAGCGAGGAATTCAGATGCAACCAGAGTACAGGAATTAGAAATCAAAAAAGCACTGAAGTCAAACACAGAGGTTGAACGGTATATTTTCCGGAGTCAGTTGACGTACTGGGTACGAACAGGCACACGTTGTGTACCTGCAGGCCTACTTGGAGAATACAGTCAAGCCTGGTTTGGACGGTTTCAGCCTTCAAACTTTCATCCGTGCCTGCGCCTGCTTATGTTGTCCTCTGAGGGCAATGAAACAAATTTCTTCTACCATCGGTGTCATCCACAGTTACCATAATATACGATCCGGGCTAAGTTGCGAATCATAGTGTACCTGGCGGAGGATGAACGAAGGAGTTCTGAACCGGGCGCAATGATTTCACTCTTCCACGAAACTGGCAGACACAGATCCAGGACGGTGGTACTACTAAAATTTCGGAGACAACGCGTACAACCTCAGCCGTTATTTCGCAATCCTAGGTTCAATCATAACCATGTACAAATAACTTATACTTTTGTGACAATTAAGAGTTCCTTCACAAAAAGAATGCATGGTACTAGATTCTTAGGTAGTTCAATCCCGGTATTCGTCTGTAGTTTAAATAGCATGGACTGTTGGTTTTCCCTGTTTCAAACTACATTAATGAAGTTTCGGTTATCTGTGGTTCTGTTTTCGTGGTTCTGTAGCGCTGCTTGCCGTACATATTTTTTTGTCAATTCGTTCGGAGATCACGCTTGTTTGACTTGGCACACTTTCGACTTTATGAAACGCATCCCGTATGTTACTCAGTGACTACCTGTCCTGTTGGTTATCTCTTCGGTCCCATGAAAGCAGAGAGAGTGATTGACAGTCTCGACTAAGACTGTCAGTATTTCGAGCAAGGTAGACTGAACTACTCATCGAACAAGAGAGGATTCCAAAAGAGCAAGTGAAAACAACATTTCTACAGGATAATCTGAATTCGTCTACTTTGCGTACTTTTGTCAGCCATTTAATTATACTTAGTGGGTTGGATAGATTACATACAGAGCTCATAAGATTGTAGTATACATTACGTGCATTCATAAAGCCGCTACATGACTGACACATTTGTCGTTGTACACACTGCCGAGCAAGCAGAACAACTACTGTTGGCGCTATGCAACTGGTACCCCGCAATCATATTTACACTTGAGAACCAAACTTACAACTTCTTCGAATAATAGAGGTTTTCTTAAAAGAAACATAGATGGTACATTACCCTATGTTTGACATTTAGTGTTCTGTGGAGTACAGACAAGCTCCGGTTCCTACCATTTTCATAATAACTAGCGAGCACTGCTCAAAGGAATCGATTACATGTGAGCTGCAAAGCGTCTCCTCTACAGTACGCGAAAATTGACTTTGGGAGATGTTCCTATCAAAGCACTAAACGGGAACGTGAAAATCGGGAACGAACGAGTGCCCAAGGTCCACACGAAAAGTGTTCACAACGATGCCATTCAAGGGAGAATAAATGGCAGCTATTCAGATATCGTCCCGTCAATCGATAACGTAGGTAGTACGCTGCTGAGTAGGCGGTTTGGCACCAAGTTACGAAGTTGCTGTTTATATCCACCGTGGACATGACAGACCACTGTGCTTCACTATGGGCGCTGCCTGCATACTGTGCTGTTGCAAACACTGGAAATGCATTGTACGCATGCCTTGTGGAACCAATGTCATTGTCCAACAAGGCTTCATGATCTCACTGCTTTCTGATGACAACATGTATCGGCGTAGCTTGCACGTCGGCAGCAACGTATGTCACTGCGTGCAAAAATGGCTGATTGCTAAGCTGCCTGTGAAAGTTCACCATGTCAGGGTTAGGGTGCGCAGATCACGCTATAAATTATTCACAACAAGCTGTAGGGACGTCGCTAAATGAGCGAACAGCATTTGGTTGGTTTTTCTATTTGCCCAATTTATCCGAGTGAACTTCGAACGCCGCCACTATTTATTGGCCCTGCCGTGCTACCTTCGGCGATGATGTGACATTTATCACTACGGCAGTCGTTGTAGCAAAGTGATGTGTTTCGTTGTCGTGTGATGCTTTTGACGAAGCCTTGAGGTTAGTATTCAAGTCGTTGGATGTAATAGACAGATTCCATCTACATTCATATTCATTTAAATAGTCTCATTTTGTGAGCCGCTTGTAAGTTCCAGACTGGTGTGCATCACAGGTCTGGAGTACCTGTGTCCAATTCACACTTTGTTATGTGTATTCCATTAGGGGATAACTAGGCTCGGCTCCGCCAGACTTTCATTTGAAAGGGCGGTTGGTTTATCACGACGCGCAGTGCTTGGACGGTAGTACATCTTGCAATCTTTCTCGACCCTTAAACCATTCCGTCGTTGTCACAGCGTTCATGAAATGATGGAGTACGCGACAACTGCGGTGCTAGCATTGTGATCGTAAAAAGTCACATTCATATTGTTTTTGCTTCAGCTCATCCGGAATGCAAAGAAAATGAACAGGCACGTGAGGTATATGATCAGCAGGCTTATCGGAGCATAGTTTCTATGTCTTTAGTATCACGCTTCATATAAACGGCTACAGTGATGTTACGAGACAAGGTGCTGTAACGCGCTCGTGTGGCTGACATTATGGACTTGTGTTAGGAGTTAACGCAGCGGAAATCCGTAATATATATATATATATATATATATTATATATATATAAATTTGAATGGAGTCGCAGCCATTTAAACTCTCTACATACGCAGCAGATGCGAAATATATGCGCCCGTTGTTTCTGCAGTTTCTTCACATTATCACATAAGCCCAAAACCAAGTTATTTACAGTGTATCCTTGATACATCAACCCTCAACTTTTACAAGGTATACCGGCCAAGGCTGGCAGCACACTACCCTACCGGCAAGGTTATTAGCATTGGACATATTCCCAATGCTCCCACACATATTTACCATTCAAAGAATCCGCGATTACAATGACTTACACAACAGTGACGCGACCACTGCTTACAATATTTAAGGTATTTATTATTACTTTTGGTTGACACCAAAAGAATTATTAGCAAGTAATCCTCGTTACCGAAACTTGGTACGTCACTGATACACTAGACCGCAACGCAATTACCCATTTTAACACCTTTTTTCTAAAGCTAGCTGTAAAAGAAAAGGTGGAGGATGCCTCATGCAACTAAATCACATATGTATAGCTGAGAGCTTTGAAGGTCCACCGCTGTCAAATGTCCCTGATTATCTCTGGTTCGCCGTCTCAGGAGGCATCGTTTACTTGCATCTATCCGCAGGTCGCCAAATTCATCAACCATTAATGTTTTCCGTATCACATCAGCTTTCGATTTTGCAATGGAATAGACTGATAAAAAGCATAATTTATGTGATTTCAACACACCGAAAATACACTGCTCATCCCATATCTTCTTGTCTCTACGCAGCATTTATCCATCCAGTCAGAGCTGATTGCACACAGTGGGTTTCTATACCAACTAGGTTTACGAACACGTTAGACGTGTTGTTTACATTAGGCATGTCCAAAGTACAGAGAGAGGTTTTAGGAAACATCCCTGGTAGCAACGGCTAAGTGATAATCTTAATCGTCATCGTTAAAAAGGCCACCAAACTGGTACATCTTTCCTACTACACCAACCGCAGTATTAACTGGAAACCCCTCCGTCAAATAATCCAGTCCTGCGTTTGAGATGCCTTCTTTCTTTCCAACAACGCCTACATAGCTTTGCAGCACTTCTATCATAAGTTTCAGCAAGTCATAACCCTCATTGCTACAAAATAAACGAATAAGTGACGTTTACAAAGAAGCAGCCGAAAGTTCGGTGAGTCAAATATCCAACACACCTATAGCGTTAAAATTGGATAGGATACTTTACAAGTATTCTACAGGTGCACCGACACAGATCTGAAACCAAGCACTTAGAGTTTAAGGGGAGAACACATGCAGATCAAGCAACCCTACGAATGACATGTTAAGCAAATATTTAGTATGACTTCTCCGTCAAAGTACCAACAAAAGCTCTTCTGTGATCACTAAAATGGTGGACGACATCCAGGTGCAATGATCACATTTTTTCCACTAACATGACTCTCGACACTAACAAGTTAATAACACCAAGGCTCCATCTAAAGTGCTATGGCTCTCCGCAATATCCGCTAGACAACATATGCTATTCAACCTTGCTGAATTCTAGAAGCTAATGGCATCCCCCATCTGCTATGAAACTGGGAAAGCCTGATATGTCACTGTTCCGTTTGCATATCTTTACCAATTCACTGGGATGCAAGTAGTTTGCATATCAATGAAACAATTCACTCATCAGCCCTTGCCATAAGGGCTGCTCGAAAGAGAAGATGGACAATAAGAGGACAAGCCAAAACCTATAGAGAATTCTCGAGGCAGGCCGAAAAGCCTAAGCTTATTCCGATCCAGAGTTTCTCAACACAGCTGTGAAAGAATCTGTGATTTGTCAACCTGTGTTCAGCACCCTGTTCAGGTTCTAGTCACTCTCCATTCCTTGTGACCTTGTCAGCCAGTGCGGCTGCATAGCCAATCACACGGACCGCGCGACAACGCCGACCGCTAATTTGACATTGCAACTACCACTCTCGCCTGACGGATTTGCGCCGCTCTCAAAGCTGTAAAGGTACAGAACGGTAACCAGCCCACTTGGTCAGGGAACCACACATAATTAAAGGACAGAAAGGCGAAACAGACTGTACACACCAGAATCAAACAGTAATCAAGAAAACGAAAAGCAGGCACCATTCAAAACGCTGGTTAAACAAATTCCACCATACCATTTCCGAGTCATGTTAGGCCATACAGGTAGCGGGTTAAACTAACCAGATATCAACTTAGTCTGGTACGCTAACAGGTTACTCCTTCCGATGAACTAAGTTGAGTCAGGCTACTGTGACATGCGTGCACCGTCGTGTGGTTGGTTGCTTAGGCAAGCGCTGTGGGCCAATAACATGTCGAATGCATAGTAGACATAGCAGCGTGTACGCATGTGTAGGGTAGGTGGGTTAGGGGAATCACTACAGCCCGGAGTTTGCTCGTGTGCGACTTGGTACGTGGGCGGTGACGGATTACATGACGGCGGATGGGGGTATTACCTCGTTAACATCTGAGGTCACCCACGGCGGACTAAGAGGAAACGGGGTCAGTGTATGATAAGGAATTTGAGCGCGATTCACAACACCATTATAACAGAGCTTGTTATGGAATCGGGTCACTGGCTACTCGCATTCTGACACGGCCGACGATCCGTGGCACTAAGCTAAACCCCAGGCGCTTGTCCGTACGATCTATCGCGTGCGGTGAACACATGGCGCGCACCGGACACTAGGCACAATACCAGTGGCGCATTGAAGCGCGTAGGCCACAGGTTACTTTGATCACACCGCTAGATCACATGTGCACCGGTAGACACAGGCACGTGCACTGGTGAGATGGTACCAGCGCAGAAATCTTTCTGGCGTCCTACGATTGAGATGGGCGATGTAAAAAGGTGGACAATAAGTTGGTAATGCAGCGGACATTTGAGTTGTCTTAGTGCTTGTTTCACGGCTAGCACGCAATGCGCCTCAAATCAACGCGTAAAAGTTACACTGAGTATGGTTTAGTAGGGGCAATTAAGTGAATGCTGAACGAGTCCCGTAGGTAGGTAGGGGGTAGGCCACAAACTCCGAAGATTATAGTGACATCACAGTTAGGCGTATACTGATGCTGCGGTGATATCATGAGTTGTTATGGGTAGAGAAGCAGTGATGTAAGACGACCCTGAGAATGGGATGTCTACACATGGAGCGTCTTACGGGCGCTTGTACGCCGCCGCGTGCTCCCACAGGAATGCCTTCCTACTGAGGGCAAGTTTGATTGAGTCTCGCTTGTTCCGCAGACAATCAGCGCAGCATATCAGAGCGTGGGAAGTTCGACACTGTCCATCTGGTTATGTATTACATACCACACAGCCAATGTTTCCGCATACAGAGTGAGTGACCAACAATTTTTAACCAGAATGAAGTATCTAACGGAGGGTGGATGAACAAACAAGATTAGTACACGCTTCTGTGTTTATTACCATCAACCATTAAGAAGGTGTTTGAGCCACCTGGCACACCTATTTTTGCTGTAGCTGCCTCTTAAAAATGAGGAAGCTATCAATGAATTCTTCGTCATGGCGCCGACCAGGTGTAGATTCTGACCCCTAATGTTCGCCATGGTACATTTCGCCCGATTAACACGAAGTGCGTGCTCCCTGGTGCGCCTGAGGAAAATATTGAACTTCTTTTCATCTCTCCACCCTGGTTGCCTTCCTTCTGCCTCCAAATGCATCAGTTGCAACAGGAATGATTTCCGTCGCCTCTTATTATCTAACGTGTTCAGAATACGGAATAGCACTCTACATATTCATGGTTAGTAATCGGCCGTCTAAGTACCTGACGACTGTGCTAGTGCATACCTCAACCTCAAACTCCGCTTTCAACCGCAATCGAAGAGCTTCAAGGGTTCTTGTTGGCTCCGCAGAGACCTACTCAACCAGAGCGTCCACAGGACTATCTGCCAACGCTCTGCGCCGAACCCCATCATGCTGTCTCCTAGGTTCGGTTGACTCCCACGTACAAACCCAGCTGCGGCAGGTTTTTGCATTCACGTTAAGCACACCAGCAACCTGCTTCCAATCCGCTCCCTCCTCATACGTTTTCATTATTCTGCGCTTTACTTCCATGTAATAGTGAGCATACGGTGCTCTACGTGACATCGCTTTTTGGTAAACTGCACGTTCACAGTATTACTGACAATTTATTTCTCCACCTCTCATGTTCCAACCTCCCCCAAATAGCCTGTGTATTGGGGTCAACCGTTTGCCTCTATCCCATCTCGCGAAACTGGCTGTCTCATTGATCCAAAGCTGGTCAGCTGTTTGTAGTCAGTCATCTGCCTGTCGGCGTTGCCTATTCGTCATCGCTGCAAGACCCCAGTGTGCAGGTGATTTTTCCTTGTGGTCACGAAACATTGCTGTCCCCCTACGGTGACTTGTGATACATAATGGCTATGGTCTGTGAAGTGTACGAACCACGTATGCTGTGGAGCCAAGTGTTAATCCGTGAGGGGGTGTATATCACCCTGACCTCCAGCGGCAGGGAACGCAGGAATCCAACTGATGGTATTTCGTTCCCTCTTGCAGCACACCGGTTAGACTCGTAATCTCGGTTTCATCAGTGGTGTTAACCAAACCTGTAAAGTAGATGGAAGGGGACGATGTAACGCTACCTCCAGATCGAATGCGGTTGATAATGACCCCACCACACAAACCTAGTGTTTGAAAGGACACTGCAGGGAGTCCAGATTTCAGTCAAGATTGCCACCAGCATCGGAACACACCATAGGATAATGATACTAGGTGAATCCAGGGTGGCGAATATGATGAATGCGGTTAGGCAACGCGCTTTACCATTTAGTTGCGTCTGTTCATTTCATAACTAGCAGGCCGGTCTTTCCGTCGTATTACCAATAACCGAAAGCAAGTTAAGAAGTCGCGGTTCGGCTGTAACTCATTTCTACTTGTGCAAGTGAAGCGTATCACACTAATAATTTTATCAAAAAAAGGTGGATTCTGTAGTCAGATTAAAATGTGACCGCACAGCGGACAACTCACCTGCAACTGATCTGTTTACACTCTCTTCTGAGTGGGGGAGGGCCGGAACCTGTAACGATTCTAGTACATACAAGCGCGTGATCAGAAGTGAGTTAAGTACTTCAACTTGGTCTGCTGTCCCGTCAACAGCCTCGTCAATGGTAATCGATCACCATGTGGTCACTCTGTATCCACGACCGTGAGCAGCAAAGATCTGTGGCGCTCTACCTCCTCAATCCCGTAGCCTAAAGGTAACCACCTTGTCTCGTAATCTGACAACGCTGATTGGAGCCTGGGTCGGGACCGGGCGACTCTCGAATCATCCTTAATCCACGTGCGACCGATGGTGCTTGTATGGCATCATGGTGCCCGTACTGCGTAATGACATACTGCTGATGCTTTTCTTTTGCTTTCTTAAGCAGTCATGCGAAAATCATATCAACCCAGACTACCGACATCTTGTTCCAAAGCTTCCAGCCTACAAACCGGTGCGCTGAGGTCTCCGATGAGAACCACCATATACTTGCACCGGTTTGTAGGCTGGAAGCTTTGGAACAAGATGTCGGTAGTCTGGGTTGCTATGATATGCGCATGACTGCTTAAGAAAGCAAAAGAAAAGCATCAGCAGTATGTCATTACGCGGTACGGACACCATGATGCCATACAAGCACCATCGGTCGCACGTGGATTAAGGATGCTTCGAGAGTCGCCCGGTCCCGACCCAGGCTCCAATCAGCGTTGTCTGATTACGAGACAAGATGGTTACCTTTAGTCTACGGGATTGAGGAGGTAGAGCGCCACAGATATCTGCTGCTCACGGTCGTGGATACAGAGTGACCACATGGTGATCGATTACCATTGAAGAGGCTGTTGACGGGACAGCAGACCAAGTTAAAGTACTTAACTCACTTCTGATCACGCGCTTGTATGTACTAGAATCGTTACAGGTTCCGGCCCTCCCCCACTCAGAAGAGAGTGTAAACAGATCAGTTGCAGGTGCGTTGTCCGCTGTGCGGTCACATTTTAATCTGACTACAGAATCCACCTTTTCTGATGAAATTATTAGTGTGATACGCTTCACTTGCACAAGTAGAAATGAGTTACAGCCGAACCGCGACTTCTTAACTTGCTTTCGGTTATTGGTAATACGACGGAAAGACCGGCTTGCTAGTTATGAAATGAACAGACGCAACTAAAGGGTAAAGCGCGTTGCCTAAACGCATTCATCATACTTACCACACTGGATTCACCTAGTATCATTATCCTATGGTGTGTTCCGATGCTGGTGGCAATCTTGACTGAAACCTGGACTCCCTGCAGTGTCCTTTCAAACACTAGGTTTGTGTGGTGAGGTCATTATCAACCGCATTCGATCTGGAGGTAGCGTTACATCGTCCCCTTCCATCTACCTTACAGGTTTGGTTAACACCACTGATGAAACCGAGATTACGAGTCTAACCGGTGTGCTGCAAGAGGGAACGAAATACCATCAGTTGGATTTCGGCGTTCCCTGCCGCTGGAGTTCAGTGTTATATATATCCCCTCACGGATTTACATTTGGCTCCCCAGCATATGTGGTTCGTACACTTCACAGACCATAGCCATTATGTATCACAATTCACCGTAGTGGGACAGCAATGTTTTGTGACCACAAGGAAAAACCACCTGCACTCTGGGGTCTTGCAGCGATGACGAATAGGCAACGCCGACAAGCAGATGACTGACTGCAAACAGCTGACCAGCTTTGGGTCAATGAGACAGCCAGTTTCGCGAGATGGGATAGAGGCAAACGGTTGACCCCAATACACAAGCTATTTGGTGGGAGGTTGGAACATGAGAGGTGGAGAAATAAATTGTCAGTAATACTGTGAACGTGCAGTTTACCGAAAAGCGATGTCACGTAGAGCACCGTATGCTCACCATTCCATGGAAGTAAAGCGCTGAATAATGAAAACGTATGAGGAGGGAGCGGATTGGAAGCAGGTTGCTGGTGTGCTTAACGTGAATGCGAAAATCTGCCGCAGCTGGGTTTGTACGTGGGAGTCAAACGAACCTAGGAGACCGCATGGAGGTGTTCGGCGCAGAACGTTGGCAGATAGTCGTGTGGACGCTCTGGTTGAGTGGGTTTCTGCGGAGCCAACAATGACCCTCGAAGCTTTTCGATTGCGGTTGAAATCGGAGTTTGCGGTTGAGGTATGCACTAGCACAGTCGGCAAGTACTTAGACGGCCGATTACTAACCATGAAGTAGTTGCGCGCTATTCCGTAGTCTGAACACGTTAGAGAACAGGAAGCGACGGATGTCATTCCTGCTGCAACTGATGCATTTGGAGGCAGAAGGAAGACAACCAGTGCGGAGAAATGAAACGAAGTTTAATCTTTTCCTTGGGCGCACCTGGGAGCACGCACTTCGTGGTAATCGTGCGAAATGTACCATGGCGAACATTAGGGGTCAGAATCTACACCTAGTCCGCGCCATGACGAAGAATTCATTGATATCTTCCTCATTTTTAACAGGCAGCTACAGCAAAAATAGGTGTGCCAGGTGGCTAAAACACCTTCTTAATGGTCGATGGTAATAAACACAGAAGCGAGTACTAATCTTGTTTGTTCCTCCACCCTCCGTTAGATACTTCTTTCTGGTTAATCATTGTTGGTCACTTACTCTGTATGCGGAAACATTGGCATTGTGGTATGTAATACATAACCAGATGGACAGCGTCGAACTTCGCACGCTCTGATATGCTGCGCTGATTGTCTGCGGAGCAAGCGAGACTCAATCAAACTTGCCCTCATTAGGAAGGCATTCCTGTAGGAGCACGCGGCGGTGTACAAGCGCCCGTAAGCCGCTGCATGTGTAGACATCCCATTCTCAGGGTCGTCTTGCATCACTGCTTCTCTACCCATAGCAACTCATGATATCACCGCAGCATTATTATACGCCTACCTATGGTGTCACTATAATCTTTGTATTTTGTGGACTACCCCTACCTACCTACGGGACTCGTTCAGCATTCACTTAATTGCCCGTACTAAACCATACTCAGTGTAACCTTTACGCATTGATTTGAGGTGCATTGCGTGCTAGTCGTGGAACAAGCACTAAGGCAACTCAAATTTCCGCTGCATTACCACCTTATTGTCCACCTTGTTACATCGCCCATCGCAATCGTAGGACGCCAGAAAGATTTCTGCGCTGGTACCATCTCACCAGTGCACGTGCCTGTGTCTACCGGTGCACATGCGATTTAGCGGTGTGACCAAAGTAACTTGTGGCCTACGCGCTTCAATGCGCCACTGGTATTGTGCCTAGTGTCCGGTGAGCGCCATGTGTTCACCGCACGCGATAGATCGTACGGACAAGCGCCTGGGGTTTAGCTTAGTGCCACGGATCGTCGGCCGTGTCAGAATGCGAGTAGCCAGTGACCCGATTCCATAACAAGCTCTGTTATAATGGTGTTGTGAATCGCGCTCAAATTCCTTATCATACACTGACCCCGTTTCCTCTTAGTCCGCCGTGGGTGACCTCAGATGTTAACGAGGTAATACCCCCATCCGCCGTCATGTAATCCGTCACCGCCCACGTACCAAGTCGCACACGAGCAAACTCCGGGCTGTAGTGATTCCCCTAACCCACCTACCCTACACATGCGTACACGCTGCTATGTCTACTATGCATTCGACATGTTATTGGCCCACAGCGCTTGCCTAAGCAACCAACCACACGACGGTGCACGCATGTCACAGCAGCCTGACTCAACTTAGTTCATCTGAAGGAGTAACCTGTTAGTGTACCAGACTAAGTTGATATCTGGTTAGTTTAACCCGCTACCTGTATGGCCTAACATGACTAGGAAATGATATAGTGGAATTTGTTTAACCAGCTTTTTTGAATGGTGCCGGCTTTTCGTTTTCTTGGGTACCGTTTGATTCTGGTGTGTACAGTCTGTTTCGCCTTTCTGTCCTTCAATTATTTGTCGTTCCCTGACCAAGTGGGTTGGTTACCGTTCTGTAATTTTACAGCTTTGAGAGCGGCGCAAATCCGTCAGGCGAGCGTGGTAGTTGCAATGTCAAATGAGCGGTCGGCGTGGTCGCGCGGTCCGTGTGATTGGTTATGCAGCCGCACTGGCTGACAAGTTCACAAGGAATGGAGAGTGACTGGAACCTGAACAGAGTGCTGAACACAGGTTGACAGATCACAGATTCTTTCACAGCTGTGTTGAGAAACTCTGGATCGGAATAATCTTAGGCTTTTCGGCCTGCCTCGAGAATTCTGTATAGGTTTTGGCTTGTCCTCTTATTGTCCATCTTCTCTTTCGAGCAGCCCCTTGTGCAAGGGGCTGATGAGTGAAGTGTTTCATTGATATGCAAACTACTTGCATCCCAGTGAAATTGGTAAAGATATGCAAACGGAACAGTGACATATCAGGCTTTCCAGGTTTCATAGCAGATGGGGGATGACCATTAGCTTCTAGAATTCAGCAAGGTTGAATAGCAAATGTTGTCTAGCGGATATTGCGGAGAGCCATAGCACTTTAGATGGAGGCTTGGTGTTATTAACTTGTTAGTGTCGAGAGTCATTGTAGTGGAAAAAGTGTGATCATTGCACCTGGATGTCGTCCACCATTTTAGTGATCACAGAAGAGCTTTTGTTGGTACTTTGACGGAGAAGTCATAACTAAATATTTGCTTAACATGTCATTCGTAGGGTTGCTTGATCTGGCATGGTGTTCTCCCCTTAAACTCTAAGTGCTTGGTTTCAGATCTGTGTCGTTGCACCTGTAGAATACTTGTGAAGTATCCTATCCAATTTTAACGCTATAGGTGTGTTGGATATTTGACTCACCGAACTGTTCGGCTGCTTCTTTGTAAACGTCACTTATTCGTTTATTTTGTAGGCAATGAGGGTTATGACTTGCTGAAACTTATGATAGAAGTGCTGCAAAGCTATGTAGCGTTGTTTGGAAAGAAAGAAGGCATCTCAAACGCAGGACTGGATTATTTGACGGAAGGGTTTCCAGTTAATACTGCGGTTGGTGTTATAGGAAAGATGTACCAGTTTGGTGGCCTTTTAACGATGACGATTAAGATTATCACTTAGCCGTTGCTACCAGGGATGTACCCTAAAACCACTCTCTATACTTTGGCCATACCCAATGTAAACAACACGTCTAATGTGTTCGTAAACCTAGTTGGTATAGTAACCCACTGTGTGCAATCAGCTCTGACTGAATAGATAAATGCTGCGTAGAGACAAGAAGATATGGGATAAGCAGTGTATTTTCGGTATGTTGAAATCACCTAAAATTATGCTTTTTATCAGTCTATTCCATTGCAAAATCGAAAGCTGATGTGATACGGAAAACATTAATGGTTGATGAATTTGGCGACCTGCGGATATATGCAAGTAAACCATGCCTCCTGAGACGGCGAACCAGAGATAATCAAGGACATTTGACAGCGGTGGATCTTCAAAGCTCTCAGCTATACATATGTGATGGAGTTGCATGAGGCATCCTCCACCTTTTCTTTTACAGCTAGCTTGAGAAAAAAGGTGTTAAAATGGGTAATTGCGTTGCGGTCTAATGTATCAGTGACGTACCAAGTTTCGGTAACGAGGATTGCTTGCTAATAATTCTTTTGGTGTCAACCAAAAGTAATGAGTACATACCTTAAATAATGTAAGCAGTGTTCGCGTCACTGCTGTGTAAGTCATTGTAATCGCGGATTCTTTGAGTGGTAAATATGTGTGGGAGCATTAGGAATATGTCCAATGCTAATAACCTTGCCGGTAGGGGTAGTGTGCCGTCCGCCATTGCCGGTATACCTTGTAAAAGTTGAGGGTTGATGTATCAAGGATACACTGTGGTTTACTTGGAGTTGAGCTTATCTGGTCATGTGAAGAAACTGCAGAAACAAAGGGCGCATATATTTCGCATCTGCTGCGTATGTTTAGGGTTTAAATGGCTGCGGCTCCATTCAAAGTTATATATATAAATATATAAATATATATATATATTACGGATTTCCGCTGCGTTATCTCCTAACACAAGTCCATAATGTCAGCCACACGAGCGCGTTACAGCACCTTGTCTCGTGACCTCACTGTAGCCGTTTATATGAAGCGTGAAACAAAAGACATAGAAACTATGCTCCGATAAGCCTGCTGATCATATACCTCACGAGTCTGTTCCCTTTTTTGCATTCCGGATGAGCTGAAGCAAAAACAATATAAATGTGACTTCTTACGATCACAATGCTAGCAACGCAGTTGTCGCGTACTCCATCATTTCATGAACGCTGTGACAACGACGGAATGGTTTAAGAGTTGAGACAGATTGCAAGATGTACTACCGTCTAGGCACTGCGCGTCGTGATAAACCAACCGCCCTTTCAAATGAAAGTCTGGCGGAGCCGAGCCTAGTTGTCCCCTAATGGAATACAAATAACAACGTATGAATTGGACAGAGGTACTCCAGGTCGGTGATGCACACCAGTCTGGAACTTACACGTGGCTCACAAAACGAGACCATTTAAATGATTATGAATGTAGATCGAATCTGTCTATTACATCCAACGACTTGAATACTAACCTCAAGGCTTCGTCAAAAGCATCACACGACAACAAACACATCACTTTGCTACAAAGACTGCCGTAGTGATAAATGTCACATCATCGCCGAAGGTAGCACGGCAGGGCCAATAAATAGTGGCGGCGTTCGAAGTTCACTCGGATAAATTGGGCAAATAGGGAAACCAACCAAACGCTGTTCGCTCATTTAGCGACGTCCCTGCAGCTTGTTGCGAATAACGTATAAATTGTGATCTGCGCACACTAACCCTGACATGGAGAACTATCACAGGCAGCTTAGCAATCAGCCATTTTTGCACGCAGTGACATACATTGCTGCCGACGTGCAAGCTACGCTGATACATGTTGTCATCAGAAAGCAGTGAGATCATGAAGCCTCGTTGGACAATGACATTGGTTCCACAAGGCATGCGTACAATGCATTTCCAGTGTTTGCAACAGCACAGTATGCAGGCAGCGCCTATAGTGAAGCACAGTGGTCTGTCATGTCCACTGTGGATGTAAACAGCAACTTCGTAACTTGGTGCCAAACCACCTACTCAGCAGCGTACTACCTAGGTTATCGATTGACGGGACGATATCTGAATAGCTGCCATTTATTCTCCCTTGAATAGCATCGTTGTGGACATTTTTCTTGTGGACATTGGGCACTCGTTCGTTCCCGGTTTTCACGTTCCCGTTTAGTGCTTTGATAGGAACATCTCCCAAAGTTAATTTTCGCGTACTGTAGAGGAGAAGCGTTGCAGCTCACAGGTAATCGATTCCTTTGAGCAGAGCTCGCTAGTTATTAGAAAATGGTAACCGGAGCTTGTCTGCACTCCACAGAACATTAAATGTCACACATAGGGTATTGTACCATTTATGTTTCTTTTAAGAGGGCATTTAATATTGGAAGACGTTGTAAGGTTGGTTCTCAACTGTAAATAGGATTGCGGGGTACCAGTTGCATAGCGCCAACAGTTGTTTTTCTGCTTGCTCGGCAGTGTGTACAACGACAAATGTGTCAGTCATTTAGCGGCTTTATGAATGCACGTAGTGTATATTACAACCTTATGAGCTCTGTATGTAATCTATCCAATCCACTAAGTATAAGTAATTGGCTGACAAAAATACGCGAAGTAGCCGAATTCAGATTATCCTGTCAAAATATTGTTTTTACTTGCTCTTTTGGAACTCTATCTTGTTCGATAAGTAGTTCAGTCTACCTTACTCGAAATACTGACAGTCTTATTCGAGACCGGCAATCACTGTCTCTGCTTTCATGGGACCGAAGAGATAAGCAACAGGACAGGTAATCACTGAATGACATACGGGATGCATTTCATAAAGTCGAAAGTGTGCAAAGTCAAACAAGCGTGATCTCCGAACGATTTGACAAAAAATATGTACAGCAAGCAGTGATACAGAAACACCAAAAACAGAACCACAGATAACCGAAATTTCATTAATGTAGTTGGCAAAGGGGAAAACCAACAATCTATGCTAGGTAAACTACATACGAATACTGGGATTGAACTACCTAAGAATCTAGTACCATGCATTCTTTTTGTGAAGGAACTCTTAATTGTCACAAAAGTATAAGTTATTTGCACATGGTTGTGATTGAACCTAGGATTACGAAATCACGGCTGAGGTTGTACGCGTTATCTCCGAAATTTTAGCAGTACCACCGTCCTGGATCTATGTCTGCCAGTTTCGTGGAAGAGTGAAATCAATGCGCCCGGTTCAGTGATCCTTCGTTCATCCTCCACCAGATACACTATGATTCCCAACTTAGCCAGGATCGTATATTATGATAACTGTGGATGACACCGATGGTGGAAGAAATTTGTTTCATTGCCCCCAGAGGACAACATAAGCAGGCAGGCACGGACGAAAGTTTGAAGGCTGTAACCGTCCAAACCAGGCTTGACTGTCTTCCCCAAGTAGGCCTGCAGGTACACAACGTGTGCCTTTTCGTACCCATTACGTCAACTGACTCCGGAAAATATGCCGTTCAAACTCTGTGTTTGACCTCAGGGCTTTTTTGATTTCTAATTCCTGTACTCTACTTACATCTGAATTCTTCGCTAAAGGAGCTTGCCATGGTTTGTTGGTCTACTAACACGTACGGATGCTCGATATGTACGCGCTGCTAAGGCGTTGCACTAAGAATACTGCATAAGTTACTATTAGGAATAAGTAGCCGGTGGGTGCATACCCAGTGGAAAATCGCATCGCTGATAAAATACTAAACTCTCTCAGGTGCGCACAAACCGTTGTAACTTCTGCAGTAACTTAACTAGATGAATATGTCAATGAAGAAAAAATTAGCGCAGCGCTGCGGATTGTCGGCATTGCATCTATTGGACTGTCATACTTCCCTCACAATTGCGAATTCCTTGAATGTCTGCTATAGGTTTGATGGGTAATTACTTTCATATGCAATATTAATAATATATAAATAAATAAATTTATATTCTCGGTGTTGCATGAGGCATGTCAACAAGGCATGTTCAGAATATGTACAAGCGAACCTGCAACGAGCAAATTGCGAATAATTTTGGTTTTTATATTAAGAGTAAGCAATTGAGTGAGTTCAAAGAAATGACATAAACTTGTGATTACGGTTCAACCTCACAATTGTTTCAGTGTTGAAATATATTTTTTATACAGATGAAAAGTCTTAATAAGCACGTAATATGGTACAGGAATTTGTTCCAAGTAACTGTTGTTCTGGCCTGATGTTGAGCTATTGGGCTGTTAATCGCAATCGTGTTCTATCCATTTTCCATCCCCTTGCGTAGGATGCGTTCTCCTATGGCCCTACTGGGTTTCCATCCTCTCCAGTTGAGCGAGGTGTTCAGTAGAGGGTACTTATCGTCGTCGGTAAATTTTGGACCATCCAGTTGTTGAAGATTTGATCAATTCCAGAAGAAGTATCTTTGGAATCTTGGAAGGAAACGCAACGGACAGGAGCAAGGCAAGGAGAAATGTCATGAAAATGCGCACAAAGAAATGAATGGAATTCAATAGAACGCTGAAAGTTGAAACGCTATGCGCACTGTGGATTTGTCGTTATATATTCTACATAAACATGTTAATCGTGGGAGTAAAAAACGGGAAAATGTAGAGGTGAGGTTGTTGGCCAGTTTGCAGCTGTTTACAGCTATTGCGCTGCGTCGTGCTTTATTAATTTTAACAGCGTTACGAGTTGAAGGTAGTACAGGCAAGTTGAGTGAGGAAGGCCAGTAGCAAGGTAGGCCGTGGATAAACGTAAACAGAGAATATACGTCAGTAGCTACACAAATAGCGCCCTGCGGGGTGGCAATGGGAAGCAAGCGGAGTGCAGTGACAGTTTGTCGACAGTGACAGGACAGCTGCAATCAGTCCTGTGCTTCTGCCTATGGTCTCAGTCGATGGGCTCCTTACGTTGAACGTGCGGCTGGAGAAACGCGACGATATGGAGAAATTAGTAAGGACAGAATTCATGTTTGCTATTTCAGACGGCCTATATTGATCAACTGAGCGAAAAGTCTTTGACGGAATTCGTCAGGAACTTACTGTTAACTCTCATGAATAACACTTCGCAAGGAAAGTTAACTGGCGAGAAGTTCACGCAAGCGACGAATTTAAAACACGATCCTGGCCCGTATTATTAAGGTTAAAGTGTGATGTCAAATAAAACATCGGTTTCAGACACTGTAATGCGGAAAAGTTAAGCCGAATGCACTGAAAGTATCATCGCCGATAGGCTTCCCCGTTAGATACACCGAATCAAAGAGCGAGAGGATTACAAACCCAACTCGCATGTCACACCCAGGCCTAGTACAAAAGCGCTGTAGTAATGCTTTTTATTACCATTTCCCTAGGCTTCTGGTATTCTTGTATACAAAGTTGTGTGGGTATAATGATTCGTTTTACAACGAAGTAAAACAACTGCTAGCGTGCGTGAAAATTTGGTACAACCAATGCAGATAGCTCCACAGTTGTGTCAATAGCCAACTATTACATCCCTCACGAAGGTATTTGTGCTATAGTGGAGCGTGGGTAAGGCACGTTGAAGGATTAGGGTGTTGCACTGCGATAGTGTGGTATGTGTTTCCTGAGATCAATACTTTTATACATGGTAATAATTTAGGGTGCCTAAAAGTGTGTAGTTGCGTACCCCTGTAGTGATCTTGGAATTGCATTAAACGGGATGAAAATTAGTTAACGATGAATTGAGGAACGCTGCTGCCATTTGTTACAGAGCGCCCGAATTTAGTCTCATTTAGAATTGGCTCATTAATACCGATTTCGATAGGTGGATCCCAAGGCGGACTTCTGTCAACCAAATGGGAAAGTGGCTAAGGTTTTGCTGAAGTAGGTCGTAATCGTCAGATGTGCTTATCACTCTTCACATCATCAGGTCATCCGCAAACATGGAGCAGGGTGACCGAAAATTCTGATATAAATCAGGAACAGTGAAGGCCCCAGCACCGTGTCGTGGGTTACGCCACTGATCGACAGGTAGCAGTCAGTAAGCCACCGACTAGCCTCCTCCAATTTCGTGCGATTATAAATTCCTGGATCCACTGGTACAGAATTCAACCGATAATTCACATAATCAGCTTGAGAAGGAGAACCTCATTTTCATCTTCTCGAGCGCTTTGCTGAAATCGGTGTAGATCACGTTGACCAACTCCCTCTGTTTAACTGATTGCAATCGTACATGCCTTCTCATGAGCAGATTGATGATGCATTAGGGACATGGCATGAAACCATGAGGTGCGAACATCAGTAAATGTTTTGACCGGAACAACCATAGCAAACTCTTCTTCAAAATCTTCTCGGAAACCTTGGGCATAATAGGTTTCAAATACTTTGGCTTGTATTTGTCTACCTTGCTGACGTTACCATCTTTCGGAATCGGCCTTACCACAGAGCACACCCAATCAATCGACAACGAAACATTGGATGACGTCTTGTTGAATAGGTCAGTTACAGGAGACAAGATGACGGTTGCTAAGGTCTTGAGAATCATAGTTTGGAGCCTATCAGGCCCTGAGGCTTTGTGCCGTCAATTTTGGCGAGAAACTGACGCACCCTTATTACTGCATAATCCAGACTGCCGAACTGTGGAATATGCTTGCACGTCGACCTCGGTAGTAACAATTGGTCAGTTGCAAACATGGAATGGAATGTGCCACCATTGTGGACGCAAGCTTAGTATTGAAGTTTAAGGGCTACCCGTCCGCGCCCTCTAAACCTGGCAGTTCCCCTGCCGGTTTCGCGCGACGCTTCAGGGATAAAATGGTTCTCTTCGAGGCGTTTCCTACGTCAGTCGTAAGCTGCTGTTTCAAACACGAACGCTTGCTTGTTTTCGCATTACTGCAAATGATGCATTGTTTTTTATACACCTATTAGTCCTTAAGTGAGAAAGTGATAGTGAATTTGTCCCACAGCCTGTGCCGCCGACTATAGTGCTTATGGTATTTCTTGTCTAACCAACGTTGCCTGAACGGTCCGATTTTCTGACACTTTCATAGCAGAAATTGATAAGACCATCCGTTTATTCCATTACTCATAACTAACTAGCAAATTTTAAAAATACGGATTGCAGCAGTGACGAAACCACTTTGCTCGCGGCTCAAGTCAGTCTATTGAAAAGCGCAGTTTTGACTGCCTACAGTGTGTAGGACTTCTGAGTCGGTACCTTCATGCGGGCTTTAACAACTGATTGGCTGCTTAGATCTAGAGGCTCCAGAATGTAAATATCATACATATGTTTTTCACAGTTTGTTAACATCACGTCTGAGCACTGTGAAGTTAAGCGCGGTGTTTTGCGCGTCGGTTAGCAAATGTGTTTTGCTGCCTCAGCTTCACCAACCATTTCAACGAACTTTGCTTTCACATCAAAATATTGGGTGAGAAGTTGAACTTCAGGTCAAGCTATATGAGGACAGCAGAAATCATGTATGGGTGGAAAATGGAGGCGGCACAAGTGGTCCTGGGGATGCGTCAGCCAATCCAAACGCTCGCTCAGTAGATGCCACAAAGTTTACTCACGCCCAGCTCAACGAGCCTGAGGTGGATTGAGCATCACATCTGCTCACATAGGCCACCTTCCGTGAACGCTCACAAGCATCTCATACAGAGAAGATCGGAAGTAATACAATATGCCACCGCGGGCACTCCATAACCTATCCCAACGAAAGTACGAGTAGCCAATAAGCTCAACAACATCTGTGAGTAACTAATTGTTCAATCACATCATTTCGAATCCCACTATATATGATCGCTGGAAAGCAACGCAGCGGCAGAGCTTATCGTGCTTTTTCGTGATACCGCGGACGTTGGTAAAGGCTTTACGCAGGTCGTGGTAGCAACTACCAGGTATGACGGAAGTGTAGGCGACTGAATTATCCGAATTCGTCTGGCTGTTGTAAAAATCCGAAACCTTGCAATACGTAGGTTTGTTTTTATTTCATCGGCTCACCGATCTAGCTCGATGATATCGCACTTACGACACGCTCGATAACCTAATCCATATCCGGGCGCATAGGTACCCTTCCGCCGCTCAACTTACATACTTACTTATTTCTTTAATTACTATAGTGCTTCTGAAAAAATTCGGATGATCAGGTTATGAATTGTCAGAAGAAGGAGATTGGGAGGAATGCTAGGTTGAACCTCCTTTAGAATCTAGGCTGGTTTGCGTGGTTGTATGCCTAGAACTGCCCACAGGTAAGCATTTTGGCTGCGTTATGTATCGGTAGAACTTGTCCGTTTCTCTGGCTGCCTTCGACTGCTAACATAGTAAGGAAAAACTTGGGTAAATTAATGTTGTATGGAATCGGCAAGTAATGCAGCAAAAGAAATATAAACTTGTGCACGACGACTAAAGCATCTAATGACATCTGCACTGTGTCCAACCTTTTCGGACGAAAACCACTAGTCGACTTATATTCATTGTTTTGGATCACTGGCTGAGAGTGACGTGAAATGGCAGGGTAGAATTCACAGCACAGAACTCCAAATTAGGTGGAAAGAAACGACATGGAATAGTATCCACAAATTGCAGATCCAGAATGGGATTCGAATGAAGGTAAAATATCATCAAAATAACTTTAATGTACGGATAGAACCACTGAAATGCTTCCTGATAACGCAGTTGCAAGCAAGGAAAATGGATACCGGTAATTACTGTGGAATAATATTATCAAACTTGCTTATTTCCACAACACCTCCAGTTGCTGTAGCCGTATATGACTTCCAGTTTGTACTTTAAAGAACCACATTAAAATTAATACTTTTGTGGTGTGCTATAAGCAACTTATTGAAATAGTAACTACTGAGCTTCATGTAGGGTGGCATCACGCGGCCATTAAAGGCAGCCGGATAGGAGACCATAGGCCGGAAAAGTTGTGAGAATTGAATTGTTCAAATCATTGAAGGCTAATCGGTCAGCTGAGATCGCTGTTATGCATTGGCGTATGTTTGTGACACATTCAACACCGCGTTTGCTCAGACTATCATTACGAATCAACTGACCGCCCAGAATAATTAACTGAAAGTCACATTAAGCTGAGGTGCACCATGTTTCAGCGACATGAACAATATATAAGGAGTTTTAAGCAACACAAAAGTTGTAAGCAGATCCATTTTCGGTAATATTGAAAAGATAGCTATAACGACAGAACTAAGAAAAATGAGGTAAAATGGACATATTTGATTACAACGCAACCTTTGTCTTCACTGATCTGTTACCAAAGACCTGCATTGAACTGCACTCACCCAATCATAAAAATTACGTTCCGTCAATGTCTAAGTTGACTTCACTACAGTATTTTGTGTTTAAACTATTGTCCATTGTTTATGCGAAACCGACCAGGAGGTCTTTCATACAGTTTATTCTTGTAACCATTGCATTTAGTGGTCAGCAGATGGGTATCAATAAGAAATCTTTCTTGTCAGTGAAAAATTCACAAAAATGCTAACTGCGTCGAAACAAATCTCACAAATACAAGTATCTATAGTGATTTTCTAACACCGAATTAATGGAAAATTGTATTTCCTAAGCGATCCTGCAAGAAGCGAGAAAGCCTCGAATGAGAGACTTCCAAGTACCATTGAATAAGGAAAATCTCGGGTCGGAGTTCTTATACTAGTGATTTTATGCATAGTATTTTGATAACAATGTTTGCACCCTGAGGCACGTTACCTAGGCGAGAAAACGGCACTCGAAGAATTCCAAATTGGTTTTTCCAACCCAGTTAACTAGCACGAATATTGACAAAGTCAAAATATCTGCCCTGTAATTCAAACCCTATTTTCACACAAAGTCCGAACGGTAAAAACAACGCGCACAACTTTTAATTATAATGGCCGGTGGCTGTTTTTGTTTAGTAAAGTCTTGAACCATAACCGTAGATAAGCTCCAAATTGTCACCCTTGAACATAATTGCCATTTTCCATGATTGCAAGAAAAATCGGTTTGCCCCGAGGCCATCAATATAAATGTATGCAATAGGAGCAGCAAGCAAAACCTCTACCCGGGATGTTGGTTTTTTTGATTTAATAATTAACATGTAAGTAATTAGTACCTTTTGACCCTTGATTTCATGCGGATGGACGTGGCTTGCATAATATTTGCTTGCGGAGCATATATTACATGGTTTATTATGTAAGACAGTGTAAGGCAAATTATGTCAAAATTTTAGGATGCACACTCTCTACCGTAACATTTGCCGACGAAGAAATTGAACATTGATGATAACGTGTTACCCGCAATGCACCGCTTTAGTGTTCTTTAGCGTATGTACGAAAATCTTGGTATGTTCAGCACAAAAGTTTGCTTCCTTTGGATGTACACAGCACGGGCAAGTGATGGAACCCTTCCAGTGATCTTACTATCGAGCCCTAACTACGCATATTTTAAAAAAAGACAACGACGCCATCTGTGACAATGTTTTTAAATTTTTAACACTTGGATTTAGAGCCAATCATAGGAAAAGGCCGGTGAATACAAAACGCGTGAGTTTGCAGAAAAGCATAGCCTATAAAGAAAAGAATGGTTATTAATTATATTTAAACCATATATCATGCAATCAGAATTTAAACAATTGGAGGCATGATACTATTTTATTTTACAAAACTACAAAGTATGGCCCATATGTACTTAACAAACTGGCATGGGCATTCTCTGTCCAGTCTTCAACTCTTAGATAGCAGGTTTACGTTTCTGCGGCGTGCTGCCTCATTAAACGTTGCTATTAGTATATCGTATGACGGTTTTATTGAAACCACTAACCTGTTTTAAGTAGCCAATGAGAATTTCGCTGTTGTTGCATCGACAGATGTAGAGGGATCATGACAACTGAAGGTACATTGCAGATAGCCTAGGCTGAAATTCTCGCAGTTTGCCATCTTCAGAAAATCAAGCTCAGTGAATGTAAGTGCAACGAGTCAACGCACACCTAAGCTGTAGTTGAAGATTATGCGGCCATGGGAAGAAAGTGAACTAATATTCAATAGTCGCAATTATTAATTTGATTAAGTGAACTGCGTTCAAGAACAATATTTATTAAACGATTGGCTTATTTTTGAGTACATGCATATAGTTATATATTTATACCTCAACCAAGAAGCATCTTTGCAGAAAAATGCTTCGATAATTTTTCCTTTAAGTTGACTTGACACGTTACTTATAGGACGAGATATGACCATATTCGTGTAAATTACCCAACTGCACGTTTATCGGTATATTGATGACTACGATAGCACGTCATTGTTTACTCAACCTTCAAAAGAGAAGTTGTAGGTGTTTGTCAATTGCGTGCTACCTTAACAAATAAGCGAAAAAGTGAGAGTTTATTGAAGGATGGCATTTAAAATAGTCTGGTTTATTCTAGTTAAGGTATTTTTCTACTGATAATTCGTAAATTTTTCTACGCTTATAAACTAATGATCGACGGATAATACCTTCGAGGCAAGTAACTCTTACTACTCAGTCGCAACGATACTGAACTCTAACCTGGTGTGACGCAATGCGTACCTCTTTGCCCCATTGAGCCATACTGGGTGGTGCTTCCGGACACCTTGCGAGCTACTCCTACCAGGTTAGCCAATGGTGGGAGATTAGACATTCTCAGCCTCCTGGTCATCTAGTTGGGGGTTTGAAATAGGATGGCGTCCATTGCTGTAAATCTTAAATATTGCTAACTCCCCGCTGCCTTGCGAACAGGCTTATGAACCATTGTCTTTGGATGAGGACCCTAATCGTCCTCCTGCCTAGGCTTGGGCGATATGGTACTATCTCAGACCACATACAACCCCGACGTTTCTTCAAACATAAACTTCATCCTGCATCGGCCGTCGAGCAGATTATCAAGGGTCGCATTATCCGCTGCATACTGCAGTGCGGATAAGCGAAAACGTGCTACTCCTGGCGCCTCCCTTCCTTCTTTTTCACCTGTTTATTTTACCCATCCCGACCCATTATATCTGTCTTAATCCCGAGGTTTATTGACAGCAACGGAAGTGCCACTGGAGTAGGACCTTCTGCATCCACTTTCCCACAACACCCACCGGACGCCTATAGGCAAGAGCGCTTTATAAGGCCAAGCTGTCTCGTTTCCATGGCGAGGTTCAACGTTCGCACTCTAAGACAAACATCTCAACAGGCTGCACTCGCACGCACCTTGGACACACTGGGTATTGATGTGTGTTGTGTGTCCGAAACTAAGATCAATGACCCTATGGGGTTGTTGAATTAACTGCACCCGGTTTGACCTCTGGCCATTAGTTGCACACATCCGTAAACGCCGATGCAGCCCACACGGGTATAACCTGTAACGCTGAGCCATTGTTGGATGATTGGATTCCGGTGAACAACCGTTTATGTGCAGCCCGTTTGACGATGTCAACCGCGATTGATTCACGAACTAGTACAAAACGATGTTTGTGATTTCCGCTTATGCTACCACCGACTGCAGTTCTAATGCAGTCAAGCACATTCTATCACGAACTGAACGCGGTACTATGCAGTGCCACTAAGTTATATTGTATTGTACTTGAACTGGAGATGAACTCAAAATTAGGGCTTATACGTTATTCGGAAATTTAGCTGGGTGGTAATTATGGGCTTAACTACGAACGGACTGACAACGGCCAGCGTCTGTTGCAACTGTGTGCGGTGAACCAAATGTGTCTTGTTACCACTGGCTTTAGACACGCTGGGCGCTGAAGTGCCACTTGTCGTCCTCCAAGCGGGCCATTGATGCACCCAAATTGACCACAGTGCCATAAGTTACAGGTTATGTGGTTCCATCTTGGATTTCCGCTCATGCTGGAATACCTGCATCGACTCTTAGCATGCCTTGGTACGCTATCGTCCCAAGCGTCTCCTCCGAATGCCAAGTGAGAAATTGTCTCAGCCCTCTGTCAGATTGGCCTGTCAAGACACATTGTGTATCGAACTTTCGCTGTCTTTTCCTACTCCCACTGAACTTCAGTGGAATAGGATCTCGGCCGCATGCACGACGTAGGATCATCTGCATTTGACATTATCAATCGTCACCGCACCAATCACTGGATATGCGCGAAGTCGATCAACCTGTTGAAATTCAGATGAAACCTCTGTTAGACGGGCTTGCGCTTCACAGTCGCTCACAGCTAGATAGTTTGATATTCGTGACTGTCCCGTCACGTGAATGTGTTGGACACACGCACAACAGTCATTCAGAGATAGACCGCTCACCATTCATGACTATGTCCTTTCATGTGGTTAGCCTATTGATCAATTGATGTTTTGCGTCCCGGTTGCTCGGCTTTGTCAGTATTTGGATCTAGCTCGTCCAGCACGGGTGTGTTCTTGCTTCCGGTTCGAAGTGGATTCAGTTACAGTCAGGCATTCTAATAGAATGGCGACGGGGAACCATGAAGGTCCCTTTGGAATTTATTTGGGAAATGTTTTCTAGACAGCAAGCACAGTTTGAGACGTCACAGCAACCCTTAATTGAAACATTGACAACACGAATGTCGTTACAGTCAGCAGCTACGGATTCAACGATTTCCACTGCAAAAATGCTGGCGCACAGTATGGCAGAATTTCATTACCAGCTGAACGATGACTTCACTTACGAAGCATGGTTTCGCCGCTATGAAGACTTGTTAAAAATTAATGAGCGTGAGCTAGGCGATGCAGCTCAGGTACGAGTACTTTTGTAAAAATTACATCCACAATAGTATGAAAAGTACTCTAATTACATTCTGCCTAAGAACCCACGCGATATCTGATTGGACGACACTGTTTAAGAGTTGACCATAATTTTCGTCCCTAAAACTGTACTTTTCAACACAATTTCCCGGGATTTTCAAGTTTTTAAACAACAGGAGGATGATTTTGGGACTTATGCAGCTATTGTTAACAAAGAATGTGAACGTTTACAGCTTAGCACACCACAAGTAATCAGTTTAGAACGCTAACTTTTTGTGGGTTACCTATTAAAGATGCGGAGATTCGAACACCTTTTATTAATATCTTGGTTGGAGCCCATTCCAGAAGTCTCACTACAGGAGGTGGTACAGGAATGTGCACGTATGTTGACACTGAAGCATGACACAGAAATGATGCAGCGGCAAAACAAGTATTATGTGGTGGATGTTCATACCATTCCAACAGCCCCAGACCATCGCACAATTCAGTACGTTTCTCCGGCTTCGCACGCTGCTGCTGTCCGCCTAGTGCTTGTTGGCACTGTGGCCAGTGGCATTTCGCTCGATTTTGTGAATGCAGACGATCTATTTGCAAGCGTTGTGGGAATATGGGACATAAGCGGACCAGATGTGTGCAGGGAGCCGCTGAAAGACCGTCATGAACCTCCAAGTTTTCAACGTTATGTTTCAAATGTAATGTTTGCAACCATTAGTCCGAACTATCCGTCATTACGGTAGTATGTTACGATTGTGAGAAACCGCGTTTCTGTCCGGATTTAACTGGACACGGCTTCTAACATTACAATAAGCTCTGAGTTGACATAGAGCACATTTGGTGAACCCACATGTGTCCAGACTTCACACGCCGATCACGACGCGTCCGGCTAGGAATTACGGTCTTTTGGACAGTTCACTTGTGAGTTTGCACTTCGGGTGTTGCATGCCAATGGTATCTGTTACCTTACACGTTATAGACATTCGAAGTTATTAGGCAGATATTAGACAGACAGACTTAATTTATAGAGCTTATATTTGAACAGTATTTGTTAAAATCCAGCTAGTTTTCATTGTGTCCCACCGATGTTACTTGTTCGGTTGCACCCGTAATGTTGAAAGACAGTGACGAAGCTTTATCACATGTTGTCTCTATGTCCCCAATTGCTTTTGCGGCGAATCATGGAATGTGTTCTAAGATAAAACTATGTTGTATCCGCGGACCGGTGTACGTCCAGTATCTTATCCCAAAAGCCCGGTACCAGACAGTGCAGTTGAGGCTGTGGATGCCGAAATTAGTCGACTGGAGTCCATGAGCGTCATCAGTACTTTGAGCTACTCAACATGGGCCGCTCCTATTTTAGCCAGCAGAAAGTCTAACAGTAGTTTGAGTATAAGTGCTGATTTTGCTACCGGATTACATAACGCACTGGAAACGTATCAATATCCCTTACCTGTTCCCGAGAATCTATTCACAAAACTTAATGGCGGAAAAATATTTTGTGAAATTGATCTTTTTGTTGCATACCTGCAAGCAGCCGTCGAGGAGCGCTCAAAAGAACTGCTCGCTAGTAATGCTCACCTTGGCTTGTATCGTTACAATCGTTTACCTTTCGAAGTAAAATAAGTTCTAGCCATCTTTCATGAGGTGATGGACGCTATGCTATCCGGATTCCAATGTGCCATGGCATACTTGGATGACATAATAATTGTAAGCTCCACCAGTGAATATCATTACACCCACCTGAAAGAAATATTCTCCATGATAGATTGATATGGATTTCGTGTACATCCATAGAAAAGCGAGCTTATGATGCTCAATATCACATATCTTGACTCGGTTATGGACAATTCTGGTCGTCGGCCAGACCCGAATCAAATAAATGCCAGCAAGTTAATGCCACAGCCAATGAACAAAGCTACTTCGCAGTCTTGCTTGGGTCTAGTTAACTAATATGACATCTTTGTCCCTCAGATACATGAAATCCGGGCCCCACTCAATGTACTTTTGGCAAACAAGTCCTTGCAGTGCCAGAAAGCCCTTAGTGACACAAAGCAAATAATGTCCTCCGTCTCCTTTTAATTCGTTGCGACCTAGGATTACAAATAATTGTCCCTGCCGATGCATCGTAAAACGGTATCGGGGATGCCTTGTTACATCAGTTCCTGAATGGACATCAAAAGGCTGTGATGCATGTTTCCCGCGCGCAGACAGCAGCAGAAATATCTACAGTCACATAGAGGAAGAAAGACTAGCTCTCGTTTTTACAGTTAAGGAATTTCATAAGATGGTAAATGGATGCACATTTACTTTGTACACTTACCATAAACCTTTGCTATCTATTTTGGCACAAACATGGAATCACCATTCAAATGCAAATAGATCACAGTGTTGAGCAACCACCTAACTAGCATCCGATTTCGACTTGCATTTTAAAATTACCTCTTCGCTTGGTCATGCTGACGAATTATCCAGACTGATTGCTGATTGCACCTTTAAGACACCGGACGAAGGCGTTGTTGTGTCCAACATTACCTTAGATCCCGAGATTAGACAAGTATTTTAAACATCTGTACGTCAAATCTCAGTAACAGCAGACACAGTTAGAATAGAAACAGCAACGGATCCTCTGTATTATGGGGTATTATGGGGTACCTTAGCACTGATTGGTCTGCACCTTCCTTGGACTGCTGTGGTGAGCAGCTTCGTAAAAGGAAGTTCGCCTTAACCACCATTGATGGTTACTTGATGTTATCTGACCAAGTTGTGATTCCTAAGATTCTACAGATAAAGTTTCTCAGTCAGGTCCACGAAGGTCACCTGGGAATCAGTCCTGTGAAATCCATAGCCCACAGCTGTGCCTACTAACCATGCACGGACCAGGATATTGAAAATGTGGTACGTTCCTGCAACAGCTGCGCTTTTTAGCAAAACTACCTGCCAAATGT
Organism: Dicrocoelium dendriticum; assembly: GCA_944474145.2. Taxonomy (NCBI): domain Eukaryota; kingdom Metazoa; phylum Platyhelminthes; class Trematoda; order Plagiorchiida; family Dicrocoeliidae; genus Dicrocoelium; species Dicrocoelium dendriticum. The sequence continues at coordinate 48,898,834 of OX104065.1, forward strand.
GAGCTACTTTCTTGGCAGACTCCAAGTGAACCATGGTCTCGCATTCATATTGATTCTGCCGGATCCTTGGAGGTTTTCCACTGTCTGTTAATTGTCAATGGTTACAAAAGTGGACTAAAATTTTTCAAATGAGTTACGCAACCACTTTCGCTGTTTTGTTACACCTACGCCATCCTATTTTAGTATTCGGCGTTCCCGAAACGATTATTTCGGATAATGGTTCCCAATTCACTTCTCAAGATTTTGCCGACCTTTGCAACTTACATGGCATCAAACACATACCCACTCCAGCGTGCCATCCACAGTCAAACGAATAGTCTGAACACGATAAGTGTAAGTAAGCATTACTTAACGTGGAAGAAGAGAGGAATATCCAGGAAATCATTGACAAATTTTTGTGGATTCACCGTATGACTCAGTTCCCCAAAACATATCCCCATCCGAAGCTTTTCTTAGTAGGCATGTCAGGAAGGTCCTTGATGCATTAAAGCCATCGCCACAAAAGGGGGAGCGCAATGTTAAAATGGAGTTGACATTGAATCGCCATCATGGAACACGCCCCGGCATTTCGTATCTGGTTATAGAGTGTACGTAAATAATTTTATTGACGAAAGATCATCGTGGATTCCTGGCCGTGTCGTTGGACGGATTTCAAGTGTTTTTTATTGAATGCAAGTGGAATCCACCATATGGAATAAACATGTAAATCATATCAGACCACGTTTTAAAGTGCAAAGGATGTCCCAAAATCAGGAAGCTTCACTACTGTTGGACATCTCGCTGGATACTTATCAAATTATCCCATTTGAAGTGCCTGTAGACCAACCAGATAACGCAACTACAAATCGAAGATAACTCGAATCATAACGTCAGTGCAGAGACTCGATGTGAAACCAAGATGTAAACCATACTAATCAAACGTGGCGCGTTAATCTGTTCAGTTTAAAGCAGGGAGGTGTTAGACGGGCTTGCGCTTCGCGGTCAATCACAGCTAGTTATTTAGGCATTCATGACTGTCTCGGCACGTGATTGTGTTATACACACGCACAACAGTCATTCAGTGATAGACCGCTCACCATACGTGACCTTTCATGTGTTTGGCTTATTTATCTATTGGTGTTTTGTGTCTCGGTTGCTCAACGTTGTCAGTATTTGAATCTAGCTCGTACAACACGGTTGTGTTCTTGCTTCCAGTTCGAGGTGGGTTCAGTTACATTCAGACGTTATAATAACCTCCCTGACTGGCTCTGAACACAATTTGACCGGACTGGCTATCAGGCGCGTACTAAAGCCGAGCCTACGTGCTGTGAAGAAAACCTGGTAAAAAGGTAGGGCTCACGAAATGGAGGAGGCAATAACAGTGGACAATTAGCGCAAGCTTTTTCAACTGACCTGCACAACTGGTCTTAGGAAACCAGGTGTCAGCGCGAAAACCAGAGACAGCGCAGGTGCACTGATACAAAATAAGGAGCGCTGTATGGCGGAAAACTTTTAATAATATTTCTGCTGGTCTCCTGTTCCCGGACTTCATCCTACGCTGCTGATGCATGACGATCGATGGACGGTCAGTTAAGAGCCTCCGTCGGAGGCTAAGGTCGGAAAAGCGACCACAGCACTCAATCGTTTACGTGCAGCTAGCCCGGATTCTCTCCTTCTTTCAATATATAAGCATGGAGGTGAGGACCCTGCAACGTACTGACCTCCCTGTTTGAACGTATCTGGAAGGAAGAGAATGGCACGGTTAACTAGAGCGAATCGATTATAGTGGCAATATACAAGAAGGGCAGTTGCACAGACTGTTCTAAGCAAAGGGGTATTAGCCTAACCCTAGTTGTGACAAAAAATTCTGGCCGTTATTGTCTTTTGTCGCCCCACTGCGGAATAAGAATTTTGGATTAGGAAAGAGCAGGCAGGTTTTAGTCCAGAACGTGGCTGTATAGACCATATAGAAAATATGTGAACATCTTACTTGCTCTATACTCGAACACTACAGGCCGCGTCAGGGTCTACGGCGACATATCGGATAGCTTTCCGACCACAATTGGCGTTCGTCAGGTTTGTACGATCTCCGCTTTTTGTTCAGTTTTACCCTGAATTCCATCGTGGAGTGTTCCCTTGCGGAATATCACGATGTATGCGTTGAGGTCCTGCCTGGTGAAAGGTTACATGAAGTTGATTATACGGACATCATCTGCTTTCTTTTCGACGATATTCCGGCGGCACAATCAACTCTGAATAGCCTGTCTAGAGTGCTCCTATTATTTGAGATTCGCTTCGCAACTACCAAGTGCAAATGTTTGCTGCAGGACCATCAACCACTTCATGACTACTTGACATTTGCTAAGAAGGAACTCGATGTGCTTGATCAATTCACTTACCTTGACTGCTGTATCAGCAACGATGAGCACCTTAAAACTGACGTCAGTTAATGCATGACAAAGACAAGAACTGCCTTCTTGAACATGCGGCATCTTTGGCAAGAAAAAATATTTTCCTACTGTCTGAAAGGCCTTGTATAAAATGCCTATGAGACGTGGCCTCTTCGGTCTGAAAATCCGAGGCGCCTTCAAGCCCTTGAACATCGTCGTCCACGAAACATTGCTAGTGTTGGATGGCACCAGCGTCCACACAACGGTGGTGCGTGTGGGTGAATACTAGTTAGTGATGCTCATGCTAGCTCCACAGAACAACCTATAATACTGAATAAATTACGATGTATTGGATACCTGTTACATATGTCTGGTCAAAGCTTACCTAGGAGGGCCTTGTATAGTCTGCCAGGTGTAAGGTGGCGCCAGGCTCGAGGTGGACAGAACTTGATTTGGCCGCGGGTAATGAAACCACTGACGAACAAATATGGTGCCGTTGATCCGTCCAGCCCTCCGGGATGGAGTCCATATGAATCGCCTTGGCTCGCAGTAGACACCAGTGGCGCGTCCGCTCCCATCTCCTACTCGGATTGCCTATATAAAGTATGTTTGGTGCTGTGTTATCTGCTGGGTAATGGTTGATTATGACGCATGGCAGAGGAAGCCGCAAGGAAGCTGTCTCGCCGATGCCGCCTTATCTTTGCAGGATAGCCAGCTGTTTGTGATAGTATGTTGTCTACACAAGGTGTAGGCACCTTGACCCTGAGTGTTAACTTAAGGCATTAAGGATTTCAGGTAACTCCCCCTTCTCTCCGTCTCATAATTCTTTGTTCCGTAGGTCATCACGGTTGAGTGGCAGCGAAGCATCAGTTCACATGACTGATGTACTGCTGTTGTTGATTGAGTGATTGATTGAGTTGCTTCCAGCACGTAAGCAGTTATGCAAGCTCGCAATGCAAATCCATCAAAGTATGCATCTATTAATAAGGGCATTATGGGTAAACTTCTGACTTCATGGTACTCTACCCAAATCAGTGAATTAAAACGGAAATATTTGAATGTGTACATGTGGCCATTGAACATAGCGGTCTAAGTAACTTTTCTTTTATGCCACTCAATATTGGTTCCTTCACGATGTAAAATCCAAACCGATGGAATTTTATTCACTGATTTCATGCAATCTTACCTGGAATAACTGCAGCTTTGGTGTCACACAATAAAGCATGTAATTATGTTCATTTTATGTCTGCTTGTAGGTGAATCTTCTTGCAAATGTGAGTGGTCGCTGATTCTGTTGCAGGCATATACATAATTTTAGCATCATCCAAATTGTATCTCCTCATTTTTGCAAAATGTTTCTGTATCACGGATAACGTTTTCGAAATCAAATTTTTATATGGTAGTGTATATTACCGCATAGCTTAAATACAGCTTATTTCAGCCGCGGTGCAATTAATGGAGATTTATTATTAGGGCTGCATTTAAACGAATAGGTATTTGTTTTATCTGTATCTCTTTCGATGTTAAAGATTAGGCCTACAAGAGCAAAACTCGGAACCAATGAACGCCGAACATTTCAAATAGCTTTCATTGTTTCTTTTAAATTCTACAGCTGCTGTAAGTGAACTTCGCGAAGCTGGGTACCGGCATTGTCCACTCTAAGTTTTGTAACTTACAGTAAATTTTGAATCGCGAATTATCCAAATTAGTTCATAAGTCATGACGTTCTGCCTTGTTCGCCATGCCATAATTGGTTAAGTGCGTTAGCTAGCGGCACATACCACTAGGGATTATGGGCTTTCATCCGGATGGTTCAAGGAACGCGCAATATGAACCTTTCCTTAGAAGACAACACTTACATCAAGTTTTATCCCCAGCTATATTGAGGAATACATTACTTGTAAGCTGTTGTTATATTACGATCCTCAATTAAGTACCAGTAACTTCGTGATAAGCCGACATCATTTGAATAACTGTCAGTAAGCGTCTTGATCTCAGCTTGTTTAGTTGCATGCGGGAATATGGCAGTGACAATAGTGCACCATGGTCATGGTTCATCGACCACATACTTGACATCAAACATTACTGTTCTTCCAGATCCCGTAAACTTTCTGATTTCAACAATTTTTGTGGATTACATTAATATTGGCATTTTTTATTAATTATTCTAATTCTGCTAATTTGTTTCTTTGTTGCTTATACACTTATCATTTGCATCATCAACAATGCACCTTAGTCCAGGTTGAGAAACACCTCAGCTAAGAAGCCGCAATATATATATATATATATATATATATATATGGTATGCTCAAAGAGCGGTTCCATGCACTCTGTGTTGAGCGGACTATGGTTCAACCACCGCCTTGTGTGCGCTTGATTCCCCAAATACAGCGTGCTAGTGTTTGCCTTTGAAGGAGTGGGGGCCGGCTCCGTAGATGAAACGTGGCTCCCATCCACATGCCTCCCGGTCATATTCCTTCGGGTTTATACTGGATATGGGGTGTGTGGTTGGAGCTGTGGGTGGTGCAGCGCAAGCCGCCCATAGTACCTCTGTGGGCGCAGGCGTCCTGTGGCTTGCCACAGTCTGAGCCTAACAAGGCGACAAGGACCGTGCACCCTGTCCCCTCCAGCAACGACCAACTGTCTCTTGGAGCCCGTATGGACGAGGTAGTGGGTAATAGACAGTTGGGCACCTTGTCAACATGCACATCAAGCGCAGCCACATCGGGGATATCAAACAACAGACAAACACTAGAGAGAAAGAGAGAGAAAAAAGCTAAAATCTCGATTAACGCATAAGGAAACGGTGACATAAACCTTAATTAAATAGCATATGTAATAAGTTGTTTACAAACAAATCCTAGCTAAGTGCACGAGGTCAGGAAGTATAGTTCAGGGAATGCCACAAACACAAATATGCTACGGAAATCGGATACAATTGGCTTAGCGAGGTGTGCAAGTTAATGGAATAGAATACACGTAGATATTCATAAGAGAAAGAAAAGCATTAAGACAAAATTGAAAACCCACCAACTGAAATAAAGAGACTTAGCATGCAAGCATGCGGTTAGTAAATCGAAAATCGAGCGGTTCCATCAGCAGTGTCTGCGACGAATTTTTCGCATTGGTTGGGGCGCCAGAGTTGCAGACACGGAAGTGTTGCGCCGAAGTGGGATGTATGCAGTGGACTGCATACTTTTATTGAGACACCTGTGATGGCTCGGTCATGTGAGCCTTATGGATTCGACGCGGATACCGTAACAACTCTTATACGGTCAGCTGCGTATTGGGATGCGGCACGTGGGGAAACCAAAGTTACGTTACCAGGACATGATCAAAGTGAGCTTCAAACCTTCTAACCTTGATTGCAGATCATGGGAATCGAAGGCGGTTGATCGGCGTGCATGGCGCGATCTAATCACAAAGGCATTGCTGAAGTGCGGGAGAAAGCCCTCATGCATGCAGAGAAGAAGCGGCAAGTGCGGAAGCGGCAAGCACCAATGAATTGTACTCCATCGACATCGAGCGCATCGTGCTGTAGAACATGCGGTCTCGAGTGCCTTAGTCAGGCAGGCCTAGTGAGCCATGAGAGAGGTCACTCGGGACCACTGACGAAGCGATCACGGGTCCTGCAGTAAACGTAGGCAGCACCGGAGCAACGTTTGTAGGTACGCTGCTTTCGATTTTCTCTCTCTCTCTCTCTCTCTATCTATCTATCTATCTATATATATATATATATATAATTGCTGAATCAATGCAGACTAGAAAAGTTAAGTAAGTAACAAAACGCTTAACATCACCTTTGTGATCGTTGCTCATGCACTGCAAATGAACAAATGGATAATCAAAATTTGCTTGTTTAGAACATAGGGCATTTAGTCCCATGCACTTTATATTTATATAGGCGTCATAAACCCCTTTAATTTCTTCAAGCCGCCGTCGCTAGTAAAGAAGCTAAACCCGTTGCTAGTTCTCTCCCCTGGCTTGCATTAACCATTAGCTGTGTAAACATCTTCAATAATTGTGTGTGGCCCAATTAATACTGCGTTTCCTTTTGACAGCAGCTGCAACTTGATCGGGGATATAAGGTTATCAATTGAGGCAGCATATATTAAGCCAGTGTGACTCTAGGCAAACACGATTGTCTAATTGGAAGTCAATTTGTTATAGTGCCACATTGCGACAGATACGCAGAATTCAGAAGAAAGGATGGGTTTCAGATTTTGTTCAGCTTGCTGGTAGCAACAGAGGGAGAGTAAGAGGTTTCGTTCTAACCGAGAATCTGAGTAAGCCAATATGCAAACTACATCTTACAATTCCGAGTAAAATGTGTACGGCTTCTCAGGCCTGAAACTGAACACCACTTTAGTTGAATTGCAGTAGATTTGCTTAAAGTTGCTCATCATACTCAGAGATCCATGATGCAATAAGTGTTTCAGTTTAAAAGTGTATTTCTATACACCCGTTTCTTACCCGAACTCCACCTTAGGCATGAGGAGCCTTAAATGTGCACTAGTAAAGTTTCTTGGCATTATTTTGAGTTAGCTATCTTTAAGCTTGTCCATCTCTAACGAATGCACTTACATGCTCTGATGTAACTAATACTGAAATGTCATCATTGCCGGGAATCTAAAAGTGTTCGCTTGAGTTTTAAACCGAAACACGAATAAATAGAGACGCAAAAATGCTCATTGATGAGACGATGTTTGTCTACACCAAGTGTGTAAGAGACAAGATGGGACATATTGAGAAGCAAGTTACTAAGATGGTTCAGCAGCTTCGGGATATTGAATAAATTCCGCATGCCTCTTTTGAGAGCCTGATTATAATTTGCGCGAAATTTCTCTGGCAACACTGGTCCGCAATTGGTAATATGGCTGGAGTTATATCTCGCTCTAGTTTGTTTTGTTATTTCCCACTACCATGCGCTTGCAAGATGACGAGTCCAAATAAGCAACAGCATACACAGTGCAGTCTGCTGGGTAGCATCAAATTCACTGAAACATCAGACATCAAGTTATCATAGATAAGGTAATATTCTCCTTCGATGTCATCTCCTTTCTTTCCAACGTTCCACAGCTTGAAATATCGGTTACCTACGTAATCGTATACCTCTTTCATGATTTAAAATGTTTGCCGTGTTTGGTTATACTGAGAGTCCCCTATTTTACCATACCTGTAACAAGCTGCTACTGCCAGCAGATTGTTGGTGCTGCTGTGGCCTCTCTAAGCGTTCCGCTGCTGACGGATATTTTCTCCGCAAAATTAGAGGACCCCAGACCGTAGACGGAAGTAAGCAAATTTAAAGCTGACTTCGGTACATGCTTAACGTATTGGTTATATGGGATGAACTAGTTAAAACTATATTTATCAAGTCCAGGCAAAGATGCACACTACCTATGAATACTGAATAGTGAATACTGTATTATAGAGCAAGTAGATATGAATTCTGTACAAATGTTTCGTAATATGGTGAAAAACGTTATATAAATTGTCAGCCGTGAATATTGTTATCGTTCTCATTTAACATTTAAAATACCTGACTCACATTATTCCTGGACTCACAAATGTGACATGCGATCGTAAGTGGGCAATCGTTCACTGAATCGAATATTTGTAACAAATAAATCTAACAACGTTTTGAACTGCTGCAGTGATGTTACTTTTATCACATGTTCAGGCAAACTGTTCCAAATATTTATCACTCTCCGTTCGAAGCATAGTGGGTAGGGAACACGTTTGACATCCGGCACGACAAGTTCGTATCTGTGTCCGCGTGTGCTGCATGGCCCTCGTAAGTGCAGCATTGGCCTCAGCATGGGGAAGTCACCGATATGTAGAATACGGTAGGTCATAATGAGGTCGACTCGCACCCGACGGTAGGACAAGTTGTAGAGTCCCAGTTTCTTGCACCGGTCATCATACCCCAAGCCACGTAAACTCGGGATGAGCCTGGTAGCAACATGTTGGACCCGTTCGATCTTTTGTTCCTCGCCTCGGGTATTCTGAAAGTAGGCGGGCAAACCGTACGCTAGCATTGGTCTAATGATGGAATTGAAGAGGCGAGTGGCAACCTCTTAAGACCATGTGCCAAATCAACATTTGAGCGTCCAAGGCATGCGCAGTCTGTTACGATATAGCCTGTTCGTGTTGTCCACGGACTTCAAATCGTAGCGCAAGATTACTCCCAGGTCCTTCACGGAAGGTGTGGGATATGGCGGTTGGCTGTCAAGGGTGTACGTTCTGCGTTGAGCACCCTTCCCCAAACTCATGGATCCAGACTTGGCTGGGTTGACCGATAGAAGAACTTCTGCAAACCATGTGGATAGGCGGTTGAGGTCTTGCTGAAGTAGGTCACAGTCATCGGGAGCGTCGATTTCTCTCCAAATCTGCATGCGGTCCTCAAAGCAGACACACGGCGACTGCAGATTCTGAGGTAGATGGTTGATGTGGATCAGGAACAGAGTGGGACACAATACAGTGTCTTGAGGCACGCCAATTTAGATGGATACCAGTCAGTTGGACAGTCGTCGACCTGTGCCCTCCACTTTCACCCAACAGGAAACTCGCGGATCCACCGCTGCAGTGAGCCACCGACACCGTACATCCTGAGTTTGTAAAGGAGAACCTTATAGCTGACCTTGTCGAACGCTATACTGAAATCGATAAATATCATATCGACAGACTTCTTCTTGGTTATTGCATTCAGCCACTCATGTCTTGTAACGAGTAAGTTTGCAATGCATGAACGGCCTTGCATAAAACCGTGCTGTGGAGGCGTCAGGACCTTGTTTGACTGTAGCAACTGCAGCAATCGATTTTTCACGATTTTCTCAGTAACCTTTGCCAAAATAGGTGTCGGACAAATAGGCCTGTAGTTTTCTACTTTGCTAGGGTCGCCGCCTTTCGGAATAGGCATCATCACCGAACATTACCAGTCAATCGGCCACGAAACTTCGAACAGCGACCTGCTGAAAAGTTCAATCACGACAGGAGAGATGATTGTGGAAGGTCTAGGTAATGTCTAGTACTAAGCAGGAGTAGCCCAACATGGTACCAGTTTTATAGGTCAGAAATTATGCGCCATCTATAAGATTACCTTCCATTTGAGGCAAGAAGGCGGCATGTTTATCAAAAAGTCTGTTGTTGTCAATGAAATAAACATAACCAATGGTGGCCCTAAACTGATCCTTCTCTACATAGTTGCGGGTCCGAAGGAAAATAAGGACACGTTGCCGATACTGATCACTTCTATGGCGGTTTGTCATTCCGAGTTCGTCTGTAGAGTAGCTTATGTTCTTCCAGCTGGATGGCATATTTTAAGCACGTTAATGGGCACCACTAATACTGATTAACTGAAGGTGGCACGGGGGCCAATAGCAGTTCCAATTTCGCTCACTTTTTGACACCGGTTAGTGTAAGTATCATCGAGCTGCAACCGAAGAACCTACGCCTTCACATGTTAATAATAGCCGCGTCTGATTGCATTCGAACGGTACAATTGCCTTTGTTCTTCCAGAAGAGACAGATCCAGCCTCAACAGTCATCTTGGCCAGCAGAAGTGGAAGGCGTGGGAGCCAGTTGTAATAAATCATGGTTAAAGCTTTTGGCTCGTGTATGCGCTGTAACATTTAAAGTATATTAAGTAATTGCAAATCCACTACTAGCTCCTACAGTAAATGTGAAGTCTGAGGATGAATCCCTGAAGTTGTTTTCAGAGTATTTCACCATTTTTATATGTGCTTTTGTAGACAGCTTTGGGGTTAACACGGAATTGTTGTATGCAAAATCTATCACAGTCTACTTTTGGGCATACCTGAATCAACACTGTGACGGCAATTTGTCGATGGCAGTGTGTACGGGTCTTATCCCTCATGTATCATTTTGTATGAAATATTTCCATGATCCTAAGTAAGCAGATTGAAAAACACTATCCGCGCAATGGATTGCTTTAAGACAGAAATTATTAACGATATCTTTTTCTTTCATGATCTAGCAAACTGATTTGTGTTATCACAATTTTCGTACATAGGAGACATTGTTATCTCAAGTATGCTACAGTGCGCACGCACGATGACCGTGGCACTTTATAAGTAAGCACTTATCTTCGTAGGGAATTTTACATGCCCATTTTAACGTACATGTTCGTCATATTTGATGAAACAAACACCATCCTACTAAGAGGTTTAAAACAAATAGTTTATGGTTGTCGTTTAGATCATATATTCAAAGCAGGTCCTTATTCGCAGTATGCATTCAAACACTCTGGTTAGATAAGCTTCAATATAACGGTTATTTGAATGGCGCAGAATAAAGGGGTAACTATTTAGATGCTTACAGCAGTTCGTGGTTACTGGTGGTCTAGGAAGTAACGGCTCACAATGTTGTGAACAACAACAATATAGGCAAGTTGATCGTAAGATGTTTTCATGTAAAGGTAAATGCTTGCAGTTATATATAAGCGAAATCGTGGTGTATTATTCAGTTTTCAGAAGTATTAACTTCATTTGTCTTGCTTTGTACATCCACCGTTGAAATTTTGGGTAAATTATTTTAACTCGCACTTTAAGGTACGCTCAAAATGTGCGCCTCGGAATAAATGCCTAACAGTGGCGAAGCAGTTCTTTTTAGGATTATATTTAAATACGAATTTTGCAATGCGTTTAGTAAAATGTCGCCCTTTTGTGTATTCAGTAGACAACTGCGACACTTTCGAAATGATCAAATGGAATTTTTATAGAGCTTAACTCTTTGACCAGCTTGCTCATTTAAATTAAATCTAGAAAACTAAGCTTTTTACACTTATCAGCATGTTTCAAAAGGGAAATCTACCAAATATTGGAAATACCATCTAAAACAAAGAATGACTCGTGTTCACACTTCTGCCTATACGCACAAAACAAACAGAGGATGTTTGTTTGATATTTGTATATATTCTCTTTTAGTTCTATTAATAAGTGTTGTGGAACAACATGGCTTGAATATACCTTTATTTTAGGCATTCCGTCTATTTGTGAGAACAAAGAAACGCTGCAGTAATGCAGCTTATATGTGGCTTAAAAATGTTTGAGCGGCATTAACAGCATCTTCATTAATTTTTGCTATTGCAGCATTTTATTACAAATTATCAGTAAGCTATGGAAGATAATTAAGGAAAACAGCTTCTAGTAAAAATAATTAAACTTCTCTAAATTACAGGGATATAAGCATGTATCCGACGCCACATAAAGCCTAGCGCTGCGTTGTGATATACCAGATCTTTCTTAATGAGATGATCTGATCAAACGGAACAGAATCCCATGTCAATGTTTGAATGAACAGTGGACAATGACAATCTTGCTATTCTTATCCATTGTTTCGCCGTATCACAGTAGAATGGACTATTTTGATAGTTACATTTTAGTAAAGAACCAGCGAGGAGTCTCCCACTGTGTAACCGTCATTCGAAAAATTACCGACGTTTGCAACTGAGTAATTAACTGTATACATCTGAATTTTAGAAGCAAGAGCAATAACCGTACCAATGTATCGTTCTCTGTACTTGGATTCAGTTTTAACTACATAACGAGGATAACATGATCAAGCAGCACTGGAGTCGTATAATCATCCATTGCTCAAAATCTACTTGTTTATCTCACTCCAGAGAGGGCTATGCGAACTTCTCTAGTTAAAAATAATGTTTGCGAAAAAATATTAAAGATACATTTAGACAATACATTGTCTTGATAGACAGTGTATTGAGCAATATCAACTCCGTTTCTTTGGTTACAAAAGCTGATCAACGTTGAAGTTAACAACTAATTACCTTTTGCTAAATGAAGATATGTGCGCTAATGTGTAAAAATATAATGGGCAAACAACTTTTGTTACTAGCATGGATATTTATGCACTTACGACATACAGTAGCATAATGACTGTGATTACGGAAACAATTTCTTTGGACCGCAAATCTCGTGATATATTTTTCATAGTGTAAGTAACGGCACAGAGCATATTAAGGACGTGGCCGGAGTCGGTCAGTTATCAGTTGAGGAGCCTCGGTGAGGCTCCTGTACACCATTCTACGCTACTGCACGCCACTCAACTACGCACTGATGATGTCACCTCGATTGGTGACGAAACGTTTGCAACCAAATTGCCAAGCGCAGCGAACAGTTCAGCTGCCATCTGAGCAACCTGAGCTACCAGTCTTCAATTATATAGCCAGCCAATTCGGGCGTACGACGCTACAACAAGCTCGTCGTTGGGAAACCTTTGCCTGCCGACAAGCTTGCACACGCGAACAACTATACTTCCTTCATGAATGCCTGAGAAGAAACGTGCTGCCAGCGAGTACAAACCACAGCCCGTCACTAAACCATCCAGTCGCCTGGAACTTAGCAAGACAATACGGGAGACGCATGGTCAAACTGATGATAACGGATGCCCACAACCGCTACACAAATATGAGAAAGTCATATTCGACAATAGAACTAATTGTCTCAGTACCATTGACCCACAGCTACGAACAGCGCTGGAAGCCGCAATTGAAGGTCGAGTCAAAAGCACAAAGAACCGACGCAAGATATCATTGCACACAAAGTTAGAGCAACTTATTAAGAAAAATGACTGCACTAGTAGTAAAGGATGGATCAAAAACCTTTCACGGCCGCCACCTCACTGCAACTGAAGAGGATGTCTTGATTAATGGGCTCAACTTCAACGTCAAAGATGCTTGCCCCAAAGACTACTTGGCTAGCTTAGAACACGCATTGGAATCAAATGGACTGTCGAAAGAGTCCCATCGACAGATATGGGAGACAGTTGTCCCAGTGGTAACTAGGAATAAAGTCAACCAGACCCTAGACAAGAAGGAACATGATGCACTTAGACATCTACAGAAAGACGAGAACATTGTAATCCTGCCAGCAGACAAAGGGCGCATGACAGTGATATTGGAAAAACCAGAGTATATTAATAAGGCTAAAAAACTGCTATCCGACTCAACTACATATCGCCAGACCAATCAAGACCCAAGTTCAAAACTGGTCAACCAGTTCAACGCAACGCTGAAGAAACTACAAACAAAGAACGAGCTCACCGCCACGGAGAGATGGAGAATGAAAGCTGATGATACAAATATTCCACAGTACTATGGACTACCAAAAGTACCCAAGGATGGAGTCCCACTGCTACCAATCTTTTCGCTCCCCGGAACCCTATCATATAAACTAGCGAAGGATTTGTGGAGGAGGTTGAAACGTTTGATTGCTGGATCCGAAAATAGCATCAACAACGCTGAACAAGTTCCTCAACAAACTGCGCTTTTGACTTTAATCGGTCACGAAATAGCCAAAGAAAGGCATTATCACCGAGGCTCCTCTACGCTATTCTACGCTACTGCCCGCCATTCAACTACGCACTGATGATGTCACTTCGATTGTTGACGAAACGTTTGAAACCAAATTGCCAAGCTCAGCGAACAGTTCAACTGCCATCTAAACAACCTGAGCTACCAGTCTTTAATTATATAAGCAGAATAAAAATTTAGCACTATCTCTAACTAAATAGTATGGGTAGTAATGCTGTAACCGTCAAGGTAATTGTAACAAACCAACAATCCAAACACTCCGAATTTAGCAAAGGTAGCATATCACCTGAAGTATGCAGCTTCTTAATGCGAATCCTTTTTTTGCAAATGTCCTATTTGACTAGATGCAACAATTAACAATCCATCAGGTTAGACCATCAGTGTACTGCGCTGACATGTTCGATTATATAGCAGGGTATTCTAAGCATTTAAAACATTTGGCATGAAATGTGTAGAACGAATATTGCTAGCTAATTCATTTTCTACTGCTCTTCCTTTTTGTCTGTAGAGCAACGTTGTGGAAATAGCTTGCGTGATTTGGCAAGACGTGTGTCAAAAGAAACACGTCTTTCATTTTGAAGAGGTTGCACAATGATTCTCCATCCGCCAAATTACACAATCAGTTAAAAGACAAAGAAAAGCCAACATATTGATCAGTAAAGTCCAGCGCAAATCACGAAGCCTAATTATGTAGTACTTATTATTTTACTAGTGACAATGATTGATTCGGAATATGTTATGGTAGCAATTCTAGAGATAACGAAACTTGTTTTGCTCACTGATTTTGTTGTGTACTTAGTCACTTATTTTATCACTCAAACACTATCAACATAGGCATGTCCTTTTACGGATACTTCATCAGTCTGTAACTAATGGTATGCTATCACAGATATAAAATGACAATACATTTATGCACTTTGAACTATTAGGTTTGAAGCAATATCTACGTAAATGGATTGCGACTGCTAATCTCAACATAGCCTCTTCGAATTGCAATGAACGTTGTTCAGTTCGATCACTTAGAACGAAAATGAATCAAATAGCTACCGATTGCTGTCACCAGAAAACATGACACCCAACGTCGGATTTCTTAATTATTTATACGCTTAAGTAGTTATATAAGGATTACATTCGAGCCCGGGATCTTTCTTTGTCAGCCAAAACATCTGCACCATGCATTGCTCACCGCGACTGGTTGTACACATAGTAACTTATTTTACACAAACTATATTAGTTGCATTTCTCGGAAAGTACAAACATAATAAACCTCTTTTCCTACCTAAGTCGCAGGCCATCGATGCAAAATGCGATTTCTATGTGGAGCTTGTCAGACAGTGGTGAAATAGGATGAAACTTCCTATCGGGCTACAAGCTAATCTAATTGCTCATCGACTAATTGCCTTCAGATTTCATAGTGACGGTTAAAATGATGTGTGATAATTTACCAAGAAAATAAAGCTGTTTATCTCACCCTATTGGTCTTGTTATTCGTCTTAAAAATGAAAACATGCGGAAAGAAACTTTGCTCATTAACTACGGCATTGCCTACTATTACAATATTTACTTCTTTGAATAGTTAGGAACCTTTACTTTCACATCCTAAAATATCGCAGCATTATATGGAAAGTTACGAACGTTTCGATTTCATTAGCCGTGTCCTCATGCTGGCACAATTCACATGTGTGATCAAGCTGCTAATAGTATATTGCTAAAAAATATAATATTATTTGAGGTTGCACCAGTTATACCTGACATGTGCGCAAGAATGATGCGAATTTCTAAGCTATTTTTGTTCAGAATGCACATTCATATTATTATGTTGGCAAAAACCGAATGTCTGTGTGATGCCAAAACCATTTCGTGTATTAATAAAGTGGCTTTATTAGGCACATTGTTCCCTTGCTTCACGTTCCTGCGTATTTGCACAGAAAGACTAGAATGCTGATTTACAAACTCCTTTCTAGGTTCGAGAAAAATCTTTGCAATACATTCATTGTCATGTGTAACTCCGCTGTGATCTATCACTGGTGAAGCATTTAGCAGTTGAACTATAATGATGCCAAAGATACATCGCCAGCTTTACATACTGTTCACTTGCGTAATGAAGCAATTTTGCTGGCCTGACGACAGATCTGGACAGCGATCGACTTGCCCATATCATATTGATCGCAATGAGATTTCTACACTTGACCATGTAAAAGCTACTAATAAGCAATTAAACTGCAACAATTTTTTTATTAAGTTTAAATAACTTAATCGTATCTGGTGCACACTGAAGGTTGTTTAGTATGTAAAAGAGAATTTATCGGATGCAACACACACATTATTCTGCAACTTCCTTAGGTGGTGAGCTACTTGGTTAGCTGTGTGTACAGTTACTGACCACACTTAAAGTGAAACATAAAGCAGCTCATGTAAAGCACAAAGGTTAATTTGTACAGTCTAATGTTTCATATGTTGGGTTAGTGACAGTAATGGTGGATACAGATTAATACTCTCGGATTCCGAAGGCTAAGACAGAAACAACTACAGTGAGCAAAGTTGGTCATTCACAGGACGGAGTATCTCTAAACCAAAACAAATTCGTATTGGGGAAAATCTTCATTTCGAAAACTAGTAAGGGACAAATGAAACGGGGGAAATTGTTGAGGAATTTAATAATCTCCGAAGAGAAACACGCCGCGTTCATCTGGCTTAGCGCTGCTTAATTGCAAGTCAGTGAACAGCATTTAAAAGATAATAACCTGCAATATTGGGATGCATGTACGTCAGGTTACGATTCCACTTGCATTTGTGAAAGTAAACATTCGTAGCTGCTTTACGAAATTGACCGCTACTTTCCTACTGAATTAAATGGTTGATTAATCTAGCATAAGTTTGATGTCACTTGCTCCCTATACTGCGGTATCACTGGTTTGGTACTTACTAGCAGTAGATATTCGGAGATAGGGCATCCGTAACTGAAACACGGAAATCAGAGGTAACAATCTTAAACCATATTCCCCTTTGGTTTAGCCTGAAACTTTACTGACCCACGAGCGGTCCCTGTGAGAAACTGACCAATATTTACCTATATATTTTGCCGTCTAGATTTGGGTTTTGTGCTTTCCATACAAGTTTTGAACTACTGCTTTGATATGAATCTTGGATAGCATTATTCTGTCTTTCTGTTTGTTTCTGATAGACAGTCTGAATTTAGCTTGAGATAGATGAAAAGACATAAGGTAATCTGCTGAGTAGCTAACCCATAATTTATTAACACCTAACATGCAGTGCAATATTCTCTTACAGGGATGAGGCGTGAGACCAACAGCGATAGGTCAGAAAGCGGACATCGTTTGTAGCAAACGCGGCTTGTTTCCAAACACAGATATCAGTTGGACCGAATGAGCGATCAACTATTATCGCTGTAGTTGATTGGAGTAAAGCAAAGCTAAAGTACAACGTCTAAAAGCAGCACCTTGCGAATATTTTAAAAATATTGAGACCATGCGTTATGTAGCTGTCGTGTTGCCATCTACCGTTAAGCCTTAGCGGGTTTGGATATGCACAAAGTACACTCATAAAATCATAAATTGCTCGAAGAGAATAATTAAACGAAATGCCAATATGAAGTTCCCGTTCGTCATTCATGTTATTTCGCTTATAATTTGACAAGTTGACGGATCTATTAAGTCGCTACTTTGTTCTATCCCGTTTTGTCTAAGCGGTAGATTTTAACACATTTGTTTCATCTAATGATACAACCTGTAAACTGCCAGTATCGCATCCGTCCTTGCGTCGGTGTATCTGGTTGATGAACGTTGAAACATTAATAGCTGGTATGTGCTAGTGAAATGAAACAGATACCGTCCCATTATAATTCTAGAATTTTCCGCACCTTAAAATTCATGAATGCAAATAAGCTCCTGACTTCAAAATGTAGACCAAGATTTCTGGTTAACGGTTAAGCATAGGCTCCAAAAGAATCTGCTGAAAATATTGTGCGTTGCGCTCCCACATGCATATTTGTTTAGTTAATGTGTGGACGCCGCAAGTATGCTAATCTAGTTAAAGTCTCATACAGGCAAATACAGACAAACACCTTAGTTTCCCTAAATACATGTTAAAATTGAATATTTTACTGGTTTGGAGGATGGTACAAAAATACGGGGCAATATGCGGGATTTCAATTTCTATTCTTGGAAAATTGCGAATGAAGGCCGCGTTGTCGTGTACTATTATTCGTTATGATACCTAGAACGTGACGAAAGTTCTTCTGTCGTATACGCAGTTGCCATTAACACAAGCGCTTGGAAAGCTGTCTGTCATTCAGTTTACCACTGAAACAAATCAATAAAATATTAGCCGCTATTCCATCTGAAAGCAAAATTTAGCAAGCAACACGCAAAATACCGGGAAAATACCATAAAATGCGCTGCTTTCATATATTTGCTAGTCAAGTGTATCACAGTACTATTATTTCGATGTTACGTAAAGGATGCGAAACATTATGATATACCAGAATAACAAACATAAAACCAAGCCTATGGATTCAAGAAATTAATCAGGTGCAAATGAACACGAACTAAGTGATTTGGACCACTGGATGCTCAGACACGGAAGTATTGCATTTTACTGCTCCGATGAATGTTTAACATTTCTTGTCTACGTTGTATCAGTCCTAATATCCTTAGTTTACTTGACTCAAATTTACAAACTCCAATTAGAAATGCTAAACGCCAATGGCATCGTTCCTACTGGGTAGATAAGAGCATCCGATTTTTCAGCCTTGCCTTTTTTGTACTATAAATCTTTTTGAAATACCGGCTTTATCTACGCGCAGCAGTGCGGATCTCAGGAAAAAAGCTAGACTCAAATTTCAAACTGTCGCTGTCATATCAATTGAAAGGAATACAACACATTAATTTCGTTCGGCTTTTGCATGACGGAGCTGGCAATATCAGTCATATATTTACCAAAATTTGAGCGCTCCTCATGGTTCAACAAATATTTGCATGTTGTTATACTATCTGTGGGTCGGCAAGATTTTTGAGGAGACTTATCTTTAGTTGCGGAGTGCAAGTACAAATATTTGTTAAAACTCGTTAAAAGATTTCAGTTAGGCTTCAGTTAATTGTTTCCTCATTAGGTTTGAACTATTAGCCATTCTAATACCTAGCGGCTTCTCCATAGATTGTCCACCACTGTCCAGTGCTTTTCCGTGCATTTGGTAGCTTACATCTTAGGGTTCGCTACAAAACGTAATAGACAAATTTCACATTAAATGCTGTCACTTACGGTAGGTCATGGCAGTTTTGCATTCTATGTCGTCAGTTGAAAGCAAGTTCAGCGGTATTGCATTTGAGGTACTAATGATACCACATGCTTATTCAAATCAAACATTAGACGAGCGATTTTGTACAAATTGGTAGCAGCTTTAGCTAGCATCGAATAACTTCACCAGTATGATTGGGGAGTAACTATGATACTGCTAAAATTCAAGAACTGAAGTTTTGACGAAAGCATGAAACACAGATGATAGCTTTACACCTGTTTCAAAAGATTATGATGGGAAACATTTACTTAGAACATATGGTCAAACACAATTCTGACCAACCGCACATATCTTCATGGCTATGATTTCAACTGCAGCTACGGAAACTATTTGACCGTTGTCTACCAAAGGTGTGCTGTATTTCACTTTGAAACAACAGTAGGCCTGAGCACGGTTACTTCAGTTTCAATGAAGACGTTGGGCGTATTTAACTAAACGTACCACAAATATTTCCAGTTCAGTGATCAAGGAATTAGACTTACGTGCATTAATCACAAGATTCTGTCGCATGTTAAACCATATGCACCTAGTTAACAAGAGCACATCTCAAGAATGTGTTCGTGAACTGATCACTGCGATAGTTTGCATAATATGAAGTATATAATTTCAGAAATAGTTTTAGTTCAGTAAGGTTCGGAAACAATCAGTGACAACATTTTGATTATGACACAAAACCTTCGTCGGGTTTTTTGAATCAGTACGATATTCCAGTAATGTTTTATAGCGAATAAGGACGATAACTGCAATACAGGAGAATTAAGCCAACGTGTTATTAGTCACTGTAAGTGATGTCACCTCTAGTGGTTAAGTAAGAGTGGTTGTATTCCTGGGATTCACGTATGTTTCAGGGCTTTTGCGTATAAGCCATAATTTGTGACAGTTTTAAGCTAGCACCACCTTCCAAACCGCTAGGCGCACTGACCCCCGTAAGTCTGATGGGATAAAGATTGCTCGCCACGTACTTGAGGGTTCCACCCCATTCCTCCTATTCATGCAGATGTCCAACCTGGCAATTTCTAACGCCACTGCAATCCACCGCTGCGGGCTACTAGTATAGCCTGACCTCAAGGTATCCAAGTAGATTTGGGGACTCATGTATGATGCATACACAGCCACAGCCGAATGTCAATATAACCTGATGTTCAAAATAATCCGTCCGCGGATGTGAAGTGCGTCTTCCTAACGCCAAATTCGCAAGCGTAACTCGCTGACAGTTGGCCTACGCACACGTGTGTACTGTGGCTTTGTTTAGTTGATTAGACGTACTTTTTGTCATATTGTTAGGAAAGGCGTCTTATAAGTGAATTAACGGTGAACACAGCGCTCGACCTCGCTGCAAGACTTCCCGCATATTTTCCTTGTTATAAACCCCTGACAGGATCCTGCCCAAGCAATACAATGAATCTCTATATAAACAAATTCCTGATGCTCTGGCCACCGCAAAGGATAATCAAGCGTGTCCTATGTGCTGCATCGAGCAGGGTGAATAGGCGTTTGGATGCTACTGATCAAACCTTCCCGTCTTGTGATTCCCCCTCTTACGCTTTTTCTCCCTTATGGTCCCGTTCTAACTTCACTTGTATTCCCCCAGTTTACAATCTTCCGATGCCTGTCCCACCCCCAACATGCTTTGCTTGATGGCTATCTTATAGTTGCAACTCACGTGCTAAGGCGATGCGTCACTGCTGTCCTGTCGACAAGTCTATGTCTGACCAAGCGGTTAACCCCAGTTCATCGGCTTCCATTTGGTGCCATCGATCATCCTTCAGATAAGCATGCCTCAATATACGCACATTACTACAGATCGGTCAATAAACAGCATTTGCCCGAACATTAGAGACCCTCTCGATCGATATCTGCTGCTTGTCGGAGACCCGCCTGCAAAACTTCAGCTCTGTGCTCACTCTGCAATCCCGTTCAGGTGCCACAAGCAGCACTTTCTCATTGCGCCTTTATGGTGACAATGCGGCTTCGAGCACCGGCCAAGCTGGTGTTGGCATTGCCCTGAGTTCCCGGGCTGAAGTTGCTCTGGTTGATTGGATCCCAGTCAGTAGCCGGATGTGTGCGGTCCGATGGGCTGGTTCGTTCAAAGCTTTGAAGTGGCGCGGGACTAACAGGCTTCGTCATCACTGCTTTCGCATCCACAAACCCTAGCGATGACTCGGTACAACACGATTCCTATCCCCAACTGACCCAGCTCGTTCACCAAGGAAGAAGCACGAAAACTTTTGTGCTGGCGGGGATCTGAACGCACTAGTTGGAAATTTGTTCACTGATGAAATGCATCTGGGTAGTCAGCACGGTGTAGGCACCCGTACTAATAACCGTGAGCGTTACTTCATTTGTGTGAAGACGCCCGCTTAGATCTTGCGAGCTCTCATTTCAGACACAGCACCCGCCAGAGGGTGACTTGGCGCCCACCAGCCTCGAATCAGCCTTGGACGCAGATCGATCACATTGCTATCAATTACCGCTGGAGGGGCTGCATCCCGAACTGTCGCTCGATTTGGAGCACATGGGTGGACACCGATCATGCAGTTGTATGTGCTGACATGCGGATGCGTTTTGGCGAATGCCCACGACGACACTGTGAGCGCATTGACATCAGCCAACTGACAAAGCCAGCTGTTCTGAATGCGTATCGAAGTACGCTGACATGCGAGTTGTGTAAGCACTCACTGGAGACAATTGAAGGTCACCGGTCGCAGGTTCATCAGACCTTACTAGCAGCAGGCAAATCATCATGTGGTTAGTCTAGCCGCCAGCATGCAATTTGGTCTCCTAGTGCTCACTGGGACTTATCGATGCTCACCGGCATATTCCGGCTGAAAGCGAACACAATGAAACTCGCAAAGATCTCCGGTCAAAAGTCTGTGTTATGCTGGAGAGAGACCTTGAATCCTGCTGGCGTCTTCGTGCGTCAGAGATAGAAGTAGCCGCTGTCATTGGTAACCATCGAAGGTTATTCCGTCTGATGCGGGAAACCGGCAGCAAGAGACTTGGTGTTAGCGTAACAATTTGTGACGAGTGTGGACAGCCTATCCACAATTTGTTAACACATTTGAAGCGTTGGGCTGGGAAATTTTGAAATGTAATTTATTCGGCCGGAATTGTTAGATTCCTTACCGTCCACTGATCGCGCTGCTCCGTGAGCTGTCCCTTTGGATCCGCCCTCTCGCTCAGAAGTCGAACGTGAGATCGCACTATTGAAGCTAAGCAAAGCTGCGGGACCAGATGACCTTCATCCAGCCCTCTCCAAATTCGGAGCAGGAAACTGTCCCTACCGACTGGTGCCGCTTCGTTATTGTTCCCATCTTTAAAGGAGGCTGGCGCTTGGAATGTGGCAGCCATCGAGGAATCACGCTGAGTTTTATCACCTCCAAAGTACTTGCCTCTGTCATCCTTCACAAACTGACTGGCGCTCGTGAAAGCCAGATTCAAGGGGGTTTAGCCGAGTTTCATCTGTGTCGTGGCTGCATCGACCACCTATTAATTTTGCGTCAATTGTTGGAGCAACGTCACAAATATTGGTGGCCCACCGTAGTCGTGTCCCTCGACATCAAAGGTGTCTTATTTTCGGTTGATTGATGTGCCCTGTGGGACTGCCGATTTAGGCAAGGTGTGCCCGAGAAATACCTAGTTAATATCCGAGCATTATACGCGCGTTGCCCAGGCAGTGGGAGGGCTTACGGCAAGCTGTCGTCGCCCTTCTATATCTCCAGCGGTGTGGGACAAGAATGCCCGCTGTCACCTTTCCTCTTCAATTTCGCTATTGACGAGGTTATGGATATCACATTTTCAGGACAGGAATTCGAAGGTGCGGAGCTACTCCCAGGAGAACGACTTCTTGATTTGGAGTATGCAGATGACATTGCCCTAATCTGTGACAGCTCACAAATGTGCCAAGCGGCACTGGACTGATTAGCACTGGCTGTCCGTCATTTCGGGCATTCCTTCGCACCCTCGAAGTGCGAAGCGTTTCTCCAAAGATTAGCAGGGACCGCCTCCTGTGCTGAACATTGGTGGGGACCAGCTAGAATTGTTTCGGAAATTAAACTACCCGGGAAGTGGTGTCACTGCCCTTGGGATGGAAGAAGAGATCACGAACCGTATAACAAAAGCTCGAAGTGCTTTTGCTACTCTTCGCCACCTATGGCGGCGGCGCGACATCACTCTCGCCCTGAAGGGTAGAGTGTACAATGCAGTGGTATGTTCGACCTTACTGTAGGGTTGCGAAACATGGCCACTTAGATCAGCAGACATAAAAGTCTAGTTACCTTGACCATCGGTGCATTCACAGTTGGGCTCACATCTGGTGCAAACACCGCGTGAGCAACGACCGTGTTCGACGCTCTGTTTATGCACAGGAAAAGGAACTAAACCGCTCAACACAGTCATTTCCAGCACCAGGCTCCAATGGCTGGGCCTCGTGTTGCGCATGCAGACCCACCGACTTCCTCGACTTGCGTTGTTTGCGCGCTGGGGGTGTGGGTTAGAGATGAAGAGGAGAGGTGGCCAAGCGCTGACTTCTTCGAGGGAAATGAATGCCCTCATTTCGGAGCTGGCCTCAGTTGGAGCTTCACGGCTCCCTGGTTGGGGATCAAAAGACGATGAACACGTATCGATAGATACACTTTCTGACATGGCTAGGAGCCGACCTCAGTGTCGGTCCTGCTGTGAGCTGTTTTGTCCCCTCCCCACCTCTTTTTAGCCTCCCCTACCAACCACGATTTCATTTTGTAGCATAATATAATTTTTCATCATAATTTTTCTTGTTGCGTAGTAGCCGGCGGATAGCTTTCCGGAACGATGCCCATCCGTTGCTGGTAGCTCAGCTGACATGTACCTGTTGCATTTTTTCTCTTTTTCTCTTCTTTGTAATGCGGCACAGTAGCTGAGGTGTTTTAGACTTTAGCTAATGTGCATAAGGATGATGATTATGTTACGTCTTTACTGGATCGTATGTTATTTAACAAAAAACTAATGATCGACCAGGTGATCGTCGACATCCCCTTGGGATTCGGCGATCATATAGTCCGACTCTTCGAGTAAATATTTCATGAAGAATATTCCGTGGTAAATAGAGGCAGAACGAGAACAGTTAAACACGAATATATATTTGCGCGACAAAGTGCGAAAATTCGCTGGACCAGTTGGACAGATGAGGCACAGGTAAGCTAATAGTAACAGTTCGTCGGACAGTTTAATATCCAGATGCAGTTGCAACGGAAGTAAAGCTGTCTACTCGACTAACGCTGTCGCGTTTGTGCAAAGCAGGACCCACAAATGCATATCGGCGCGAAACTTGGGCCTGTCATATAAATAAGCTTTCACCGAACACAGCGAATGGAATTTCTTGTGTGACACAACTTAACCACTTTGCTCAGCTTGTTCGCGAGGACAAAATGGTATACTAGCCTAAGTTGGCGATCTAAAAGGCCCCGAATCATTAGCTGCGGTATTAATATTGCAACAAGCTTCAAAGAGTGAAACAGAGAACTCCTCCTCTTTAAGATGCAGAAGGACTAACGCGTACCCCGAAGGATGCGCCAAATATCTTGCACCGGCAAACTGCTCCAAATATTTAGTGCGATTACCGTCACCGAAATATGTCATAAGAGTTCATTCAACAAATATAAATCATATATCCTACACGGCAAAAGCTGTACTAAGCAAGCTGTTGAGTATGGGTAACCAGAGCTTTTTTGGTGTTGATAACGCTTACAAGAACTCACTTGCGGTAATAATAAAGAGCATATCCGAGAATTTGTACGATTCTTCCAACAACATTTGATGAAACCTACTTGCCTAACATATGTCAACATGTGATGATTACTCCAATCTAAAATGGAGGTACTCGTTAAGATACAGCCAACTACCGTCTCGAAATCCGACTGGCGGTATTTCAAACGTCTTTTAATCGAGTAATGCTTGTGGACTAACGGCTTGCTCGGAAGAATCTGACTACCTTGCCAGTGACCCGTATGACTTCGGACGAAATCGGTCGTGGACTGAACTGAAATCGGTGGACTGAACTACTAAACTCCGGCATAGGAGTTGATGTGGTGTTTCTCAAGTTCTCAGATTTTTGACATGTTAGACCGTAACATTTTAATATTAGACTAAACAAAACACTCGCAAAACACACGATACACAAGTTGTTGTTACAAGGCTTTAAGGCAATCTATATAGGGCTTGCCCATGGTCAGTACGGAAAATACCTTGATTTAATGTGGACAAATAAATATGCTGCCATTTAGGCACTAGCTTGTATGTTTCTACATACTCAGAAACCAGGGGTTTAAACGTTTTCTGGCGAAGGGCAGCTGGATATTTTGGTCCAGGTCGATCTTGGAAGTTCGGATCACGCTGAATCAGCTTGATGAAGACGAGTCCAACACGCATGCCTCCTGAGGCTTGCGTTTAGACGATATGACTTGTTAATATTCCGTCAGCTTCTATTCTGAAATATCCGCCCACATGTGGAATACACAAAAATTTTTCTGACGGTCATGGCTGCGGCTAAATCTCACTGTCACGTATTAAGCCCAAATACGGCAGCCCAAATATTTAAGGGTTTGTAACATTTGCTGGATGAAGAGAGTATTCGAATGCAGCCAGGACCGGAGATTGTGTGGGGAAGTCATTTTGACTGGCCAAATTTTGAAACATCCCTACCACATATGCCGCTATTTGCTAGAGCTCAGTCACAGCAATAATCTGAGATGCCACCATATCAAGCTAGGACAGTAGTGCATTCGTTTGGTATGACATCGTGCTTTCTGCGCCGTACGCGTTTGTCAATCATGAAACTCCTTACCGTATCTGTCATCTGCGCTCCCAAGCTGGCAGAGTTGAAATCTCGAGGTGACCGTGCAGTCATTTCGCTGAACCACCTCACGTGTCCCGGTGCCCATGACCAAACCCAAGTGCATGCTCGAGATTTCAATGACGGTCAACTTCCAGCATACGTTCCACCTTATCCGACTCTTGTGTGTTTTCATCACTATGTGGCATAATTACCACAGAAGTCCCATTTGTCATCATTCCTTATGGTCCTGCAGTATATTTTCAGTTTATACTCCGAATACCAGAGTGTGTCGACCGGCGTGAACCTATTTTTTCAGTCACTGTAACCTATGTTTTGAATCATTACCACAAACATTCTAGGGGATCGGTTTAGCATTATGCCATAGTCCAACTGTCATACTCTCAACTATCTGGTCAACTGTAATTTTATTCGACCACCAGATTTAGATATAAAAAGTCTGCACGAATGTCCACGTTCTCCCTGTCAGAGGATGCAATAGCCCTGCGAACTGTCTAGTGGATTTACGTGTCGGTGAGCATATAACGTCGGCTTTGTGAATGTTTGGCTTGCCAAAACACCTTGGAGGTGTAGTCGTTTTTGGTATAGATTATACTACTTGTCTATTGTTAAATCGTTTTTCACTGTTCTTAAATGCATATCAACCTCCGCCTTAATCTTGTTCACCAACTAGTATATAGGCATCTCACTCCGACTGCTGCTCCACTTTTTCCTAATACCCTGAATATGCATCATAACCAGGGTATTCCTCCTGTCAACGTTTGCGAGTACAAAACTGCGATCATTCTTCAAGGAACACAGC
Source organism: Dicrocoelium dendriticum (assembly GCA_944474145.2). Taxonomy (NCBI): domain Eukaryota; kingdom Metazoa; phylum Platyhelminthes; class Trematoda; order Plagiorchiida; family Dicrocoeliidae; genus Dicrocoelium; species Dicrocoelium dendriticum. The sequence continues at coordinate 48,925,501 of OX104065.1, forward strand.
GCTACACGTTCGGTTTGATGAAGATTTGGCTCGCCCAGTTTGTTGAAACCTTACGATACCTATTAATTGTGACATATGGCTACATACTGATATATTACTACATTACAATAGCCACCACTAGCTCCGGGCCTGTCAGTAGGACCGGCGGAATCAGAAGACATTGCTATGAAACGCTAGAACTTACGATTGCGTTTTATATTTGATTCATGCTCTTGGTTCCAGTTGAAATCTTAAGCCATATTGAAAAACCCGGTTTTAGTCAAGAAGCGTTATGGCTGTCTGTAGATCCAGTCAATTTTAATCTATGAATTTCGCTTAAACCTTTGGTCACTATTTAAATCCGCCATCAAAGTAAGGCCTTGGAGGCATTAAATACAATCATTTTGGTATTACACTTGCTGTCCGGATGCCACATTGTGAGATACCTGGGGATTACGTTATCTTCAATATTTTTGTTGGAAACGCTATTATTATCCCAGTTGAACTCAAGGCTGGCCAAACGAATTGTGTCCGTTACTTGAGCTCCAGTTCGTGCGTGGCACACATGGTAGGAAAGTAGGAGAGCTTTGGGCACCCCTCAGTCACTCCTACCTTTGCGGGATAGATACCCTGTGTCACGTGTGCATGTCGAGGTAGCTGGGTGTATGGATGCAGCCGATATCACATTTACCTTGTGATTAGTTTGGTGCTAGACAAGCTTGGATAACTTGGAGGAAAATTTATAGCAAATCGTTCAAACTAAACGGATGTGGATTAGGTGGGAATGGGAAAGAGTGGACTCAAATATCACACAAAAGTGTTGTTGGAAAGAGGTGTGTTATAGCTGGAATGAACATATTTTGGAGTAGTAGATCCAAGGCTCTATTGACCGATTCCTTTCCGTTCTCGGTAAAATTCTGTTGCTTGTTGTCTACTATTGGAAGATAACTAAGTGCTAACCATATACGTATGCTTTTTGTCTTATTTAACAGAGTATATTAGTTTTCGTTGTCATACTAGTTGGCTGATATATTTGGAACTACAGGGCTACCGAGAATTTCGCTTAGGTTTCCGTGGGTTGTAGTAAGCCATGGAATACACCAGGTTACTTTTTGATGGGCTAGCTCTGGTCGTTGCAACCGGACTGTGATACAGCTAACCAGCATTTATTTCCGAGCACTTAGGCTTTCCTTTAATTTATCTGCTCGAGGAGTTCAATCTGTTAGGATTACCGCAATCAGAATTGCGACTCGGTAAGTCCATTCGTTCCTTCGGAGAAATTTTAATCGAGCGAAGTACGAATGCGTCCAACCTTGTTGCCCTTGCATTTGAAATACAGAGGTTCAAGTTGGTGGACGTAGCAGATTTATTAGGTGGGCTGATCCTCAAAATGTTTGGCTGAGATTTCTCGATGAGCTTGGTCCCTTTCTCCGCTGTTTGCGGTAAAAAGAAACCGCAGAACTTTCTAGAGGTGGTCCACTCAGTTTTTCTCCATATGTCAATAAAACTTGTGTGCTGGTCTACTATGAATTTAAAGTAATCGTTTTGCTACTGCTTCACTAACAAAATATAAATTGTTTTGTAGCAGTTCGGTTTGCTTCCATTTCCCTTCGTAGATATTTGCACCGGACATCAAATACGTTGCAGGACCTCTGTAGTAATGATTTTACTTAATAATTACATAACACTGGTTGTGTGAAAAGCGTCAACTCGGGCTGGGATTGACTTCCGGACTGTTTGAATGCTCAACGTCGATAACTTGATACAGAGATAGAGATGGTAAACCAAGTAAACTAAATAAACATGCATACCCAAAGCTCGGTAGTCCAAAGTAATGAAGTAGGTAAGATAACAGCCAAATAACTAAGTAGCAGTGTCCGTTGGCCAAGGTAGTAGTATCGGCCGTGTGAATCGTTTTTGTACACATAATTCCGGCTTCATAAGATGAATGTAGGCCGCCTCGGCGGTGGAGAAGAGCTGTTTGCAGAATCCTTGGGAGTAGGGTTTCGGTAGTGAGTAAATGACTTTGAAGTCATTCTCTGAAGCTGTATGGCCACATCCAAGGAGGTGCGACATGAGTGAATTTTCTGAAGACCTCATTTCGCCTATGTAAAACCATGCCGGGATATGTTCACGAATCCTCTGAGATAGGCGCATCGTCGCGCAACCCACTTATCGTGCACCACAGGAGAACGAGTACTGATAAACGATCCTTGAACGTGTCAACGACCGTAGTCTATAGTTCAAGGGTTTTGTAAGCAACGGTTTTTTGTGCAAAACGTTTCTCAGGCTGGCCGCGAAATAAGTTTTCTCGACTGCGACTTTCAGGCGTCTGGATGACATATCAGCTGCAGAATCTCCCTTAAAGTGTAGAAGTATGAGAAACGCTTTCTTAGGAGCAATGCCGTCAAAAGCCACCTAGGAGCATTGCTTCTAAGTAAGAGCTTAGGAATATGCGCTAGAAGGTGTAGTCTAAATTGAAAATCTCCGTGAATCGCATACCTTGTAACAAGCATTTATTCACACAACAACATGGGTACACCGAAGAACTTGTAGCTGAAATTTCAAAATGGTATTTGGAAACAAAGTAATTACCTCTGAATAGGCAGGGTCATATCGAAAACAGGGAAAAATAAGAAAACAACGAAAATCTGCTTGTTTGGCAATTCCTTGGAAGGTAAACTTTTATGAGTTGGAAAGTCATAAATACATATTAGGAAGCTATATTTTATTGCTTATGGATAAAAAAACCAAGATACCCTTTTTTTATAAACGTCTTCACAAACAACTTTTATTTAGCACAATAATATTTTTGAAGGATTTTGTATAGGTGTTCAATGATAATTAAACCAAGGTATACGCCTAGTACTTGCATGTGGTTCTTGCACAAACAAGTTTATTTAGGGCAACTGCCTACTTGGGGTTTACGGTTGAATGTCCCTGTGTATATTTTTGAAGTGTTTCGTGAGCATCACTGTCATTTTATGGCTGGAGAAGCTGATATCTCTTTGTATACACTGGATGTAGCCTCCGTTATTACCTTCCTTGAGAAATACAGTTTGATTTCTTCAATTCAGGTAATAAGTGTGATTTTCTCTTATGCACGTGTGGGGGCCGTACACAGTGCACACAGTTCAGCTTATGAACTGTACGAGCATAAGAAGTCTATAAGTTATGAGAAATATACTTAACGCTCATTTTGCGTCGTCTAGAAAACAACCGTCCACTTTTGCTGATGTTATTCATGATCCCAGTCAAAATGACTTTCTATTCAAGCAGTGGAAGAATTTCGAAAGAAGAAGCACACCCACATGTCAACCTAGTAAAATACATTTTGTCGGATTGAACACCATCTAAAATCTCTACTATCTGCACGGACGTTTTTTCTACTGGCGTATTATTTATACATTTAAGCGAGCTCATAATATGAAAAAGTACCGCAATGTTGACCAAATTTCCTATGGAATATATATTTTTGGCAGTTGATAGGGATCAGTAGGCTACAAAACCCCTACCATAAATTCCACACACATAGAGCAAATAAGAAGACCTGGTTTAGTGTCTCCCACACAGTTATGGGAAACTCCTTAGTTTTATATTTCTAGGCCAAAAGATATCCGTTGCTGTGATCAACAAGGTAGCCAAAACAATCATGAAATTCCTCAGATTATACAATCAATCACCATGAAGTGATCACTCAGCCAGAAGTTACTGACCCCGCCTGATGAAGTGTGTGCAATTTTGCGCGTTTGATGGGTCAGCAGATATGATCAAATGGGCGTGCCATGATAATTACCTGCCTAAGCAGCATGCGGCGTCCTTTACGCATCATTTCGCTGGTGACATTTAGTGGCTTATAGCAATACATTATAGACACACTTTTAAAATCAAACCGATTGCTTTAGCTACACTCATTTGTCACACCATTTTAGATACATGGGCATGACGTTAAATGTCAAATGTTCAGCTGAATGAAAGATGCATTTGATTACTCTCCATTCATACATACATGGCGGAGCGCAATAACATTGTAAGCGCACAAAAACAGGATATCATACTTTAAACGCATGCAAGCGTTTACTTCATGTCATGCGCCTGACAGTTCTGTCGCCACTGTCCACAATGTCATACAATTCAATTGAAAACGACTGAGAAAATATATAAAAGCTGCTAGCAATATATGCGTTATTTTCCTGCGAATAGTTATGTAGGTAGCTAGCCTGAAACCATGTAATGAGTCGTCGACGTAAAGGATGAAATTACTTTACTGATAATACTCACTGTAGGATTTAAATGTAGTCCGATGCACTACTTAGAAAAATGCTAATCCACATCAGCAATCGGTGATCGCCATCCAGTCTAACTGCATTCTACATGCGCTTCGCGTAGTTAGTAATCGGTAACGTATACGCAATCAATCATTAGGAAGGAAATCTCTAGGCAGCCAAGGCGATACTCTCAGATACGAAGCCAAATGAGGCTAGGGAACCGCAACTGTCCGAAATGGATTGGAAGAACATGTAACCAAATGGATGAACCGGCCACTGCCTTTATGGAATGCACGTAATTTGCCCCTTCTATATGTCTCCACGTATGCTTTAGCTACCGTTTCCCAACGTTCGATTTGACATATATATTGGCCGGTTTGATCATTCAAAATACTTGCTTTTCACATTTGACGTAATGATCATTTCTGACGGAGCCAGCCGAACTAATTTATTCCTAGACGATTAAGCTAGGTTTGGTTCCCTCTTTCACTCGTGAGTTATATGATACGGTTTGATTGCGATGCGCAAATTTTAACGAAGATTTAGTTCACAACTCGCAATGAAAAAGCGGTAGGATTTGTTCGTCGAATGGCGCATTTGCTCTGCAAACCTTAAAGAAAACGCTAAACTCGTTCTCAAGAAATTGTTTGGACACTGTAGCGTACTTGACGGGATTACATTTATATGTCTAATTAGTTGATGCAGTTTTATGAAGGCAGCTCTTCTTAAGTAATATTACAGGGAAATCTCTGTGTAGAAGATGGTTGAATTGTGAAGAACGGAAAGGTTTGAAGTTAGTGTCAGCTGTTTGTTTGGTACAACTCGAGCCGATGATTTATATTGATAGATTTATTAATTCCGTTATTGTCGAATATGAAAACCACAACAAAATTTAATTATCTTAAAATTTACGCTTCAAATTCTCATGTGCCATGAAAAGATTGATATTTATTACTCAAGTTACACATATTCAAATTGAGCAATTTACTTACCAGAAATGTATTGCAGAGTAGACGCGTGGCTATTCGAATTATATTTGCAGAGAAACAGGCTAGAGGGTGAACTCCTATGAAATCTGAAACCTGATAGTTGTAACAGCTATTCACCAGTGAGTGCTATGCCGGTTCAGACACGAAAGAGCACATTACGCAATCAAATGGCAAGCTTGGACAAGAAAATAATGCACGCTGCTCAAGGATATTACGTCATAATTATATTATCACTCAGATCTAATCGGTGAAACATAAGAAGCAAGATTAGGAATAGGCTATCCGAACGCTTTAATTTACGTTTTGTACAGGCCGAATGCTTGCATTATACCTTATCGGAAATTTTATGGCGTGATAATATTTTGTTTCGAATTTCATAAACACTGCAATAGTGTAAGTTCAAACCGCAAATTTTTTAAATCAATTTAGGCCACATTCCTATAATACAACTGAACAGCTTACTGGAAGTTTGAATTTAGGCAGAAAAAATTCCTTTTTCTATTGTCAAGCTGTCAACCGAATATTTTCTTTCTCTGACAATCCTGTGACATTCCTTATAGGAATAGTCAGTGAGGAGATTGACAAGAAACATATGGCCTTTGCGTGTTGAGCACGAAGAATTATCCTTCACATTGTTGCACTGGAAGTATCGCACCTAGTGTGAAAATTTACTAGGTGGTTTAAAAAGTTGGTGCTTCTTCCCTTGCGAGCATTCGCATCGGCAGTGAATCAACCATCGTACTTCAACAAGTACCACAAATTCAAAACGGTGTAGTGCTTTGTACGCAATTTGTCCAAATAACTTATGTTTATAGATTGTGCTCGTCACAACTCCAACAAATGCATGCTGTCCAGAACGGTTTGAACTTGTTTGTGAGAATAAAATTGCTTGAGATGAGCGGTTGCGCTTCAGTGTTCTACACTGTGACACTAGTCAGTTGTGGAACGTGGGATTTAATGCCTTATAAGTAAGTGAATTTGGGCGCATAACACCCGCACGGTTAGGGCTTGAGGTACCAATACACACTTGACAATTAAATTGTAGCCAAAGTAAAAAGGACTCGCTTATATCTCAGATTTATTATCCGAGTTTTGCTGAGCCCCTTGCAAGTAATGAACTAGTTTAACAAGCCTAAAGAATTTCTTGTTTGAGAAACAAAACATAAATAACAAATGTCATTAAAATAATACAAATGTAAAATTCCGATTCATTTCTAAAGTGACTTCGAAATAGTTCAGTAATATAAGACCCTACCATTCGAACTGTAACGAATGACTTCGTGCAGTTAGTTTGCGTTAACTTAATTGGGATATTCAAAAAAGCTTCATAACGTGGCGTTTAAAATAAGCGAAAATCTCATAAAATTAGGAGAACCACAGAAAAACGTCAGCACTTCTAATAGTGGGGGTTTCAACACAGCTAGAACATTTTTGAGGAAAATATATATCCGACGAATAGGGCACTACACAATGGTTTGCATACTTAATCTGATGGCGCAGATCCGTATTGCTGCACCTTTCATATTTAGCACAAAGTTATAACCCGATATTCATCGATGTATCCAAGATACACTGAATGATCACAATGAACATCATTATCACATTCTTGGGAAACATAAGGGCTATTGTATCGCATTACAAAAGACAAGTAAAAAGGTAACAGAGGCACAACGACTGAGTCACCAGTAACAGCTGGACATTGTTCCTGAGAGATAACAACCAGCTAACTTGACAAAGTAAAAGAGTGATATTATGCCCTATAAATGAGATGGTTGTTTGAGGCTATGCTATGCCGGAGGGGAATGGACAAATAAATGCACAGCACAAACGCAACAGAGGTCGGCTCCTAGCCGTGTCAGCAAATGTATCTATCCAAACGGGTTCATCATCCTTCGGACCCCAAACATACGACCGGCAAGCTCCAATCCAGGCCAACTTTGAAGCAAGGGTTTTCGTTGGTTTATCAACCACTATCAGCAAACAACAACCAGACATTTTGCCCGCATGGCTGTTTAACATAAATACAGGTTGTGCTAGCGCAGTGTACTATAAACTCGTGTGGTCAAACTCAAATAGTCGGCAAGTGAAGCTACACGGACATCAGCCAACCGAAATTGTACAGTGTGTCCGATATGCTTGTAATGAACCCTGTAAATCAGCCATGCGCGCACATTAACTTTACACCCATTGCGCTCCTTCACATAAGCCCGAGCAATTCCAACAGTTGTCCGGAGAACCAATCCGCAAAATGTGTTTCACCGCGAGCGCGTAAACGAATGCACCGCGTTTAGTACGTACAAATATATATGCTCGATCAATGGACTTTACTCAACTTTTCACTGTGTGCGCATATAACTAGCTGAGCAGCCCTGCAACAGAGGCTGGCGACCCCAAATGCCACAGCGCGGCAGCTGGTCAAGGGATGAGGCAAATACAGACCACATTTGAACGATCGACCGCTGCTGGTCTCATTGCTGTCGTCCTAATTTTCATTTGGGCAAGATAAGAAAGTGAATACTTGGCAGCGAATGCAGCATGCGGTTACGTTAACCAAATATGGAACGATCGATAGCTGTTCTTGGTTCTTGCTATGTAACTCGAAAACAGCCTTTCACCTGCAAGCGAAAGTGAATATGCGTAAGCGTTGCGGGCATATGGGGAAAACTAGTAGCCTATCGGCTCTGTACTGATTTTACTTTATCCAAGACACTGAAGTCATTTGTTACGTACTGGGACTACTGTGGCAAAGATTGGATATGTCGTTATGGGAAGAACGTACATGTGTTTCACAACCGCGGCTCTCATTTCCCTTATTTCCCTCCTAACCTTGTACTCTTTAAAGCAGACAGGCCAACATAACCAAAGGCAAGAAATTGTTATATGCCCCTATTCTTTAAAAGGTAATGTTAAAACACATTAATAAATGAGAACTCGGTGCACTGTAAATTAGCCTCCATAAACCACTTTAGGAAAAAGAGCACAACTATCTTCTATATCTCTGACATTAGCAATAGTAGCGGCTTGGTAGAGAAGTATATTTTCGTTTTGCTCTTAACTGAACCAAGTTCCATGCATGAGTGAATCATACTTAAAAAGTATGATGCTTATTGATTACGCGCTACCGCGTGGCCAATTCTCCTATCCGCACGAGCCAAATTCGTGGCCCGGTGAGCTACATAGCTACTGAGTAACTAAATCAGGTTACCATTCGTTTAAATTCTTGTAAGCCTCCATAACATCGTCAATGGAATGACGATAAAAAGGTATCCACATTTTCCGCCATCCACTTTACAGCTGTAATCATCTGTGATACGATTTGTTGCATCGCTTGCAATCACTCGATTATTTGCTCATACTTATTGCCAATTACACAGTGCATGTATATGGGAATTAGTTCAAGGAACATCGTCCTGCTGCTGCAGTGCAAGACTGCTCTTGGTGGAGGATTCTTAATGTTAAATTACGATGATCAATGGAAGTTATCTGTGCACTTCTGTGGCTTGCTTTTGAGATGCAGGTAGTTAGCTAACCTTTTGACAACAATCAAAATTGGTCAGACTTTTTCAATTGCTACCCTGGAACATTTTGTCGTTAGACTGCACGATGTAAGCATTGATATCTTAGCACTTTGAAGCTGACGGATCGGAACTATACAGGCGAAATTATGTCTGGCCTCATAAGAGACACAGTAAAACTATGTGCATCGTCAACCTTTTGAAATAATATGCCCCTAGGCAATGCAAATGATTTTTCCAAACCACTAATCACTGTAAAAATACTTTGATTATTGACGAGACGTAGCTTTAGACAATTGAACAAATATAACTCCACGGTACGTAAGCAGCTATAAGTAGACAAGTGTGTATATATGCGAAAATGTAAAATTAACTTGGCTTGGTGCAATCGTTATACCGACATCATCAATCAGTCGAGATAAGACAAAAACCAGTTTTCAACAATTTGTTAGACGATTGCGTTTTCTGCGCGAGCGCCAAATGCGTACTTACATGTTATTAAGCAAGACGAACTTAGGGTAATCCGTCCAAACAAACAGGCCAAAATATAAAACGTGCTCAACCATATCCCACAAAATGGACGGATCTCACGTATAGCTGCAGGTTACGCTAATGATAGGCAGATACCAACCCTTCAGCCCCAATGCGAATCACGCAAGCTAAATTTGATCGAGATAGGCAGAAAGACTACTGGAGGTAATGACACCTCCACCAACTCATCGATGCACATGGCAGTTGGTAGGGGTATGCTTGCAGCCTTGCGAGTTCGTTTGAAATATGATGTTAGACCATCAGCTCTTTTAGTTTCCTTCCCATTCCACAAGCACTCACACAAGGAAACGGCTAGGGAAGTTGCACTATTTATTCGAAAAGCATGATATTACAACTAGTTGATCTCGTGCGATGAGGAGTGAGAGTATGCTAGATGGTTTATTGGGGGAAAGATCTCTAGGCGTAACTTGTCTCGCAGGATGGTTTTTGGGGCATTTTAAAAAGGAATCACAACCAAAAATCGAAGAACCATCGAAAACAGTGAACATGCAGAGCGAAATATTTTCTTGCTGAATCGTTCAGATGTGCTTTTATTCAACTTAAAAATTCATCGCTTTTAGTCTTCGTAATGAAAAGGGTTTTATTTGACGGCTTTCTTTGCTGTATGTGATTAAGGTTCAGGTGTGTGATAGGATTTGGTGTAACGCTACTAGCGCGTGTTCGACACAAGCTTTGAAAACAGTTTATGTACGGGTTAAATAATGGGTTTTGGTAGTCAGAACCATACGTGGCGAACACGTAGCTAGTAGAAATTCCACATACGCTCTAGTTAGCTATAGTGTTCTGCTCGTTTGGGAACGGTGATCTCTCAGTCTGTTGTTATGGCTAAGTTTTAGCAGGTGGTAGCAAAGGTGCCTACGGTGTTGTTAGTAGAATTGCCACTTGGAACTCATTTCTTTAAGCGATTCCAGTTACTAGTATCATTCTTCTTATGGTGCGCATCTTGAGAGTTGTTTAAACACTTTACTTATGTATCCTGCTAACATATGCAGGTTGATTGCATAGACGCTTACCTCACTTAACATTTTAGCAGCAGTATCTCCAAGAACATTTCGCTTGGTGCATATTCGCAGGAATATTTATGTGGTTTGTTAAGGGTATGTATAATTGATGTACATTTTTGTGATAGTTCATAATTTCAGAGTTTTAATTTTTTCTTGTCATCTGTTTTGTAAGCCGTTTAGAAAATCAATTTCCGTATACTGATTGGCTAGCATCAGCCCTTGGGAATAGATGATCTATTTCTGTGTCCATTATACTATAATGAAGGAAACATCAGCTATTTTCTTCATTCCGCGGCTGCCCATAGGCTTGTGGCCATTAGATCTTTCCCTACGTTTGGTTGGATCCAATGTATCTTAGTAGATTTGTAGTGCCTGTAAATTTACTTATCTTTCATTGTATATTCCTTTCCTCTCACAACCAATTCTTGTGCATTAACCGTATATACTTGTTTTGATTGATAAATAACACACTTTTTGAATCACGCGGGCAAATCGACGTGTTCTCGCTGTGTTATAGTGCCATGGATTTTATGCATTGTCGGTCACTACGTTCTAACCTAGAGCAATATTCATCTACAGATCTCGTTCCGTCTCAACTGGTTTCACCATCGTCGTTTGTCATCCATCGGAGTGGCTGACGCAAGAGAACTAGGAAGTTTTATGTGGTTGGACTTCTAACCCACGTCATAACCCCTCTGCGAGTCTTGTTATTTCTGATCATCATTTATTCATCTTTTTTTCTCTTTGGGTCCGAGTCCACTACATAATTGGTGACCCCGAATGTTTTCTTAATACTTAATTTTTTTGTAAGCTCAGAACTCCTAATATTCTTTTTTTGCACGACTACTATGGAATCCCAACCTAGTTCGAGTTCGGTTCCCTGTGAAAACCGTATTTTCTTTAATTTACCTGCTTTTGGTGCATCTAATCCTCGCGTTTGGTTCACGCAATTTGAGGCATATTTCCGTTTCCGTAGGATTACTAAACAAGAGACTATGTTTTCCTATGTGGCTACTCAGATCCCTACGGATATTGCCACTGAGATGATCGACGTCTTAGACTCAATGCCAACAGAATTTCCTTACGATACCCGTAAAGCTGCTGTGTTAAAACGCACGACCGTTTCAGACGAGTCTTGCTTAAATCAACTCCTATCTGGGTTTGAACTTGGCGACCGCTCTCCATCTCTGTTACTGCGACACATGAGAACTTTAGTTGGTAGCTACAAAGTTGATGACTCAGTCCTGCACCAAATTTGGACCAAATGTCTACCACCTAATACAGTCCTGGTTTTGTCCGTCCAAGGCGATGAAACTTCGCTTGATAAGTTGGTTGAACTAGCTGACAAGGTGCATGAATACTTTTTCAAGCATCCCATTAATCAGGTCTCGCAGCCTACCAACGCGTTTGAAAGCACGTCTGTAATGGATGGGCCGCAGAACCAGATTGAACAGCTAACCGCCAAAGTTTCCGTCATCATCAAATATCTTAACCGCCGTCGAAGTGTATCACCTGGCCGTAACACACGTGCTCTACCCTCCAACCGTGACCAACTGAATCGTTTCTGTTATTTTCACAAAGGATGCTGCACGGAACGGTAGGCCGTGGTGTTCGCACCCTAAAGCCTTTCAACACATGATGAATTTAGGCATTATTCGTCCATCGAATAACCCATGGTCATCCCCACTTCAAATGGTTTCAAAGAAATCCACAGGGGATTGGCGACTATGCGGTGGCTATCGCGCTCTAAATAACGCCACTGTTCCAGACAAATTCCCAATTCCCCACGTCCATGACTTTTTCATGAGTCTATACAGGAAACGCCTTTTCTCTAAAATTGATCTACTCCGCACGTATTACCAGATTCCGATGGCCTCAGAAGACATACCTAAGACCGCAATCACGACGCCATTTGGTCTTTACGAGTTTCTCCGTATGCCGTTTGGTCTTCGAAACGCTGCCCAGACTTTTCAGCGATTTATTGACCAAGTCCTTCGTGGTCTTGATTTTGTCTTCGCCTATATCGACGACATTTTGGTGGCCAGCGCAACCGAATAGGAACACCAGGTTTTCCAACGTCTAGCTCATTTTGGTGTCACAATCAACCCTGCTAAGTGCATTTTTGGCATGCCTAGCCACGATATTCTTGGACATCACATCGACTCCACAGGTATACGTCCACTTCCGGACAAGGTCACTTCCATCACCAACTACCCTGTGCCTCATTCCATAAAGAGCCTCCGACGTTTGCTCGGTATCATTAACTACCACTGTCGTTTTATCGCTAACTGTTCCAATGTCCTAAAACCGCTTACCGATTTACTGCGGCGTAACCCGAGAAAGCTAATTCTGTCACCCGACGCTCTAGCTGCTTTCGAAAAAGCCAAACAAACGCTAGCAACCGCGTCTTCGCTGAGCCATCTGAACACAGATGCCAGCACCAGGTTAGTACTTAAAACCGACGCGTCGCAATCAGCCTTCGGAGCCGTTTTACAACAGGTCATAGACAACGAAGTCCAGCTTCGGTTCTTCTTCTCACGGAAGCTCCGGCCGTCTCAAACCAGGTACAGCACGTTCGGCCGGGAATTTCTTGCTGTTTACCTCGCCATTAAGCACTTCGGCCACATCCTCGAAAGACGCCACTTCATCGTTCTAACTGACCATATGCCACTTGTCTACGCATTGAACTCGCCAGCTGATCGCTATTCTCCTCGGGAGACAAGGCATGTTGATTATATCTCGCAGTTTACCTCTGCCATCCACTACATCGAGGGGCAAGGCAACATTGTCGCTGACGCGTTATCCCGCACCGACATTCACTAACTGTCGACATCGTCCATCCAATTAGAGGACATTGCTGCTGCACAAATCACTGACTCTGATTTCGAATCTGTTCGCAATAACAAAGCACTGAAGTTCGTCCAGTTACCCTTGCTTCACTGTGATTCGAAAATACATTGTGACATTTCCACCGGTAAGCCGAGTCCATACGTCCCATTGTCGTACCGGCGGAAAATTTCGATCATCTTCATGGCCTCTCCCATCCGAGCATCCCTTCTACCGTTAAGCTCATCACGGATCGCTATATTTGGCCAATCATGAATACTGACATCAGACAATGGGCAAAATCCTGTATTCAATGCCAAAAGAGTAAAGTCCATCGTCATACCATTACCACTCCAGGAAATTTCTCACTTCCAGACGCGCGTTTCAAACACGTTCACCTGGATATAGTTGGACCATTGCCTCCTTCAAACGGTTTTACGCACTTATTGACTTGTGTTGATTGTTTCACAAGATGGCCGCATGCAGTCCCATTGCGTGATACCTCTGTCAAAACTGCCGCTCACACTTTTGTTGAATCGTGGGCATCTGTCTCTGTGTACCCGCGACCATTACCACCGATAGAGGACCACAGTTCACGTCCACCTTGTTTCGTGACTTAAACCGCCTCATGGGATGCAACCACTACGCACTACTGCATATCACCCTGCTTCTAATGGTTTGGTGGAACGTTTCCATAGACAGTTGAAGGCAGCTTTAACAGCCAGCGCTATATCCTGGTACGAAGCCTTACCTATAATACTGCTCAGTATAGGCAACACAAACAAGGAAGACATCGTCTGCTCTCCTGATGAGCTTACTTCGGTACAACGCTCCGACTTCCTGGTGAGATGATCATCGATTCCAGAATCACCGGTGAATCTGATCCCACTTCATATGTCGCCCGGCTTAAACATCATAGGATTCAGCTCCAGCCAACGCCGACGAGAAGGACATCACGCATACCTCAAGTTCATAAGGATTTACATTCATGTCCCTTCGTATTCGATCGCGTTGATGCTGTTCGCAAGCCCCTGCAACTGCCTTATGAAGGACCATTCAATGTGATTTCGCGACATGACAAGTATTACGTTGTCGATCCTAACGGTACGCTTGATTCTGTCAGTCTCGATCGGTTGAAAGTTGCCAACCTGGATGATTGTTCCAGCTCCACTCCGGTTTTCTCACACTCATCCTCCTCTGCTACTGATCCTCCTACCGAATATACTCGTATTTATCCAACGACAATTACGCCTACAGACTACCTGTTTACCACAACCCCCTACAACACATACTCGTTCTGGTTGGGCTAACAAAACTCCTGTGCGTTTCCGCGACTACAAACAATAATACTATCGAGCGTTTTCTCTCTTTCCAACGCTCTAGGGGGGGTTCTGTAGCGCCTGTAAGTTTACTTATCTTTCATTGTATATTCCTTTCCTCTCACAACCAATTCTTGTGCATTAACCGTATATACTTGTTTTGATTGATAAATAACACACGTTTTGAATCACGCGGGCAAATCGACGTGTTCTCGCTGTGTTATAGTGCCATGGATTTTATGCATTGTCGGTCACTACGTTCTAACCTAGAGCAATATTCATCTACAGATCTCGTTCCGTCTCAACTGGTTTCACCATCGTCGTTTGTCATCCATCGGAGTGGCTGACGCAAGAGAACTAGGAAGTTTTATGTGGTTGGACTTCTAACCCACGTCATAACCCCTCTGCGAGTCTTGTTATTTCTGATCATCATTTATTCATCTTTATTTCTCTTTGGATCCGAGTACACTACAGATTCCTTTCAAGACATTATTAAAACTAGATTACCCAGTGCGCTATAATGCCTGAAATTTTTTCCCCGGAGCGTCTTTGGAGTACTTTCTGCGGTCGTAGTGGTAAGGTCTTGGTCGTGAATCATCGAATGGTGGGTTACGGATGCACGTTTATCTCTGGAAGTAGAAAGAAGCAGAGCAACAAGTAGGTAGGAAATGGGACTAATTTGGACAGACGACCTTGCGGCTTCATCGAGGGACGCGAAGCTACTTTTCTGGAAACATTTTGCAGAGGCTTTTAATGTTAGAGAAATGATTCCTCCTTTTGTGGCCGAAAAGTTGGGTTGGACAGTACACACACCTTTCCTGCTTTGTCCCCCTGAAGTACAAATGCAACTTATTGCGTTGCTTGTATTACCAGGCCACCAACATTTGTAGTCCGGAATCTCTCTACGGTGAGATGGCCCGAATTGTGAAATCAATTCTTTTGAATGGATACCCTGAGCCTTACATCAAAAAGCACATAATGACCCGTGAGCGCAAAAAGCGCGTATCAACAGTTTCGAAGAAGAATGTGTTTGTTCCTTTTAAGGGAGATATCGCCTTCTATTTCCAGCACAAAAGACTTTCTAATGCCATATCATGGACCCATCCCGGCCGCACACATGCACGTAGTTGCTAGACCACTCCCCTCATAGCTTAGCGTCTTAAAGACAGACTGCCAGTGACCTCTGAATCGTATATTGTTTCCCGTTTTAATTACACCTGTGGTGCCAATTACCTCGGGCATACGACCAGTCGTCTGTCAAAGAATTGTCCAGGGTCACTGCGGAGATGCACGCTCAGGAGCATCAACAGCTCGATATTAAAACATTTGATTCTGAGTGGGCAACAGCTTTTGACCAAAGATGCCTTCAAAGTCTATTATGCCTTAACGAGGCGATACCCGAAAGCGTAAACAAGAAGCCTCTTGCAGACGGCTGAAGCCATCGAGATCCGGCTAAAATAACCGGAGCTACGCAAGCATAGGGTGCTTTTGCAATCCTTGACATTGCCATGGCCATGAGGAACAGTCTTCCCCGAATAACCGGGTGCCATTTATATATTTAATTAACTAATTAGTATATTGTAAGTACTTTTGCCACCCCTGTTGACACAAGTTATTTTGTTACCTGTTAGCCCTATCACGATGTCGCGTGATTAAATCCATTTAAGTATCGAACGAATATGATAAATCTGTTCAAAACGTCCCCTCCGTCCTCATCATTGCCTACACCAGTTTACTGCAGCAATCATCAATCCTGCAGATGAAATCGTCTGTTGTGAACTACTCAAAAATAGATCACAACGTAACCTCTGCATAAAATGTATTAGAACCTACTATATATGGGATAACACCTTTCTCTAACAAGGACTATTTGCTGCTCGTTAGAATGCGCAAGCAGGCCTAAAAAATACCGTTTGTTAATTATACATCCGACGTCAAACAAAGGCAATGAGAACATTCCAAAAATGGCAGAATCCGTGATAGCCTTACTGAAGTATGATGCATAGCAATCGCTTCCCAGTAAATGTGGTGTGCAGTCCGAAATCGTCGGTATATATTTTGAATGAGAAGGGTAGATGTAAGAAGAATACGTTGCATTTCACGTGACGCTGTGCTCCTCTATCAATGTGAAGAAATTGCAGTAACAACGGATGAATATATCTGAAAAATGCCGCCTATGTAGGCAGTTGAAATGGTCGAGCATCCATTCTTAATTATACCTATATAAATATATATACGTTGAAATATCTGCTGCATTATCACTTGGAACAACTCCATAATGTCAGTCACAAGAGCGAGTTAAGCACATTGTCTCATAATATCAATGTAGCCGTTTACATGAAGTGTGAAACCAAAGACATAGAAACTACGCTCCAATAAACTAGCTGATCATATACCCCACGAACCTGCTCATTTTCGTTTTATTCCGGATGAGCCGAAACTGAGGAATATAAAATTGACTTATTACGCTCACATGCCTAGCACCAAGGTTGTCGCGTATTTCTTCGGTTCATAGACATTGTGACTGCGACGGAATGTTTTAAGTATCTTGACAGATTGCAAAAGTACTACCGTCCAAGCACTGCGTGTCATGATAAGCCAAACACCCTTACGAAGTGAAACCTGGCGGTGCCGAGCATTATTGTCTTTTGATGGAAGAAAAATAACAACGTTTGACTTGGACACAGGTACCCCAGGCCGGTGATCCTAAGCAGACTGGAAGGCACAAAGGGCTCACAAAATGGAACGATTTAAATTGGTATGAATGCAGACGGAACCTGTCTATTACATACAGTGACTTGACTGCTAGCCTCAAGGATTCGTCAGTTACATCATTCGACCGGGACACACATCACTTTGCTACAAACACCGATGTATTGCTCAATGTCACATCACCGCCAAAGGCAGCACAGCAAGGCGATAGATAGTGGCAGAGCACCAAGTTCACTCGGGTTAATCAGGCAAATACCGAAATCAGCCAAACGTTGTTCTCTCATATACCGACGTCGCTGCAGCTTGTTGTGAATAATATAACGCGGGATCCGCACACGTAAACCCTGACATGAAAAACTCGTACAGGTAGCCAATCAAGCAATCCCTTTTGAAAGCAGCGACACATTGCTGCCGACGCGCGAGCTACGCGGACACATGTTGTCATCAAAATGCATCGTGATCCTGAAACCTTTTTGCACCATGACACTGGCTTCACAACGTATGCTAACACAATATTTAAGCGCTTGGAACGGCACAGTGCACAAACAGTGCTAACAGTGAAGTGCAAATATCTGTCATGTCCAGGGTGGTTTTAAAAAACGGCAACTACTTAAATTGGTGCCAAACCACATTAACAGCCGCGTACTATGTTATCGATTGACAGAGGCTACATCTGAATTTCTTGCAAGCTAAGCCTCCTATGACGAGCATCGTTATGAACAGCTTGTTCTTATAAAAGTAAAGCACTCGAACGTCCCCGGTTTTGCGTTCTCATGTGCGTGCATTGCTAGGAAATACACCGGAAGATCATTTTTGATTACTGTGCAGGAGATGCTTTTCTGCTCACATGCAATCGCTTCCTTTGAGCATAGCTGGCTAGCTACCATAAAATTTGTGCGGACCGGAGGTCGATCATTATGCGCAGGAGACTAAATGTCCAACCTAGTGTAATGTACCAGTTAAGTTTCTCATAAGCAAACACCTAAACTTGAAAACCGTTTTAAGATTCGTTCTCAACTGTTAATTCGATTTGCGGTAACAGTTGCTCAGCTCCAACGGTAGTTGTTCTGCTTTCTCAACAGTGTGCACAACGACAAGGGTGTCATTCGTGTAGCGGCTATATTATTCTGGCAGTGGATATCACACCCTGACGATATCTGTATACAATCTATCCGATCCGCTAAGTATATGGAAATGACTAACAAAAATGCGCGGAATAGCTGAATTAACATTCACCTGCCGAAATGTTGTCATCTCTTGCTCGTTTAACACCAGCAATGGTTCGTTGTGTAGTTCAATCTACCGTACCGCCAATACAATATGATTCCTAACATAGCCCGGATCGCACAGTAGGGTCATTGTGGGTGACACCAATTTTGGACGAAATCCGTTACACTACATTCAGAGGCCGACATAATCAGGCAGCCGCGGCGAAAACTTGAAGGCGGAAACTGTCTAACCAAGGCTTGAGTTTGTTCTCCGTGTAGGTAAGCAAGGTACAAAGCGTGTCCACGAACGTATGTGTTGTGGCATATGTGGGCTGTTGCTGTGCCGGATGCTTGAGACCCAGACACTCAATGTCATCTCGTAGCACCGGCGAGTACGTGAAAGTCATGTCGGGAACTCAGGAGAGATGCTTACTGAGTCTGAGCTGCGGCAGTCGACTGCATCGTTAGCAATGTACCCATGTAACAGGTGATGACTCTCTGAGTGCTGGGATTGTCTGCATGTTATCAAATGTCTGTTTGTACCCAGTACGTCAACTGACTCCGGAGACTTTGCCGTGCAATTGCTGTGTGTGTGAATTGAGTGCCTATTTGATTTCTACGTTCTATACACTTATTACATCAGAATTCCTCAATAGCGGATCTTGCCTACAATGTTGTGCTTTCTACCAATTACGGATGCTCATTTGCTACGCGCTGTTCGTGCGATACACCAAGAATACTGCCTAAATTTAATCATGGGGATAGGTAGCCGTTGGGTGATTTAAAACTGTGTGTCCCTAAACATCATGTCAAGTTAACCAGTGATTAATGCGAATTGTTGCCTTACGTCCAACTGGCCAAATAGCAGGAACGACTGGGAAATGTTCACATCACTGCTGCGATGGGCTTAGTTGGATACAGTGTCATATACATGCGGCATGGGGATAGCAACGGATTATTGCCATGAATATATAATTGCACATTTAGGCAGAAGTTGCCTTGTGCCTTGATAAACCTGCCACCTGCATAAAAATAAACGGATTCGCCTCCGTTAGCGCGTGATAGACGCAACAGATATGCCAATGCCGCCCATAACGCTCGTGATTTCATCGCGCCGAATGAAGTTTACAAGAACGATGGCGGATTACATGCATGCCTAGTGAAAAATCGCATTTTTATGAACAGCAAGCTCTCCCTGGTGCAAACAAACCGTCTTAGCTTCTATAGTAACCTAAATGGCCGAATAAGTCAATAACCAAACAACTAGCGTAGCGCTGCGTTATATCTGCATTGCATCTGTTGGTCTGTCATACTCCCTTCATAATTACAAATTCCGTGACCGCCTGTAATATGTTTGAAGGACACTTACGTATATCTGCCTTACTAGTAGTGATAATAATTATCATAATATTTTTATTTCTCCTAAGTTCGAGATATCGAGCCCACACATGTACGGCGCATATTTATATTTCCACCTGCTCTGCCCTGCGCTTCTGTCTGCTATTTGCGTTTTTGCAAGTTACAATATTTCCTGTCGATACGTTTATCGCCGTATGATGCCAGTCCGCGGGCATTTGCATTTGTATTTTTTCGGTGCAGCTTGATGGTGCCATGATGACAGCGTTTTTATGGAGGGAGACGAAAGAACATGATATGACATATGCACTAATCAAATGCAGATGATTAATAGACTATCTTACTTAATAGACTGTAGTAAAACATTTGGTGCTGTTTGCGGTTACCCAGTTAGGTAGTTGTCTTAATAATTCTATAAATGTAACTGCAATGGATCATCATGCTCAAGTTGGTCTGTCCGGATAATTTAGTCAGTGTCAGCATTGTATGTATTTGAGGCATGGCGTAGGGTCTAGACATTACTTGGTCTAGTTATGGTGTTGAAATAATCAAGTTCTTCTGGGCTGCCAGATGGTTGAGATGCTGGGTGAGCTCATTTGCATTCCTTTCAGCATTCACTTGTAGGTGGACACTTATGGTCTACGTGACTATGCATGGAAAGTGTAATGTTAAAAGTGGAGAACTAAACAGATAAGTGGACAAAGAAATGAACGCTAATTCGAAGTAAAGTCAGGAATTATTCAATGTATCGTAGGTCTGTAGATGCCAAGACAGGGGGATTAGGAAACTGTGCAATATTTAACCGATTTTAGCGTAGTGGTATTAAGAAAATGCATCATCACTTGGATCGAGTATATGGTCTAAGCAATAAGTTAATGGGAAATATCGGTAAGACAGTTTGGGGTTAGAGCTAAAGCAACTATGAACCAGAAGCACAATATATTTAATGCACAATGAAAGAGAATATGAAAGAACAAGTGAAGTATTACGGTTATTCGTGGAACTCTCCCCCGTGGAAACGCTTCCATGCACTGCAGGTGCACGAGAGCATTCAGCCGTACTTTTACGCCTCATTTGGTCATGAATCAGTGTGGTTTAAAAGCACGCTGTTCAATACCGATTTTATTCATCATTTGGGCAATCATTTTGTTTGGTGAGCCAGTTACTCAAACAAGTCAGCATTTTCGTTATTCGTAGATTTTTGCGTGGTTGATGATCTGGGTCACTGTTTGGCGGCATATGCCATTATGTGTGAGTTCAACCGTTCAGATTGAACAGTTTTTTTAATAATTGCATACATATTTATATTTATTAATGAGTTTTAGCATGAGTACACATGT
Organism: Dicrocoelium dendriticum; assembly: GCA_944474145.2. Taxonomy (NCBI): domain Eukaryota; kingdom Metazoa; phylum Platyhelminthes; class Trematoda; order Plagiorchiida; family Dicrocoeliidae; genus Dicrocoelium; species Dicrocoelium dendriticum. The sequence continues at coordinate 48,946,569 of OX104065.1, forward strand.
TCCTTAGAAGCTTCAAATCATCAGCTCAGGAGATCGGCCCAATGGTGACCAACAGAATAATAGGTGAATAAAATAGTTAGATAAGGACGTAGAAATACCAACGCCATAAGTAGCCAATTAGCCTGTCTCGCGACATTTTGTGATGCCATATTATTGTGTATCCTCAAAAGTTGCAGAAGTTTATAAGAACTTGTAGCGTTAATAATGAGTTAGTTTCTCCTTTTATACGCACTGGATGATGCAATTATCCGGATGCCATAGGACAGTAGGATATTTACAATGTAGGAAGGAGAGATAAATCAAGAGATACACATTTTTTGTTTCTCCATCTACAAGTGGGACTTCAAGGGTGGCATTTTCTTATTTTTATCTTAAGGTATGATGTAGTGTAGTGAATCTGCATTATTGGTCCTATATTGTTTGGACCTGGTGATGTTAACACATCTGTAAACACTTGAAAACTGATTATTTTCATTATGCTATGGATGGTTAGAAAATCTCCCAACTTCGCGTTGAATTTGGTTAGCTTCACACTATCCAGTACTTTCAATGGTAGCCTGTTCAATATGTCAGTATACCTACCAAGGAAGAATTTTGAGCGAATGTGTAAGTTTCCTTATTTTGCGGGTGGTGAGTAACTCATCTTTCTTGTGCGATAGGTTGAGAAATTTTGCCAATGTAGATCTAAAGCAGTAGAGTGCACCCGTCAATGTGTAATGTTGTAAAATAAAGCCAGATTATTTCTCATGCGGCGCAACCACAGATGGCCTAGTTTAAGGCGGCGACAGCGGTCTTCATAGTTCAGATTGGTAGACCGGCCAATGAAGAGTTTCATGAGAGAACGCAGAATCTTTTCTAATGCTATTCGATCCGTTCTACGCAGGCGCCTATGAATAATTGTGCAGAACTTCAGCATGGCACACATGATGATCTAAAACATTTCCAGTCCTGCATCGGGTTGTACAAAGGATATGGTGATATAGTCTTTCACTTGCCTGGTTTTCGCTATCTGACAAGGGAAATGTTTGGAAAGTTTAGCGATGCGGAATATATTACTCCAAGGTTTTTAAACAAAGAAGAGTTTGGGATGTTTGTACCTGCTAGTGTGATGTTGTTATCCGGTATGCAGCGTTCATACCCAAGCACTTGTGATTTTTCAGCGGATAAATTCATGGACAAATTTTTAATCCAAGAATCCAGCGCAGATAATTCCTCATGTATGTTCTTAAGGTGTGACTCAAGGTTATCGGGGGGAAATGAGTAGACGAGTTTAAAATCGTCCGCAAAGTGGTTTGATTGTCCATGTTTTCTGGAATCACATATGGGTTTAAAAACATTGGGAAGAGTAGTGGTCCAATGACACTACCTTGGACAACTCCGCTTGTAACTTCTCTCGAGGAGGAGAGTTGCTGGTTTATTTTAACGCTCTGTTTCCAATTTTCTAGGTAAGATTTAAACCAGTTTAGCAATGGGTTGTTAACTCGGTAAGCGTGCAGGACGGACAGCATAGGTTTATGTGGCACACAACCAAAAGCCATGTGAATGCCTAGTATAAGGATAATATCTGCCATTTTACTGTCAGCAACCGATCTTATGCTGTCGAAGATTTGTATTTGACAGGTTCTACAGGATAGCTTCTTGAGAAAACCGCGTTGTGGATGGTTTATCAGGTCTACCCTTGTTAAGAATTGAACAAGACCATTTTTGACAATCCCATCCATTGTCTTTGAGGCTGCCGCAATATGATTAATAGGGCGATGATTTCTCTTAACATCTGGGGAACCACCTTCGAGTTTTGGTATCATTATTGAGGGTTTCCGCTGCGGAGGGAAATATCTAATGTTTAATGATATGGTGCAGATGTTTAACATCACATAGGAATGAATTGCCACCACATTTGATGATAGCTAGAGGAATACCATCGTGTCTTGGCTGAATGACGGTTTTCTTAAAATTATATCCCTTTGAATTAAACACAGGCTCACAGGAATACTCGAGTGCTCATCATCTGTTTTCCGGTTTAGACAAAGATGGGACATACTTATATCTGTATAGAAGGAGGTTGCGAAATAAATGTTCAATTCTTCACATATTCGGATTCCACCATCATTCGTTGATCCATCTTCTGATGTCGAATTGGGAATTTGTGGTACTGCTTTGCATTCCTCCAGTTGAGGAGTTGCATCAAGGTAGGAGAATTTTGCCAATATTTAAGCGCTCTGTTTTCTTTGATGCTTTTCGCTTGCACTGCGTAAACTTTATTTTCAGTGGCGTCTTATGAATTTGCAGTAATGTTGTAAAGGTATTGATTATTCGATTTTGGGAATGCAGTTTCTTCAATTTGTTGGTACTTTCGAAGCGTGGCTTGCGGTGCCTACTATTGTTATGGAGGCTGTTCCGCTATGTGGGTGCAAATAGTTCGATGCAGGTGAGAATATTTTATATAAATTTGTTTATGGCTAAGGTTGCATCATGAGTTAAGAAGAATTTGTCCGAACTTAGGGTGCTGAGGAGATTGTTAAATATGATCAAGTTAATAAGATAGATGCAACGAGTTAGTTTGTCAGTCATTCGCCGTTTGTATGTTATTTTAACATTCATGTTGCACAGAAAAGTATTGTGGTCGCAGCCCATAATAGTGGACCGTCAATAGTGATGAGCGCCGACGGAATGCCCATGGTACGTATCTGATTTAATGCGTTGTCTCTTCTTGTAGGTTGATTAACTGATTGAATCCAACCATTAATCTGGATTCTATGGATTATTCTCATGAGGCTCTCTGATACATTGACTGTGGGCGTCGCCCACTCATTATACGGTACGTTGAACTCACCTCATAAAAATTCATGTTCGTAGGCAATATTTGAGACATGGCTGATAGCATCAACTTGTTGTGAAGTAAGGCGGTTAGTAACGCTAGAGGATCTACAGACTCAACCCAGTATAGCGTCACTACAAGGGATTGTTAAGGACAAAATTATTCCAAATCGTTGAGGGTCAATAAGATCAACAGGCATCAGTGTGATGTCATTTTAAATGTACATAGAGCAACCCCCACCTACCTTGCTTAGACGATCCTTACAGAAAACGTGGTACCAAATAACTTGAAACTGAAAGCCACTTATGTCTGAATTGCACCATGTTTCATTGATGCAAACAAAATGGGGAGTTTTAAGACGGACGAAAGTTGTAAGGTTATGCAGTATAGGTAGTAGTGAACGACTGTTTACCACCGCGGAAGCTATAAAATGTACGGAAAGAGGTGCTGCAGTGAGGGTTAAAAATGACTGATTGCTAGTATTGTTATTGCTGGTGTGCCACAATGAGGCATTCGTGATTTGGAAATCTCTAGGTTGCACTGACACCAACGAAGATATTCGAATGCAGAGATCATTTGTTGATTCAAGGGGCATAGTGGTGAAAATCCTAGTAATGAGTGGTAATATTAACAAGGTATGGTGTCCTAAAATATGCTTTGGAGAACTTTCCATAACCAGGAATTGCAGCGTTGCATAGACTAGGTGGCCCATTAACAAGCGTATGGGTTGCATATGACATCGCTCGTATCGCTTGGTGATTGCGTCATCTCGAGCAGGAAATAGGTGATAGCGCAGCGATAACACATTGCGCTTATTGACAGAGCATGTTACTAGCCAACTACTGTAGCGCTGCTTTCCCTCCGTTCTCTGTCACGCCAGCCCAGCCGGGGCAAGTCAGAACAGCAAGCCTGCTAGACAGAAGAGTATTAGGAACTGAACACGCTTAAGTTTATACGTCCCCTGCTCTTACTTCGGTGGTCTGTCAAAGGGTAATAGCACCTGTTGTCTGGACAGATTCCACCTTTGTATACGCCTTGACCGTCTGGATATAGGTAGAATGACGTCCGTATCATAGAAACAATGCGATGCTGTCGATTTGATACTATCAGCTTTCGGCGTGAGTCAGCCGGGTTACCGTTCGTTGGGTAGCAAGCAGAGCCATCCACACAGGCTACTCGAGATCGTATGAAATCCTTAGGCTGTGGCGTGCTAGAGTCACCATGGTAGTCCGCGGTCTCGCTTTACTGATAACAGCATCTCGCGAGGCCCCATATTTGACCCATTAGATGACAAGAAAATGGACGGCGACTAAAGATTTGGACATTTCGTGTTTGGAAGTTCACTGCTCTCAGGCAAAAAGTGGCAACAAGGTCATTACATGTACCACTCTCCGCAGGTAAAGAAAACATTATTAAAGGCGTAGGAGACAGTGGAAGGTTGAAATGCATTCGCTTCTTTGCTGCAGATGAACTTGAGTCTGTGGTGTAGTTGGATACGGATGTTAAACTCAGCAGAGCCAAAAGAAATACACGGCGGCTCGTCGCCGCTCTCTGTGAGAAAGCAATGTGAATGCTCCAGTTGAATGAAAATCGGAAGAGCCTAAATTTATCCTATTCACTCTAAGTCAGAGGCTGAAAGCAGTATACGAAGAAGTGGTAAGCTTTACCCCGTTGGCCAGATATCTGAACGAGCTAATTATGAACCTGCAGGAGTTGCACACAATCGCGGAATCGATGAAAAGATTGAAGGACAAATAACGAGGCAAGTTGTTCTTCTCGACACAGCTACAATTAAAGGCGGAATGAAGGGAACCTGATTGGATAGATGAGACAAATTTCAAAGCCGTTCGCGCTCGTACTATGGAGAGCTCAAGGCGTGGGAATCGTGCACAGTGTATCGTGGCGAACAGTCGCGGTCAGAAAGTACACGGTGTTGGCACGATGAGGGGGAAACATTTATAGTTTTTGAGGTTTTGCGTGGCAGCTAGGACATACAACGATGCGCGCAGTATGTTCGAATAATTCTGAATGTTCAGTGATTGCATTTCATCGATCTATGCATTCTATGTTTTGACAATGCGCCGTGTCACATGGACCTGGAGCGCGTCATCCAAGAGGAATGGTAGCGAACATGAAGAATCATCCGGCTAGTGCCATAAGCTAATTTGCTGAGCCATTTTGAAGGCATAAGCAGGGTTATCAAAGATTATCTAAAAGAGGAAATGAGGACTGGTAATAGCGAACTACTGAGAGAGCATCCGGAATGCGTCCTAAACAAAGCAGAGTGGCATACAAAGCTTATGGAAAACTTGATAGACAGAGCGCGCGGATGCGTCTAGTCGTTTCACTGCGACCAGTTTGTGCGACACGTATCCGAGAATGTAGAACGCGTAATTTATGTACTTGCTTTATAAGTTACGGTATCTTGAATAAGCCTTTTGCTTTAAAATAGTTGGCAATGCTGCTCGAAGGATAGGTGTGGTCCTGCTGCTTGAAATGATCTACATGGTGATCCAGAGAAATATAGGTCATTAAATAGTCGCAGCTATTCGTTGTTGTTGTCGTCGCAACTGTGGGTTTTTAAAGAGCAATGATTCGGTTCTGTTGCATTTGGAAATGATAATGAGTAAACTGTTTTATATAGGGTGCTTGCTAAGTCGGTGAAAGGCTAGCAGGCGGCATTAGGTCTGGAAGGTTGGGAAAATATTATTTGTACAGCGAACCAAAGGCTACGTAAGGCGATTAGCAGACACGCTAAACAAGTTACTGTGGCAGAAGAGAGGGATAACAGTCGTCCGCCGCATTCGACTATCGGCGCATATTTGAAGAGTGAAGTGGAAAACCGCAGAAATGGCATGTACCCAAGTGGTCTACCCGCACACAGAAGGCCGGGTAGCGACCTCGACTTCAAAGAACTTGACGAAGCGAGAAGGGCGTCGAATGCAGATACAAGTAAATATCCACTAAATGTAAAACGGCATTCACGGAATTTACAATTGTGAAGGAAGTATGACAGACCAATAGATGCTATGCGGTCATAACGCAGCGCTGCGCTAATTGTTTGGTTAGTGACCTATTCGTCTATTTAGATGATTATAAAAGCTATGACGATTTGTTTGCACTTGAGTGAGCTTGCTGTTCATAAAAATGCGAATTTTCACCTGGCATGCACGTAATCCGCCATCTTGCTTGTAATCGTGATACGGCGCAATCAAATCATTAGCGCTATGGGCGGCACTGCAAACCTGTTGCTTTTATATCATGTGCCAGCGGAAGTGATTCTGTTCCTTTTCATGCAGGTGGTTGATTTATCGAGGTACACGGCAACTGCTGCATATACATGCATTTATTTATTCATGGCAATAATCCGTTGCTATCCCCATGCCGCATGACGTGCCACTGTATCCAACTAATCCCATCGCAGTGGTGATGCGAATATTTTCCAGTCATTCCTGCTATTTGGCCAGTTGAATGTAAGGCAGCAATACGCTTTAAGCACTGCGTAACTTGACATGATGTTTAAGGGCATAACATTTTGATCACCTACGAGCTACTAATCCCCAAGATTAACTTTAGGCAGTATTCTTGGTGTATCGCACAAACCGCGCGTAGCAAATGAGCATCCGTAATTGGTAGAAAGCACAACATTGTAGGCAAGATCCGCTATTGAGGAATTCTGATGTAATAAGTGTATAGAACGTAGAAATCAAATAGGCACTCAATTCACACACACAGCAATTGCACGGCAAAGTCTCCGGAGTCAGTTGACGTACTGGGTACAAACAGACATTTGATAACATGCAGACAATCCCAGCACTCAGAGAGTCATCACCTGTTACATGGGTACATTGCTAACGATGCAGTCGACTGCCGCAGCTCAGACTCAGTAAGCATCTCTCCTGAGTTCCCGACATGACTTTCACGTACTCGCCGGTGCTACGAGATGACATTGAGTGTCTGGGTCTCAAGCCTCCGGCATAGTAACAGTCCATCTATGCCACAACACATACGGTAGTGGAAACGATTTGTACCATGCTGGCCTACATGGGGAACACACTCAAGCCTGGTTTAGACGGTTCCAGCCTTCAAGTTTTCGTCCGTGGCTGCCTGATTATGTCGGCCTCTGAGTGTAGTGTAACAGATTTCGTCCAAAATTGGTGTCACCCACAATGACCCTACTGTGCGATCCGGGCTATGTTAGGAATCATATTGTATTGGCGGTACGGTAGATTGAACTACACAACGAACCATTGCTGGTGTTAAACGAGCAAGAGATGACAACATTTCGGCAGGTGAATGTTAATTCAGCTATTCCGCGCATTTTTGTTAGTCATTTCCATATACTTAGCGGACCGGATAGATTGTATACAGATATCGTCAGGGTGTGATATCTACTGCCAGAATAATATAGCCGCTACACGAATGACACCCTTGTCGTTGTGCACACTGTTGAGAAAGCAGAACAACTACCGTTGGAGCTGAGCAACTGTTACCGCAAATCGAATTAACAGTTGAGAACGAATCTTAAAACGGTTTTCAAGTTTAGGTGTTTGCTTATGAGAAACTTAACTGGTACATTACACTAGGTTGGACATTTAGTCTCCTGCGCATAATGATCGACCTCCGGTCCGCACAAACTTTATGGTAGCTAGCCAGCTATGCTCAAAGGAAGCGATTGCATGTGAGCAGAAAAGCGTCTCCTGCACAGTAATCAAAAATGATCTTCCGGTGTATTTCCTAGCAATGCACGCACACGGGAACGCAAAACCGGGAACGATCGAGTGCTTTACTTTTATAAGAACAAGCTGTTCATAACGATGCTCGTCATAGGAGGCTTAGCTTGCAGGAAATTCAGATGTAGTCTCTGTCAATCGATAACATAGTACGCGTCTGATAATGTGGTTTGGCACCAATTTAAGTAGTTGCCTTGTTGAAATCCACCCTGGACATGACAGATATTTGCGCTTCACTATAGGCGCTGCTTGCGTATTGTGCTGTTAAAAGCACTTTAGATGCATTATAAGCATATGTTGTGAAGCCAGTGTCATGGTGCAAAAAGGTTTCAGGATCACGATGCATTTTGATGACAACATGTGTCCGCGTAGCTCGCGCGTCGGCAGCAACCTGTCGCTGCTTTCAAAAAAGGACTGCTTGATTTGCTGCCTGTAAGAGTTTTCTATGTCAGGGTTAACGTGTGCGGATCCCGCAGTAAATTATTCACATCAATCTGCAGCGACGTCGGTGTATGAGAGAACAACTTTTGGCTGATTTCGGTATTTGCCTGATTAACCCGAGTGAACTTGGTGCGCCGCCACTATATATCGCCTTGCTTTGCTGCTTTTGGCAGTGATGTGACATTAAGCAATACATCGGTTTTTGTAGCAAAGTGATGTGTGTCCCTGTCGAATGATGTAACTGACGAATCCTTGAGGCTAGCAGTCAAGTCACTGTATGTAATAGACAGGTTCCGTCTGCATTCATACCAATTTAAATCGTTCCATTTTGTGAGCCCTTTGTGCCTTCCAGTCTGTTTAGGATCACCGGCCTGGGGTACCTGTGTCCAAGTCAAACGTTGTTATTTTTCTTCCATCAAAAGACAATAATGCTCGGCACCGCCAGGTTTCACTTCGTAAGGGCGTTTGGCTTATCATGACACGCAGTGCTTGGACGGTAGTACTTTTGCAATCTGTCAAGATACTTAAAACATTCCGTCGCAGTCACAATGTCCATGAACCGAAGGAATACGCGACAACCGTGGTGCTAGGCATGTGAGCGTAATAAGTCAATTTTATACTCCTCAATTTCGGCTCATCCGGAATACAACGAAAATGAGCAGGTACGTGGGGTATATGATCGGCTAGCTTATAGGAGCATAGTTTCTACGTCTTCGGTTTCACACTTCATGTAAACGGCTACATTGATATTATGAGACAATGTGCTTAACTCGCTCTTGTGACTGACATTATGGAGTTGTTCCAAGTGATAATGCAGCGGATATTTCAACGTATATATATTTATATAGGTATAATTAGGAATGGATATACGGCCATTTCAACTGCCTACATAGGAGGCAGATGCGAAATATATCCAGCCGTTGTTTCTGCAATTTCTTCACATTATAATAGGAGAACAGCGTAAAGTGAAATGCAAAGCATCTTTACTACATCTACCCTTCCCTTTCAAAATACATACCGGCGATTGCGGATGGAACACCACCTTTACCCGCAAGCCTATATTCAATGGACCGTTTTTCAATGCGTTTACAAATATTAACCGCTCAAATAATCCGCGATTGCCATGACTTATACAACAGCGAGGCGGACACGGTATCTACCATTTTTGGAACTTTCTCGTAACTTCGGGTTTACGCGGCAGACGTTAGCAATAAAATGAATTTATTTTAATTACCCCGTTTAATTTTTTCTACTAAATGACGCTGATGCTCCATGCAACTCTATCGCATGTGTCCAGCTTAACGAATGGAATATCCACATGTTGCATATATCCCAGACTCTCTGGTTCTCCGTCATAGAAGCCTCAGGTTAATTGCTTTATCCGGAAACAGGCAAATTCAGCAAATATGGATGCTGTCTGTTTTACCAAAGCTTTCGCTTTTTCATTAGGATAAACGCACAATTAAAGGATAATTCTAGGTGATTTCGACATGCAGTGGATACTCTGGTTTTCCCGGACCAAGTTTCTATACCCTGCTTTTATTTATTGTGTAAGAGTTTGTTGGAAGCCGTGGATTACCATACCAACTTGGTTGGCGAACACATGAGACTTGATGTGTACTTTGGGTACGGCCAAATTACATCAAGACATTTTAGAGATCATCGCTGGTAGCTTCGACAACATGGCACTCGTAAACATTGCCGTTAAAATTGGCCCCTAAACATGTACCTTGTTGTTACTACGCGAGCCGCAATATTACCTGAAAAAGCTTCTGTCAAATAGTGCAGTCCTGCGACTATGACACAGTTGCTCTCCAATATTGCATGCACAGCCTTGATACACTTCTGAAATTTAGTATCAGCAAGCCGTAACCTTCGTTTCTGCACAAAAAAACGAGTCATTAACATATAAATAGTCGCAGCTGACGTTCGATAACCCAGAATTCCATAAAGACGATCGTGCGCTAAAACAGGATAGCATATTTTACAACGATTCCACAGATGTACCGACACAGCTTAGAAATCAAGCACTTACAAATTACTGGAAAACGCATGAAGATCAAACAACCCTACGAATGACATGCAAAGCAAAAGCTTTGGCATGTCTCCGCCGGAGAATAAACAAACGCTTTTTATTGTTCACTAAAATGGTGAACGGCATCCAGGCGCGTTCAGCTCTTTCGTCTACACCAACATAACCTCTGCCACTAACATTTGATAACACTAGGGCTCAATTTTATTGCTATTCCTCCCCGCAATAACCGCCAAGCAAGATATGCTATTCAGCGGTGCTCAATTATGGAACTAATGACATAAAATTTCCGCCATGATACCGGAAATGCTCGATATGTCAATGATCTTTTACATATGCCTGCCGTTTCACTGGGATTCAAGTAATTTGCAGAACAACGTAATACTTTTTTCTTCAGCTCCCGCCAAAAGGGCTGTGCAAAACTTGAGTATGCCATTAACAGGCTAAGCCAAAACATTCATGTAATAGCCGGAGTATTCGGGAAATTGGTAAAAATGTGTGAGGACCTTCCTCAACACACTCGAGCTGATAAACTTGTCCAATATTGTTTCCATCGCTAATGATTGTATACAACCTGGAAGCTGCATCGTATGAACCCCATAACGGATTCCATTGACTCAAAAGTTGCCATAATCATTCTATGCTTGCACATGCATAAAACATTCGATCGGGTGCCTCAGAAGATTTTGTCAAAACAGCAAGATTTCTTTGAAGTCTACAACATATTTATCGGTTGGCTCATTAGACATGAATGTTAGAGCTAAAATTATCACCTTAGGCGCCTAATGCTCTCTTTTCCGTCCAATTATCAAAAGGATTATACAAGGATGTGCGCTGGGTACAGTAATTTTCCTTTTTACTTTGTTGAAATATCCGTTTGGTTATCAAAATTGGTTTGCCCTATTTATTTGTTGATATTATATAGCCTTTGTCCTTAATTACGATAAACGTGAGCTTAAGATTTTACTACCACTCATCCAAGAATACATCCATTCACTATTGGCATGGTGCGGCAAGTGGATGAGGACTTTTATAGCACATATTCCTGCATCATATATTGCGGTCGCTTGACAGCTGAAGTATCCATCACACGTAACAGCTGACACAACTGAGTTTAACTGTCTACGCTTGACCTCGGAATCGCATATTCTTGTTACTTCAAACTCAAGTGGAATACCAGATTACAGGTGCCGGAACATTATTCGCTAACAAATCGCTGAACATGCATACAATCACAGCTACAGTTAAACTATGTAAAATCCTTAATCGTCCTATCCGTGTTTATCGCAGCATAATCTGAGTCAACATGAGGAAACCAGACGGGACATCAATGTAAATCTTTCCACGGTTGATTACTGAGCACGCATTGGGAAAGCATTTTATCATGTACTCTCAGAAGCCATGCCAACAACTCCATGTAGCTCCGTTTTGGCTGCAAATAATAAAATATAAATACAGTCCGCTGCGCCATCTGGTTCAATGCATTACCAGTCATAAGCGATTCATCGTTTACATTGCAACACTGTTACACCAGTGATTTGAGTAACCAAGTCTTTCCACTAATTATACAAAAAGGAAGCAAAAATAGGCTGTCTAACCTTCCTCTCATGATATATGCTTCGCTGTATAATCAGTTACTATTCACCATCAGGTCTTATGATATTGTGCAATTAATTTGCATTAATTTGGGAAGCAAGCTCTACCGGGAAACCATTATGTCACTTTTTTCATGAGGTAGGTCATTTGCACATTCATTCAGTGAAATTCCAAATAATGTCTAATAGCTATGATATCACCAATCAAGCAATGTATTTAGCCCTCAGTGTCTTCAGCCTACTGAATATGCAAACTTGCCTCCTACCATCGCATAAGACAAATATACGGCTAAATGCCTTGCCATAAATGCAGACAAATATAAGAAAATAACGTGAAATTGCTATTGCAAGAGCGTGACATCATCTATGGGTAAATACTTTTTCCAAAATTGCCATAGGTTGTTACGTGAGAAGAAACATACCCATTATTATTCTTCTTATTATTATTATTGTTATCGTTATACTGCACCTTTTTCAGCCTGAGGCAATACTATCCAGGAGCATGAATGTGCCTCTGCTACTGTGCACCTTATAGGAACACAAGTTTTGCACGCAATAATTTTCGGCTGCTAGGTGAGTGCTGGTAATTTGGCACATGGACGCTGGCCTCCGGCCGGTTCGGAATACGATCCGATGGCAACCCTTCCGGAAAACATCAGTTAAAATGGTGCTGGCGGCGAATGTGCAAACACCTCAACTTATGCATTACTGGCTGCAGTCAGTAGTATAGTTGGTGAACGCAAGCACCGAAACTCGCACCATTGTCAGCCTCCTGTTAACAGCATGTGTCAACCTACCGGGAGCATACATTTCCTCCATAGACTCATACATCGAGCCACGTGCTTACATGCATGGAATCACACTGGTCAATGTCAGATCACCAATGAGAGTGTCACTGGTTGTGCGTGCACGTAACCACTCAGGAAGAGAAACAATTGATGCCTGCGTGAAGTTGAATGCATAACGCGTTATTTGAATGTTTTAAAAGGCTAACTTATTCGCACCATGCGTGATTTTGCTCGTATAAAGTTACAATTTTAACAACTTGTTTACGAACTGTCCGAAAGCTATTAGCTAATATCAATTGACCACTCAGTGCTTCGTAGACGCACTTTTCGTTATTAGCAGATAAATAATTTTTGCGCGTTATTGAAAGACGCTGCTATTTATAATGAGAAGAAAAGTCACCATGTGGGGTATGATGTACGGTGGCGTACTGTTTTGAAGCCGAATGGCGGTGACATGCGCCTAGATTAATTGCAAACGGCACATCGGCATGCGTAGTATTAAATTCAGTGTGTGACGTTATGGCCTTATAGTGTTTAAGATCGTTAATGGGGAAGTAGATGTGGCCAAATAAGTTTTGGACTGTCCGGAATTAGACTCTCCTTCCTTGGCAGAACTCCACATACATTCACTGTAACAGGATGAATTTTTTTAATTTATTTAGGTCTCGTCTGGTTAATCACTTGGAACTGTTGCCAAAATTAAAGTGGCAAGTACTCACCAGAAACTTGAACGGCAAATTACTACTAAACTTTGACATTTAAAACAACACAATAACATAGACGAAGGTACTGAAACTTTGTGCTAAAAAACAATAGGCAAATATTCCCTGATCCAACGCTGTGTTGAAATTTTACTGGAGATCTAAACAAGGCAACATGCTAATATTGCGCAATGAGTAGAAGGTCATACTGTATGCCAACTACCATTTATCAGCGAAATGCTGTCGCGTATTTCCGATGTAGTTATCTGATAATTTTTGATAAATATTCATTTTTTAAGTTGACAGCGACATAGTTATTTTAAGGTACTTTTGAATAATTTGAGGTATGTAGACAAATAAAAATTAGAATTTTACGTCCGGGTTTTCGCTTACACACATAAAATTTGTGTGATGCTTAGCTGTTTGTTTCAAAAAAACCTGAAAATTTCCCATTGTCCATATGTCACGCAATGCCTGGGCTTGATTTGAGTATGCAAAATTGGCTGGTTCCTGGAATATGTATTGCCCAGTTTGATGTTTATATTTCCAGGATTTGGTAGACTAGATATATAACATTGGCGTTTCATTGGAGTTTCATTGGAGTGGTAGAGAGCAGATAGGAAATCCTGTGTCAGCTCCATCACATCCCGTTCAGAGCAAGGATTGTGCGACATGCTGCGAGGCGGTATTCCGCAAGGGACCATTACGGTCGCATGGAAAAAAGCAGGATCTTTGCATACTCAGCAGATAGGAGTCTAACAGTTTCTTAAAACTTTCCTCACATTGTGCACTAACGACCAGTTCAGGCAAGCTGTTCCAGTCCTTTACCACTCGAGTTGATAGGGGAAATCAGAATGACTCCGGACCCTCCTCGGCTTAAACAGTTCCCAAGAGTGACCCCGTGTCGAGCTATCAGCGCAGAGCTGGAAGTACGCTTGCAGTTCACTCCCCATCTGTCCTCGCAATATCCGTCTGGTGTAAATCATATCACCCCGACGTCGACGGTAGTCCAAGGAAAACATGTTTGTCTGTCGAAGACGCTGAGTGTAAGGCAGGTCACGGAGCGCTGAGATGGATTTCGAGCCTCGTCGCTGAACTCTTTCAATCATAACATGTTCAGTCTTTGTAAAAGGGTAGGCCGCAGGCAAACAGTACTCGAGGATAGGGCGCACATGGGAAGAAAAAAGATGTATGAATACCTCTGGAGTCATTCGGGAGAACGATCTCCTTATGGCGCAGAACATCGTATTCGCAGCCGCTATCTTCCTCAGGGTGACCTCGGTGGTACGCAGATCGAAAGATACTAGTATACCAAAGTCTTTCTCATGGGCAGCATTCCTGATCAAGAAACCACCAATATGATAGGCGCCAAATGGGTCAGAAGAGCCGATCGGCAAGACAGAGCACTTCTCACAATTGATGGGTAAACGCCATTCCGAAGACCAGCTATGAAGCAGGTCTAGCTTCTCTTGCAGTCTGTCAGCGGATTCAGGTGTTGGTACCTCCATCCATATCTTCCGGTCATCGGAGTAAAGCAGACAATCGGTATGAAGTACAGATGGAAGGTCAATAATGTAGACTTTAAACAGCTCGAGGCCAAGGACAGAGCCTTGTGGAACCCCACTGGTCATGGGAACGGAAGCGGAGTAGACCTCATTCACCTTCACTCGCATGCTACGGCCATCCAGAAAATCAGGGATCCATGAGAGAATCTCTCCAGAAACACCAATACTCCGAAGTTTAAACAGAAGCCGTTCGTGTGGTACTGTATCAAATGCCTTCTTGAAGTCGACGAAGACAACGTCTAAGTGATTTCCGGCATCTAATGACCTGGCCCACCTCTCTCTGGCAACGAGCAGGTTGGAAACACAAGAGCGAGCTCGCCTGAAACCATTCTGCGCAGAGGAAATGACATTCAAGCCGTCAAGGTGACTCTGAAGGGCTCGCTTGAGAATTCGCTCCAGGACTTTACAAACTATAGATGTTAATCAAATTGGTCGATAGTTCCCGGGGTCCTGACGATTCCCCCCTTTATATATGGGCTTGACGGTGCCCAGTTTCCAAGCAAGCGGGAGACTCCCCGCATCAAGAGACCGCTGAAAACTTTGGCAACCAGGTACAGCGATGTACTCAGTTAGGGTTCTGAGGAACAAAGGGTATAGCCCATCAGGACCTGGTGATGAGTTCGGATTTAGCTCGGAAAGAAGCTTGGCAACCAATTCGGAGCTGATTTCTAAGCGTTCTAAAGTACATGAAGGCGTAGACGCTAAATCACAGGTAAAAAGTGGCTCAGTCGAGAAGACTTAGAAATACTGCAGGGCCAAGAGTCCGGCTTTTGCATCATCATCATGAAGAGTAGTATCATTTTCTTTGGAACACAACGCAGGTATTCCATTACCAGCTTCGTACGTCTCCGCAGATAGGAGAACAGTAATTTGGGAGCGGTGGAAGATTCTTCAGCCAAGTAGCGCTCGTACTGTTGTCCCTTCTCTTGCTTTTTGAATGTGCAGATATTCCTGACCGCTTTGTAATCAAGGTAGTCCAGAGGCGATTGTGTAGTCTAGAACTTATCCCACAATTTGCGTCGACGGCGCATAAGGGATTTTAACTCTCGATCAATCCAGAGAGGGCCATTGGAAAAATGTTTCCCTTTGCAGAGTGGAACGACCTGAGTTATGAGGGACGTGAACTTGGAGTACAAGATGGTCCAAGTGTCATCAATATCTAAGTGCTGAGGGATACCCAATCCATAGCGCCGGCAGCAGTTTTCAAACGGAGTGGATCAGCACGCCAGAATTTCCGACGGCATACTCCCTGATCGTGAATAGTAAGACGCCGCATCAAACAAAGTGAAACTACGCAGTGGTCACTTCTCCCAAATGGTTGGAGAACAGTCAAATTGGAAACACCCGACTGCGTCGGTGTGAGCACGAGTTCGAGGATTTGTGGCGATTGACCCGGACACATGCTGGTGGGCATTGTAACATGTTGAAACAGATGGCATGCAAGCACAGTTTCGAGGAAGACAGCATCAAAGGAGTTCGGGGGAAGAGTGCAATGGAGTAAATCCCAGTCAATACTAGCAGTATTAGAGTCTCCCAATATCAGACAATCCTTGCCTCTACCGTGCATACTAATAGAGTCCAGCAAGCTAGCTCCGGAAGCCAAGGGGGCTCTGTAAACGACTCCAACTATAAGAGACTTGCATCCATCATGTATCCAACAACAAAGAAGTTCACACCCATCTTCATTGTCGCGTATGGCCTCAACCAGATGACCCCTGAGGTCCTCTTTCGAGTAAAGAATCACACCACCTCCGGACCTATTTCGAGAGCGATCCGCTCGAGCTAGATTATACCCAGGAATATGCACCTCTGAATCGAGGATGTCCGAAAACTACCAAGTCTCTGTGAAAGCCATAAGATCAGGGTGATTTTCATAGGCAAAATTCTGAATTTCGTCAAGTTTGTTTCGTAGGCTACGTACATTAGCAGATATCACCCTCAAAATATTCTTCGGTCTTACCGCCCGGAAGCGACAAATATTGGCCTCCAGCGAATTCCCGGAGCTTTTTGAACTACACGAAAATCCACAATGTGGAGATTCATCTCACCATTTTCCCGGCGTGTTCGTAGTTATTCAACAGCTTTCTTCATTCGGATCTGATCCTCCGGACAGAGATCCCGCAAAACATAAAAGGTTTCTCCCCTAAGACGTAGGGTCCGTCTGAGAATGTGGCGACACTTATCCTCACTCTGACAGACAATCTTGAGGGGATGAACTTTAGAAGAATCGTCTTGCTTCCTTCCGAGACGAAAAGCAGAGACAATATTGATCCCTTGTTCACCTTCATCAAAAAGTAGGGAGACATTTGCCGCAGAAACTCTTGGTCGTCCAGGCTCCTTTCAGCCGGGGAAGCCTTGTTGGATTCAGGAGCATTCACGAAGATTAAACAACGGTCACGAGGATGCGATTTATTGTATTCAGTGGGTTGGGACATGGGCGGCATGCTGTTCTTGAGAACGTTTTCCAACTGGCTTACTCTATCGAGGACCAGCTTTAGTTCGGAAGATTTCTTGGGTTTAGTCGTAGAATCACTCTTGGTTTTCTTCGCTCGCGGAGTTGCGCATGTACTAGCCGATGCTTGTTCTACATTCTCACTCACTACTGCCGCATATGTCTTTCTCTTGGACTCATGGCTGCCATCACTAAGTGTCGGAGGCTCCGATAGCGAAGACGAGGGGACGCGACTTCGTTTAACAGTGGAACTGGCTGAGTCAGAGGCCGAACGAGGCGATGAAGATGCCGGCGGTTTAGCAGAGGTGCATTTCTCAGTTTGAGTAGGAATGGATCGTGGGCTAAGTGCGTGGACTAAGTTCAACACCCGTCTATCGCTCAATACAGTTCGACAAGAGTCACAACGGAAACTGATATCTGAGGAGGTGGTCCTCTGGAGGTAATCATAGAGATCTGGACTGATGTCGCAGCAGGCAATGTGTAGCCACCTATCACAGACAGAGCATTGCACAGCTTTCGATCTTGCGGTAACGCCTTTACCACAATCCAAGCATTTGGACGTCATCGTGCCTTGTGCTTGACAAATTCCAAATATTTAGCAGTCGAATCTCCAGGCAAATGAAGTTCGAACACCTTCCTTTGCCCAAAGATCCAAAGAGAAACGGAGAACGCAAACCCAAATTTGGTAACTTCCTATCTCATTTACTGACTATTGTGCACAGTGTTCGTTGGCGGCGATTAACATGTGAAAAACAATTTATGTTCCCCTAATTCAAGGAGTGTTTCGAAACAGTCGCACACACGCACAAACCTGCAGTGACAACCTTGGTGCAAAAGTATACTTGGTTCACTAACCCTGAATGGATAATCCATGAAAGGGCAGCAGAACAGAAATCCTGAATCATACGCTGCCGTACAAGCTGCACACATCGCTACACAACGTAGCAAGCTCGCCACGTAAATCAACTGCCATGGCATCATTGCTTGCTTGCTGGGTTCGACACTGATTGCTTTACGGTGAGAGTGAACGAGGGACAGAATGACGATAATGCGCATCATTTTGTGGGTCCTTAGACCAGCAACGCGTTCATGGATATTAACTTGGACACTATATATTGATGCAGGCCATAATTCAAAAGCAGGTTGCATAATTTTATTTTGGTTTGGTGAATGAATGCAATCCGATACAGGGGAAGGAATTGAACGAGATAAGTCACGTGAAATTATGAATCGATTTGGCCTGTAGTCCGTGATAACACAGCGTTTATCACACAACACCACCCTTGTCCCTCCGTGTCCAAATTTGCTCGTCTTGGCTACAAAGTCACCTTAGTAATGACAGGAGAATGGTGGATCTCTAGTGCAACCATGTCATATACCTTTTGTTTCTTATTTGTGATCAAAGCAAATTAACAGCTTATGGATAAAAATAGAACTGACAAATAACTGCAGTAGACAACCGCTCTTGCAACATGAAGGTGATAGCCATCAATGACTATCTAGATCCAAGGGAAAGCCGTAACAAATATTTTGCATGGCTGGGAATCATGACCAGCAGTTTCTCCTTCGCTACGTAGAGCTTAGACCGTTCCCATGTTAATACACACAGCGTTCCCCATTTCTGTTTCCTTTGAATGCACGCAGGATTACTAAATTCTTGCTAATGCTAACATTTAAGTAAGTCAAACTACTGCCACCTTCGCTTACCAACCATTTAATTTATGCTGACAATTTCACCTTAAACATCCAACTGCATTTCAAGGCATGTTAAAATAAAAGTAATGTACCCTTAAAATTGTTCTGCATATGGGAGATGACATTTCCTATTCCATTAGCGAGGAGAGCGAAGACAACTTTACTAAAATTTGCGAATAAAAATGGCGTTTCCTAGGTGAAACAATAAAATATGTATTGGAGAACCCGGAAAACTAACTAGCCTGAGAGATGCCGTTACTTACTGTCATTTGCTTTGATTATGCACTGCTTAATCTTACCGATTATGTCTGGTTTGCTAATTATGTTGAGAACCAGGGTAAAATATGGTGAGATGGGATGAATGTGTAAAGTGTGATCCATTAACGAGCTTGATGGATAGGAGTGAAATCGTTCCACCCATCAAAGAATGCCAAATCAAGCGCAAGACCGGAGTCCATTTGTCTACTTACACATGTAATATCTCGAATTTGCATGCAAGACAGGACTTGGTCGGTGAAAATGTAGGTTGGTTATTGTTATTTAGATTGCATGGTGACATAATCTGCAGCATTTGCTGTTTAAGGATTATTTTCATAATCTTTGCTTATATAGGCAAATGGCTGTAGGGTTGTCAGGCACATTCGTATATTAGAGGAAAAATGCATATTTCTAGGTGGCTTGGAAGACAGTTTTTATTGAGAGGTTAAATGTGTTCCGGATAACGAACGAAACATTGGTACTCTCCAGTGCACAAAGCGCGGAAGGTGTGCCATCAGGTTAAGGTCAGACTGACTTGTTGTGCAGAAAATGGTCGATGACAGATAGCTTAGCTATAGACCTAAGCATGTGTTTGGTAATGCCATTGTAACGACAGTAAAATAGTCGCAGAAATATTTGTTCAGCCTTATGTGTATGTTTACTTTGTCAGGATTAAATGTTTTGTCATGTATCACAAATGAAGAACTGGACGTAAAACCAAGTTACTTTTTCATTTTATCACAGCCATAATTGCATTGTACATATTTACGCTCACACTTTAAATTATCTATTGCTCTGGTCTGCTTAAGGCTGTGGGGTTCTTCATCATAGCAAACAAAGGTGGAAATACTTGGTCTTTTTTGGGTTCACCTCATTTATTTGTTTATGGTCGAAGACGATGTTGGAGGAACCTGCATTTTTTTACATATCGGTGGGCTCCTGCGTTGCTCTGATGTTCGTAAACCAAGGCATCGTTAAGTGAAAATATCCAGTCCTTATGGGAAAATATTAATTTGAATTTGTGAAGTATGTATTAGTTCCAGCTCATCGACTTAAAGGTTGTCGAGTATCTCCTCTACCCAATGTATTTCACTAGCCAATAAGAAGACACTCGTCTATAAACATATCTGTTCAGCTCAAAAGAGGTTTTAACCACCATCTGGTCGCAACCTTGGATGAGGTCCATTACCTCCGCGAATACGCGCAAGTTGTCAGCTATGATAAAATGTCAATCTGATTGTCTTGTTTAGAGAATGTAGGTACATGTTGAGTCCCATCACATACCCTAACATAGTCTATCAGCCATTCATTTTGGAGGGCATGTTTGAGATTACCGGTGGATGTGCGGATGATGAAATCAACACTCACCATGGTGTGAGTCGAGAGCAGATCGGACACATGACTGATGTATCCAACAAGCTACTCAGGGCGTTCTCTATTACCGTGTGATTGTTATAGACACAAACAATCAAAAGATCAAGTTGTCGTGCAATATATGTATTCTGCTTGAATCTACAAAGCTCACAATTCCTTGAATGACCTACCAAGATGTAGCAATATGAAACCTTGTGCCTTCAAATTAATGACGGATATAATGTGGGGAAAATGACGGTAATACCTATAGTCGAAAAAACCGAGTAGGCAACATCAACATGCATGTTTTTCAAGTTAAATTGCGTTGATTTCTGGTAGCAATTCATTTGGTTTCTGAAAGCGACAACATGTAATGTATGTGTTCCAATATATGGCAAAAATAACTAGTAGTTCGTTACAGGACGATGCGTCAAATACAAAAATAGTATCACCTAAGCAGTGGCAAAGTGTATCAGGTTTCCAAATTATTACACGGAGAATAGGTGAGTTCATTTGACAATCAGTGTGTGTTGCCGATTTGCGGTTGTACCATAGTATTGTTATTCACGGTCCACACGACTCACAATTTTGCATAGTATCTGTTAATTTCATAATATCCTCCGGGAAATCACGAAGGTCAGCTTGATTTTCGGTATTTCAACAATTTAGTTTCTTTTTCCCGAAATTTATCTAAGTCCATTGATAAGGCTATTCCGAGCAGGCAAAATTAGACTCATAAGTATGTTTCTCACTTGCCCACTTGTGTTAACTTCAAATAGTTAGACATCTGTCTAGGATAAAGAAAATTTTCCGATCCAGATAATACCAGTAGTGACGAATTGTTAACCATTATGTACCCCCGTTCTGTCGTTATCTGACTGAGAAAAATCGAATGGTGTCTATGAAGACTTCTTAGCTTTCTCAGAAAATGAGAAACCAATAGCCAATGATGTAGCAGGTATATGGAAATAGGTTAAGAAATACTTGTTGCCAAGGATATTACAGCGATTTCAGGGTAATTCGTGCAACTGATTACGTATCTGGTCTCAGCTTTACCAGAAAGGTTTTAACTGTGAGGTATGATGCATCAAATGAAAGACACAATATTTTAGAGAACAAGTGAATGCATAGTTTATTAATCACATGGAAATCGTGTCTTGCACTGACAACACAGATAATTTATTTTTAATTGCCATATACATAACCTACAAGCTGCTCTCTATTTTGATATTTGATTCGTAAAACCAAGGTTGATTTTATGATTTCCTACTGCCTGGATCATCTATAGACTCACCCAGGAGGTTCTAAACTTAGTCCGCCACGCTTTTTGTATCATCGTGCCTTGAAATCACTTTCACATTAATTTAACTATTACGAACATTCACACCAGGTTCTTTACTCTTTACTTTACTATGGAGAAAAGGCAAGTTAATACTCATGATATAATTTAATTTGTCAAATTTTGCAGGCACATTGTCCACGTGTTTAACGGTCTCTTGATTTATGTTTGCCCAGGAAGTTATACACAAGAGAGACAACACTACTTCTTCAGACCCAACACTGTTCTTACATGTCATAAAAGTTCGATTAGTAATGGCATGCCGAAGTTGAGAATCATCGAATTGACACGATTTCAATATCTTTACTCCGAATAATGAATGATTTACAGAATTAAGCGAAACGAGCAAAATCTTTGTTCAGTGCTTTAATAGATTACATCATCAGCCTCCACTATTCGGTTGTTGATTGGTTCGCCAAAACTGATTAAATAGTCTCAAAGCTTTCACCACCATGCGAGGTGTCATCATCACATGGTGAAATGTATGGTAAGGAAATATATGTCACATTTACTCAAGCTCAGAGACTCCATCAACAACAGAACAACAAACCCGGGCGACCAGTTTTTCAAATTATTTCCATCCCTAAATGTATATGAAGTGGTGGGAGTAGAACCTTTCCTCCGTCAACAAACTCTTGCTGATGTTCCCTGCACCTAATTTTATGTTATCCCACGTAGACCAAGTTACTTTATTCTATTGATGCTCATCCTCACTGTCTTATTATCACACGAAGTAAGTATACTGCGCGTATCCAGTTTACTGCATAATCAAGAATTTCATCATCTTTAAATTGAGGTTAATAATCCAGTGGTAATTGTGCGGATTGAAGACTTTTACATCGAAAGTACATGAACAACGATCATAAAGATAACTTGGCATTTCACTCTACACCATAGGCGCAATAGAATACAAACTTTTCTCGATATTGACAAGAAAAATATTTCGGCCAAGTTTTACACCAACTTCAATGTAATGCGCTTGACTCACGACGGAGTGATATTTTTATTTGTTTTGCCGCAATATACATTCAAAAATAAAGCAGAAAATATTGATGCCCTTCAACTTGTTTTTCGGAGCTTCGATAATATATGCGTGCGAAATAAACAAGGAAAACATTGTATATAAACTAGCTGGATAGCCGAACCATCTCCTAGTGTTGCCAGCTGGGTGGTTCTTGTTTGACCCGTTTCCAGCAAATAATTCGGCGGCAGTGTTTCAGGACTTGGTAGGTTTTCGCCCGGTAAGCGTTCACCCTATAAAAAGCCACGAATGTCCGTTAAACTAAACTGTGATGTGGCGGTTGTGACTCGTCACCAACTAAACTCACTCTTTGCTTATCCGGAAAACGGCTTCAAGTCCACAGTCATCAAGCATCCATTTAGCGTTGGCGACACGTTCAAGCACGATCAAAAGTACAAAAGCCTTTTCAAATTCCATAAACTCAGCTAAACATGTCCACATGCATACTTATATGCATTTATATATCCACATATGCGAAAATCCCATCGTTCCATTAACTGATCACATTTGTACTCTTAACATGATCATGCCTGTGCAGGCGTGCTTCACTTAGTCGAGAACAAACATTTCAGTTTATTATTTATTTAGTAAATTTAATGATTATCTTATTTCATAACACAGTTATAGCTAAACCAAGAAAACTGGTTACATTATGGAATTCAGCGTTACCGAGTAATGTGAAACTCTTAAAATATACTCAGCACAAATTAAGATTTATTTGTAGGTCAGTGAATCAAACATATGACTAAACATTATTTATTTATTTATTATGTATATTGAATATTTTTATGCAGTTGTTAATGCAGGGACTAGTTTTCTTGAACCATCATATAAAACGCTAAGGAGCGTTATGTACTTAGTGAAGGCGCAGTTGGACAACGTTCTTTGGATGTTGGTACGGTTTGACCTGAAGAAAGAAGATTAGGTGCAGTTGACTAGGTGATATCGCACTTCGGATAATGAAGAATCAATAACATCATTCTCATTTAAATGAAATATTTTTTCTAGTCAATATCCGAAGAAGTTTATGAGGAGAGATAGGCAAGTGAGGTTGGATGAAATGGTTCACCATTGCAACGAAATTATTCCGACCACCAGAATACTAGCTGTGGCATAACTCCTCGCAGTCAGAGCTAAGACAAACAATCAACATGGGCACTTAGTGCGGTAATAATTTTACCTTGTTCAGATTGTTGTCATCGAATCCCAACTGCAGATAAGAACAACGGGCATGGCCAGTGCGTGAACCACGCGAGTACACCCCATTTACCGAGGTTTTCTCGCTTTGCGCAGCAACCATTCACCCCTAGTAGAATACGGCGGAGGACTGACAATCCCCTGTCTCCTGCCACCGTGTCTAGTGCGTCGTGTCCGCTAACCGCATTACATCGCCACTGGGCCGCTGTACAAATAATGGGTACCTAAATTTCACATACATAATGACGCCTACAGGCCTTCCACCAAATTAACAAGCACCCTATATAAACCGCTTACTCCTCCGATCTGCAAAAATCAACAGAACTAATCACCTGCTCTTTCAACACCGACAGTGCCGACAACAGCAACAAATATCCGCGAATATTTAAAGCATCCATAATGCCTGTCTGCCATGCGGAGCATTTAACTGCAATAGGACTCCTTATGCCCACACGAGTAAAAATTGGACATAAGGAACAAAGAC
>OX104065.1:48971140-49024804 GCA_944474145.2 Dicrocoelium dendriticum
CGCTTTTTGTATCAATCGTGCCTTGAAATCACTTTCCACAATTAATTTAAACTATTACGAACATTCACACCAGGTTCTTTACTCTTTACTTTTACTGATGGAGAAAAGGCAAGTTAATACTCAGATATAATTTAATTTGTCAAATTTTGCAGGCACATTGTCCACGTGTTTAACGGGTCTCTTGATTTATGTTTGCCCAGGAAGTTATACACAGAGAGAGACAACACACGTACTTCTTCAGACCCAACACTGTTCTTAACATTTCATAAAAGTTCGATTAGTAATGGCATGCTGAGTTGAGAATCATCGAATTGACACGAGTTTCAATATCTTTACTCCGAATAATGAATGATTTACAGAATTAAGCGAAACGAGCAAAATCTTTGTTTCAGTGCTTTAAATTAGATTACATCATCAGCCTCCACATATTCGGTTGTTGATTGGTTCGCCAAAAACTGATTAAATAGTCTCAAAGCTTTCACCACCATGCGAGGTGTTCATCATCACATGGTGAAATGTATGGTAAGGGAAATATATGTCACATTTAACTCAAGCATCAGAGACTCCATCAACAACAGAACAACAAAACCCGGGGGCGACCAGTTTTTCAAATTATTTCTCCATCCCTAAATGTATATGAAGTGGTGGGAGTAGAACCTTTCCTCCGTCAACAAACTCTTGCTGATGTTCCCTGGCACCTAATTTTATGGTTATCCCACGTAGACCAAGGTTACTTATATTCTATTGAATGCTCATCCTCACTGTTCTTATTTTCACAACGAAGTAAGTATACTGCGCGTATCCATGTTACTCGCATAATCAAGAATTTCATCATCTTTAAATTGAGGTTAATAATCCAGTGGTAATTGTGCGGATTGAAGACTTCTTTACATCGAAAGTACATGAACAACGATCATAAAAGATAACTTGGCATTTCACGTCTACCAACACCATAGGCGCAATACGAATACAAACTTTTTCTCGATATTGACAAGAAAAATATTTCGGCCAAGTTTTACACCAACTTCAATGTAATATGCGCCTGACTCACGACGGAGTGATATTTTTATTTGTTTTGCCGCATATATACATTCAAAAATAAAGCAGAAATATTGATGCCCTTCAACTTGTTTTTCGGGAGCTTCCGATAAAATATGCGTGCGAATATAAACAAGGAAAACATTGTATATAAACTAGCTGGATAGCCGAACCATCTCCTAGTGTTGCCAGCTGGGTGGTTACTTGTTTGACCCGTTTCCAGCAAATAATTCGGCGGCAGAGTTCATGGACTTGGTAGGTTTTCGCCCGGTAAGCGTTCACCCTATAAAAAGCCACGATTGTCCGTTAAACAAAACTGTGATGTGGCGGTGTGACTCGTCACCAACTAAACTCACTCTTTGCTTTATCCGGAAAACGGCTTCAAGTCACCACAGTCATCAAGGCATCCATTTAGCGTTGGCGACAACGATTCAAAGCACGATCAAAAGTACAAAAACCTTTTCAAATTCCATAAACTCAGCTAAACATGTCCACATGCATACTTATATGCATTTATATATCCACATATGCGAAAATCCCATCGTTCCATTAACTGATCACATTTGTACTCTTAACATGATCATGCCTGTGCAGGCGTGCTTCACTTAGTCGAGAACAAACATTTCAGTTTATTATTTATTTAGTAAATTTAATGATTATCTTATTTCATAACACAGTTATAGCTAAACCAAGAAAACTGGTTACATTATGGAATTCAGCGTTACCGAGTAATGTGAAACTCTTAAAATATACTCAGCACAAATTAAGATTTATTTGTAGGTCAGTGAATCAAACATATGACTAAACATTATTTATTTATTTATTATGTATATTGAATATTTTTATGCAGTTGTTAATGCAGGGACTAGTTTTCTTGAACCATCATATAAAACGCTAAGGAGCGTTATGTACTTAGTGAAGGCGCAGTTGGACAACGTTCTTTGGATGTTGGTACGGTTTGACCTGAAGAAAGAAGATTAGGTGCAGTTGACTAGGTGATATCGCACTTCGGATAATGAAGAATCAATAACATCATTCTCATTTAAATGAAATATTTTTTCTAGTCAATATCCGAAGAAGTTTATGAGGAGAGATAGGCAAGTGAGGTTGGAATGAAATGGTTCACACATTTGCAACGAAATTATTCCGACCAACCAGAATACCTAGCTGTGGCATTAACCTCCTCGCAGTCAGAGCTAAGACAAAACAATCAACATGGGCACTTAGTGCGCGTAATAATTTTTAACCTTGTTCAGATTGTTGTCATCGAAATCTCCAACTGCAGATAAGAACAACCGGCATGGCCAGATGCGTGAACCACGCGAGTAACACCCACCATTTACCGAGTTTTTCCTCGCTTTTGCGCATGCAACCCATTCACCCCTAGTAGAAATACCGGCCGGAAGGAACTGACAATCCCTGTCTCCTGGGTCTCCTGCCACCGTAGTCTAGTGCGTCGTGTCCGCTTACCACCGCAATTACATCGCCACTGGGCCGCTGTACAAATAAATGGGTACCTAAATTTCACATTACACTATAATGACGCCTTACAGGCCTTCCACCAAATTAACAAGGCACCCTATATAAACCGCTTACTCCTCCGATCTGCAAAAATCAACAGAACTAATCACCTGCTCTTTCAACACCGACAGTGCCGACAACAGCAACAAATATCCGCGAATATTTAAGCATCCATAATGCTCTGTCTGCCATGCGGAGCATTTAATGCAATAGGACTCCTTATGCCCACCGAGTAAAAATTGGACATAAGGGAACAAAGACCTTACTCTCTAGGTTAGTAGACATAATGTTTAAAGGCACCAAGCTTTGATCACTAACGGGCTACCTATGCATAACATTAACTGCATTCAGTATTCTTAGTGTATCGCACTAACAGCGCATAACTAGCAGCATATGTAAGTGGTAGAAGACAAAGTACTGTAGGCTAGATCAATTATTGAGTAATTCAGAAGCAACCAGAGTACGGAAAGTAGAAATCAAATAGTCACTGTAGTCGCACACACAGCTGTCGCACAGCTAATTCTCCCGAGTCAGTTGCACGTATTAGTGATGGACACGCCCTCAGTAGCACTCAGACAAGTGTGTTGACGGAGAACGTGCAAACACATTATTCTAATTTGACCACTCCAGACAGGCGTACATTTAGCGACCCCTAGCACTGACACTTTCATCCATGTCTTATTGCTGTTAACACCAAGGTGCCAACCTACTCGGGTGCGTACGTATCACCCATAGACGCCTACTTCTAGGCCTGCGCTTACATCCAGGTAGCCACGTTTTCTAATTTCCCAGGACCAATAATATTGTCACTAAAAGTGCGTGCATGTAACCCCTCAGGAAGAGAATGAATTGATGCCCGCGTGAACTTGAACGTACAAAATTTATTTTGATTATTAACACTAAGCGGGAAGTTGCCTGCAGAATCGTATTGATCCACTACATGAAAATTCCAAGCTCATACATTTCACCAAACCTAAGCTGTATGCCACTAACTACGGGCGGTTTAACAGAGTCATGCATGCGTAATTGACACGAAGACTAACGCGCAAACTTGTTTGTTGACTTATGCAGTATGCCTGATTGGAAGATCCTAAGTAATGTTTTTTTTAACATGATTGATTTCGGCTTCAGTTTATTCTTCGCAGTTGTGATTGTGGGAATCAACAAACATTTACTCAGTTATCATAAAAGCTGATTTGAACACACTGTGAAAGAAAATATTTCAAGAAGCATAATTTGAGCACTCTTCTGCCACATAAGAACAAACACACACATATGGTATCAGTCACCAGTGATAGTCCGTGTAAGTCATTAATATAAATGGTGTTATGTTGATGTATGTTTATTATCATGACTCTTGTTTTCCAACATGTTGCTGCCCCACTGTTTAAAATCACCTAACATAATTCAGTCGCGTATGGATACAGGGGATTTGTTTCAGGGCGTAAACACACCCGACCTTGTGTGCTTATCATATATGTACGGTTGACATAGCGGGCGGCATGATCTTATCAGGTGATGTGACTTGGGCAACGATTTCCTTTGATGAGTACGGCTTTGTGAGTCCTCATTTTCGGTCTTTTCGTATTCTACATCGTCTCTGTGTGTTTGTTCACCCGTTATTGTAGCAATCTGTCTAACAGCACCGAAAAGTAGTGGTTTCTCAGAGATTAAAAACTGAATGTTATTACTGTCACAAGATATGCAAGGCTCATCAAAAACGGAGCTGGGAACTTATTGAATGTACATTACTTAATTTATGGAGATATTCCTGTTGTCTAAGTCTTAGTTGTTGTATCCACACATCATATTATATTTCTGTGTGAGCTGACTAATCTGCCGGAGTGTGGAGACGATCAATTTTAACCATCGACTAGCGAGTGGAATGTCGACCGGAATTGAGGTAAGGCGGACGAATATTCTCATAATCCAGTTCATAGCGCTTCCAATCTGCAAATATTATACGGATGCCCATCGACTAAACACTCATCTAAGGTCACGCTTATTCATGTAATCTCTATAAAATGAGCAGACAGTTAGACAAAAAAGAAAGAAGAGCAATGCTTTGCAAAATTTTGACGAATCGGTATTCACACTACACGGATGGATATTGAAAGAAACAATTATTCAAAAACATATCGGTTTACATGAAACACACCCCGAAATTTGTGTGGTCACATAATTACCTGAGATCATAAGGCATTAATAACAGTTTAACTGAAATTCGATAGCAAGATGAAACTAATTTTGACAGTTTGCCAGATCGCAGGTCGGAAATGTTTGATAAAATCATTTTGGCGACATTGATCTCCTCGTCTTGAAGGTCAATCAAAGGGGAATGCCAGGTTAGGCAACCGACAATGCAAGGTGATAAATGACAAACACTTTTTATAGCCAATCAATTTGGCACAACCGAAGTATTTTCAATTACACATAAATCTCTATTTGTTGCGGAATGCCGAGAATGGATATTTAATTTTTATTAAAATTTCTTTTAGTTAGCAGACAAATAAAAGATTGGGCCTGGAACGAATGCCATCCTCATTTATTTGCAAACCCGTGTGCTGCATTCAGCGTAGCTTTCAAATATTTTACCTAGAGATGATGCTGGTTAATAGAAAAAAACAAAGGTTGTAACTTCGGCTCAACCGAAAGACACCGAAAATGTCTACAACAACAACTTGGGTTTTTTCTTTACACCACAAGTCATAAGATAATCAGAAGAATCTGTCATTGAACGCCAAGCGATAACGCGAAGTTGTGTGCAACGAAACGTAAATGTCAACTATTTAATGGAAGAGATAAAGGCATAATTTGATTCAGATTGTAACTATTAACCAGTGAACCATTGGAACTTTACACCAAAATTATGGCAAACATAAAGGTCACATTATGTACATGCTCACTTTGTTTTCATGTTGAAAAATGTGTGTTGTATTATTTTAAAAAGTGAACAATATTTGGTCCTCAGCTTTTCATAAGTAGTCTTATTGTCCTTCCGCAAACAAGTGGCACTCAGAGATTCTTCACGTAATCCATCTTAACTGGTTATTGGCCAATGTTATTGGTTTGCCCCACCACAGAAGGCGTGCGAAAGTTCATGTGACAACAGCACAGCACCTCAATACAATCGGACGTGAATTTTCATTTGGTTCAACCGAACGTTTACTTGGAATTCAGCGCATAAGTAAGTTATTCTAACATGTGTCTCAAATAGCGTGTTGTCTTTCGTACAATCGCAGTAATGTTATCTGCTAGAACATTCTCATGTTCATAAACCTCATCGACTTGCGACCTACATGAAATAATACTGAAAGAGGACTGATCTCAGACGTGTAGCATTGGGGGCGATGGGGACTGCTCACTCCTTACGCAAGCCACATGGACGGCAATTTTAGTACCGTCGATTGATGATACGAAATATAAAGGTCAAACTATCCGGAGAAGCTGAGGGTTAACGATTTTATTGTTCCTCTGTATGACAAACAATACCTTTTCGCCATGTGTCACAAATGTGCGAAGGTTTGTTATGGCAATCTCTCCACTTTTCCCGTTGCAGTCACATTCAGCACATTTACCTCAGTTTCCTAAACGATCATCGATTTCATCGAAATCTTATGTGCACCTTACCCTGAGTCGATTATATGGCCTTCAAGCGTCCGTGCTGCCGAAGGCCATAGGTGAGGCGAAATCGGTGTCAGAACCCAAGAGATTCCTGGGCGCCAGCTTTGCGGATTACCGGTATAGGGAACGCAAGGCTCTCGGGTAAGATGTAGTGCAGCTGTAATATGCCGTCGCCGCGGGTGATCAAGGACGTGATTCCGCGTAGGTGCCCGCTGCGTCAAAGTTGCGAACAGTCGACAGCGTAATTACTTCTATCTTTGCTAAAAGTAGTTGAAAAGATTTGCTTATGGGTAAAAAATATATGTAGCCGTCTACAATTATTAGACGTGCGGCTAGAAATGCCTAAGTATCCCGTACACCAGATTAAAAACCTATAACCAAAATGTAATTTTAGACTGGGCTGCAGAGAACATAATGCTTAAACCATGGAGTTTGGAACAATATTAAGTTAAACGTAATGTTGAAGTTCAAATGATACTTGTGCAAATGATTTTACGAAGATTACTAGTTAAATATACCTATGTGTTGCAAATGCACTGGGTTCTGATTTCATGTCCTTATTTAGTAGTATAGGTCGTGAATTTCCGCACAAAAATATAACAACGTGTGGAACCTACTAGGAATTGTCAAAGTTACAGG
Source organism: Dicrocoelium dendriticum (assembly GCA_944474145.2). Classification (NCBI taxonomy): domain Eukaryota; kingdom Metazoa; phylum Platyhelminthes; class Trematoda; order Plagiorchiida; family Dicrocoeliidae; genus Dicrocoelium; species Dicrocoelium dendriticum. The sequence goes on from OX104065.1 coordinate 48,977,963, forward strand.
TTCTCATTTAAACAGAGTAGTTTGTATGATCGTCACATGCTTTTTGTAAAAACAATAGTTACAGAAATTAATAAACGAATCCTTTATAACTTGCTTAAATTAGGTCTTGCGAGCGCGCGTAATCATGGAAAGAAAATTGAATTAATTTATCTGCATTCCTCTAATGTGGATGGTAATTCATTAACCAGTCAGTCGAATAGTATATAATACAATAAATTCTCGCTAATATAGGTCAGATAGACTGTCCTAGTTAATCAGATTAATTTTATCTTTATTTGCATTAGAACATAATCTATGAAGTCAAATATCCTTGGAAACATTTATCCTTTAACGCTGATGGGATGAAGACCTCGGTGCATTGACGTAAAATTCCAGTCTCCACACAAAATCAGTTGTCTGGACAGACTAACTGAAGTTGTGTTATAGAAGGTGTGGTTACATTGCTAAATTTTCCAAAACGTTGCTTTCAGTCAAAATAAGACTATATTACAACATTCCTTTCATTCCTAACATTCCTTCGCCAATACTGGACAGAAGGTGCACTGTGCAGGCATAGTGGCGGAAGGTTTTATTATGTAACTCATCAATGGACGAAATAATTGTCTCTCAACTTGCAAAAGTGAACAAGTCCAAAAGGTTTTTCAGACTCGCAGATAAGTTGCTCTTCGAAGTAACCGCGAGCGTAACGGTGCATTGCTTCTTTACAACAGTACAGTGAACTTCGTTAATTAGATTATTAACAAAACGCTGAAGTAGCGGTAATAATAGAGAACATTTATGTCAAACTTTGTGTTACCTAGTATATGCCCTCGTTACCCGCAATAGCGTGCTTCAGGTTTTTGATCTCAAATGTCTGCAGTATCCGCTCTTCTTCCAATCCAGGCACTCAACTACACCCTACCTTTTCGCTGAGCATTGCCTGTTTACCTATTGTATCATTCAGAGTAGTTCTCTGGGAAGATATTATTTTTCGGTTAAACAACTTGTATTTTTAAAGGCGTTGAATGCCGGGAGACCAAAGAATTTGTGTAGTTATATGAGGATAAACGTACCGTTCTGTTTTGTAAAATGAAACAAAGCTTTATGGGATGCTGCCTAGTGATTGTCTAGGTTTCCCTCGTAACATCGCAAATTGGTCAATTAGCATGTTGATGCAAATACTCTTCATTGCATAACAATGGCTACGGAATCGCAAGCACTCTCGGAATTAGTCAAGCTAATAGCGCACAATCAATACCGAAGCTGTAGATGAAATACCTACTGTGATTGCAATGGTGTAAACTGCAGCTTAGTGACATATAACTGGATTATGTGTTGAAATTCCTCTACTGCTAAAGGATGACCGGAGCTATCTAGTTCATTAAGTGCGCAACAGTCGTAATGTGCATGCAATTACAAGAGAAAAACTATCTTGTTTGGAAGCCACTGAGAAGACTAAGCAGCTATTAACACTGTATCGTTTATCTGCGCTGAAACTGTACTCTGAAAAACAAAGAAAATCTTGTTGGTGCATTGGAGTGAAAGTTTGATGTGCTCTATTGTACGCGGATGGTAAGAATGCTTAAACTAACCGTCAACACATACATGTGAATTGATGGGCAAAGATGGCCCATCCACAGCGCCTAAAATCAACTGTGAAAATGATATAAGATGGTGAAAGTAGTAGTTTGATGTTCCAAATCATCTATTTATTTCAGTGCCAAATGCGGGAAAACAAAAACAAGTAGGTTCAGGCTGATTAGCAGCAGGTCAGGCCATTTTGGTTTTGTGCAAAGTGTTGCACCGTCCCGCTAGTTAAGCCAGTAATTGCAAACTCCCCGATTATGGAGGTTAGCATCAGTGGTGAAGTAAATTTTGGGTACCAAATTGCTTCAGTATTAACAAGCATAACAGGATGTCTCACACAGGTACTCCACCGAACTTCACTGCAATCCAATTCAACAAGTTTAGATGTTACAGTTACAGGGTGGCTCCATTAAACACTGCCAGTATTTAAATTGCACAAGCGTTCTTGAACATTTCAGCTTCAGCCCGTTGGAAAGAATTTTCCGAAAACCCACTTCCACCAATCCACCAAACCAGGAAACAGGCCAATCTCAGCGGCAGGTGTGCTGTAGTTGGATCCAAGAGCAGTCACAAAATAGCATCTGCTGTTTTTACTACAGCATATAAGACTAGTTTAGGAGGCCACGCTGAACTGATGCGTAACGAATTACCCTGTCTCTTAACCACGAGCCATGTTCCAATGGATAACACCCAGAAACAATTGTATTTCACAGCTATACTATGTACCAACGTCTTAGAGTCAACAACTAGTTCTTTCAAAGGGAAACATGTAGGTCAGCTGAGCATATGGAACACTATAAGCAACCTGCTCAGTATTTCGACTATGACCAACAATTGGATGAGGATCACCTGCCACCCTAATTTAAGACGCTACAAAAAAAGTAGGCCTTTTCGCGTTGTGCTAAACTTAGTCGATAGGGTAGAACCGGTGTTGCTTTTGACAGTTAGTCTCCAGAATGGATAATATGTTTGCTCCGCATCTTTCTGGATGTTTCATGCAACGAAGAAAAACTTAGAATAGTTTCAGCTAAGGACCAAAACAGGCACTGATTTGTCTATGATTCCACTCACTCTCATACTCACGAAACATGCGAAGCAAGGAGACACGGTGAAGGCCAGTGGCGCTATATTCGTGATACCCCGCTCGTGAATGAGGTTGCGGCCACTTCTCTATCAAGACTGTCAAGGTCAGCAAGCTGCAAAGATGCGGCAGTGGGGTATTGAATGTTGTAGTTAAAAATATGCTGATGGCAAGTAGGTTACTGAAGCGATGACCGTCATTTCGGAACGTGTTGCCAACTGAAACTGTAGTCCGACGTTAAGTTTTGTCTCAGCAGGCAGCCGACGAGGGTACTCCATTAAAAATGCACACTGATAACATGTCGGTAAGAAGTGAGAATCTTCCTATAAAATCCTGTGTAAAATTCTACATGCTTGATGTAAACTGCATGGCTAGAGTGACCACTTACGATATCAACGAACCAAAGTCCAAGCGATTCAAAAATAATATCATTAAAATCGGATAGCTCTCGACCATTTAACGGTCGGCACAATCTCTCATTCTAGCCACATATCTTTCGGCTGGCTGCTGAAATACAAGCCAATTATTTGCATGTACTCAACAAACTTCTCAACAAAATGGCAGCGCGTCGGTTGGGATCTCATCTCTATAACCAAGACTTGGTGACACTCAGAGATTACGGATGCCGAGATCGCGATTCAGAGAATCTCGCTGTCCCGAAACGATCGTTCCAGGATAGGGGTTGTGATCCTCTACTATTGCAACGACTTAAAATACAAAACATTGGATGAACCGGAGACGTGGGTAACCGATGCGCTATTGTGTCATTTACGTGTCAGGTACAATAACAAGTGCTTCCTGGAGGTCGTTTCGGCACCTTCGTCGTAAACTAACAATGCTCCATCAGCTTTTGGGGAACCCCAATCATGGGTACCATCACCTCTGGTAACTCAGTAAATGCATATTTGAGAGGCCAATGGCGCAAGTTGGCCGCACAATACAGTTGGCTAGAATATTTGAGAAACTTTTTATCACGTTGTTTTTGCTGGCCATGGAACACCCTTATAAATTACCTTGTAACCGCCTTAAAGATTATGTGTTTAAAAATGCCTTGAAGTTAACCTAACCCACCTACGTTACGTGTCATAGCCTGTGTACATCGACAGAGAATATTAGGTGACGAACAATGCACAGTCTGCGTTAATTTGCACAGTAGAGTTTGAATATTTTTTGCATGAGTATGGGAACACTGTGGTCAACCCCCCAAAGCTTTTTCCATTTTCTCCATTTGTTTTCTTTTAGTCATGTGGTTACCATTCTGGTCATCCTGAAGGACCAGTTAAGCATTCGCTTTTTATCCGTAATAACGTTTCTCCATTGCAATAAATAATTAGCAAGCAACATGATCTTCAGCACGCATGGTGATGTTCGCTAACAGTTAACGATCGCTGGACAGCGTAATGTGGTTGTCTGCCCTCGTCTTGCTCGACGACAAAAGGCTAATGTGGCTGCAGGCCTGTCCATTGAGTAGTTTTAACGCTTGCACTCAGCTGATCCCTGAACTAAACTACTGGTCTTCAACGTTTGCCGTTTCCCCATGTCTAAGGTTACAAAAAAACTCGTGGATCTGCACGCTGGCGACGTGAGCAGTACGTCCGTTTGCACACTTTAGGTAATAATTACGTGCCTAATGGAAGTGGCGCAACTGTGGTAATAGACTGGCTTTTACCCCAATCCCGCCAAGGTCACTCCATGAGACGCTCTGCCCATACAAGAAGGTGCTCATCAACCCGCATCTTTTAGAATTTTCGGATAGTTGTACATATAAATTACCTACTACAATTATGGTAGACATGGTAGAAATATCCCACTGCTGCATAGCTACCGCAACGCCGGGAAACCAATTATTTCTTAGGTTTGCGTGATTTCCGGTAATAACAACATTCTCGTTCACCCAGCTTTTCAGCGGGCGTTACGGGCGATTTCTTAGGAACTTTGTTCTGACATACTAGAGTGTCTGAGAACCCAAATAAACGTGCTTCCATTTGGTTGAGCCAAGTGTCTACATAAACTAAGATGTCACTATCTTAAGCTGACAAAGCCGTACAATGACTTGAAATTCGGTCAAAATTTCTTTTTCTCTCGACTTTTTGTGGGTGAAGTGCGTTACTTGGATAATCTCAGCGATGTGTTAGGTTAAAGTTTGCTGCACTCTGGATACTGGGCATGATGCGAAGCTTAATTAGTTTCTTCTGCCTCTTCTACAATATGGTTCCACTATCAACATGGCAATAATGCAGTCAGATGTCTATAAAACACTTATTTAAAGAGAACTCATTGATGAAAATCATGTCCAGAAATTGCAGTCTGTTAAATCTTCCTCAACCATTACGCCAAAATCTTCACTCTGGTATACGAATTTTTAAATGTCATCCAAAATATCTTGTATGTACGGGATGTGATCAAAATATTTAACTCTTCCATAACAACTAGTGTACGAGCAGAGCCTAGTTTTATCATGACACACTACGTGTTTCATTATCACGCTATCTCCTGCGGTTCAGCTGGATGTGAGAGAAGGGTTAAAGGCCAGCCAACATAATTTCAATCAGCCAACCATTTAGTATATCATCGTTGTCTTTCCAAATATACTTATCTGCTCTAGTATTCGATTTTCCTGAAGCATGCCGATACAGCCATGCTTCTTATGGTCTATTATAAATGTTTACCTATTTTTTATCTGTGCTCACCCGCTGGTAGTTTTCAAAGCCTGAGATGACCGTGCGACCGTTCCGACGCACCATGTCACATGAATACTGCTCGTGCCTAAACATGGGCGCCTGTTAAAGATATCAGTGATGGCCAGGTGGCTAAAAAGTTCCACCTTATCCACCTCCTCTATATGTTCACCATGATGCGGTCAGACTTTTAGCCTCCTGCCGGTTATCATCATACCACAAGAACTTACGGTCGATTTAAAAATTTTATACGTATACCGTGGTACGTCCACCGCAGTGTACTTACTTTTGTTGACAATTTTTCATATTTTGCGTGATTCACCGTGGCCATCATACGGGACATCTCAAGCCTTACGGTTTCACAAGCATTAAACTATTAATCCAATGCTTTAGAGACTTTGCGTATTGTTGCAAAAACAGTCACTGACTTATCAGTAGGTGCTGACGCCATGGAACGGGACACAATGTGTTCAATGTCTGCAGTGAATTTTTCTCACCTGAGGCAATGAATAGAGGCGTTTTGTTGAATCATGTTTACCGGGCAAGATTAATACCAAATATTTACAACTATATAATCGGTAAGTCAACATTTTAGAAGACTTGGTGAACGAGTAATCAACGTATTTCTTAGATGCAAGGCACAAACTGAAGTTGTTAACAGAGGTTTTTTGGATTAAGTAAAAGGTTTATTCCTCAGCGATACGAGTTGTAGTCCAAAGTATAAAAGGTGGATGTCCAAATGGCTAATCCTTGAAATTCAAAGTTTCCATCGATGGCTTTTCAAGGCCTGCTGCTTCTTCAAGTGACGGCTGGAATGATAGGAGGAAGAGAATGCTGGAAATCTGAGTGTTGCGTCAAATTGTTCAACGTTCAAATACATGAAATTCCTAAGCGTTTTCATATGCCACCTCCGGTTGCGTCGATCGACGCAAAGAGCCATGATCCTATGGAATTAACTGTTTTATCTTCCTCTGGCTAATGAGTTAATCTGGGCATTTGGTATGCGGGTAACCGGCATTCATGGCATATAATTGTGAGCAATCAGTTCACCTATTATAAGGTAACCATTGACATTGTCAACAGCATATAGCACCACACTGTATATCTATATTGGAAAAAGGAAATATGATAAGTTACAGGTTATTACTAATTGTGTGCAAATACCGTGAAGACACCTGGTACATCTAACAGAAAAGTTAAACGAAAAGTACTTGATATGTTTAATATTTAACGTAAACAGCAGCTTAAACTGCATTGCATTAGTAGTCATACGCTTTCAGTAGGTTCACAGTAACCATACTTGAAGAATAGTTAATCCAAGTATTTTTCCATGCTTGAGAAGACGTAATAACGGTAGATGGCAAAATGTGGGTGAGCAAGTGAAAGGTCCACGCCTTCAAATAAGAAATGTGCTTGTGCAATTAGTGGATTTCGTTCTAGGTGAAACCGACGGATATGAAAGACATTGTCCCAACATTTCAGCCGGCTTTACTATTCTGCAGGTTTCAAAAAGTTATCGCAAGACCGTTTTTAAAGTCAAAGTTCGTAAATATTGATCCACTCGGCGTGGATCTTGGAGGACAAGTTGGTGTATTAATAAGTCTCTTACACAATGTTCCGTAAACTGGATAATTCTTAGGATCTCCATTGTTGTTCTTTTGGAAAACTACCCATTTTAATGCCCTGTCTGCAATTGCGACGTTAAGGTTGCTTAGTACAGTCTTATCGTGTTTCAAATGGGGTTAAAATGCTTGAACGGCTTACAAGACTTGAGAACGAACAATCGCTGAACAATTGGTAGAAAAGTGATGCTTACGTTACTGAACAGGTGGCTGCACCTCCAGAATTTTCCTTTTCTGGTTGTATTGAAAAGCTAAAATCTCCTGAACCCGTAATTTTAAGTTAGGTTCGACAGTAAAGCAAACTATTGCATGCCATAAGAGCTTATAGGAATAAGTGCTCTATTCTCGTGCGGAGAGTAACTTACACGTTTATGGTGAACCGCAGTAAATTTTGTTATAACCACTGATGTGCTTGACAAGAGTCACATTGGGATAAATGCTTTTCGGCATTTGATGTCTTCTGTGCTGTCTCCTGACTTTGTCAGCCTACCTGATAATATTTGCAAGTTCTTAATCTATTATCAAAAATGAGCGCGGTCCTAATACTGGATACTGAAACGTATTACGATCTACTTGGAAGGGGTAGGATAAAACGCCCCGAAAGCTGGTCAATAATAACCAAGGAAGAGGAATATTTTGATATAAATGAAGTCAGTGTCAGTGACCGTAAGCCTAGGGCTTAGTAACGCGGATCCATGATATAAGTAGGTGAATATCTTCCAAACATTTCTAGCCGATCACACCAAGACCCACTACAGCGTAGGCCGATCAACTCAAGCTACATGATATTATTAGTACGTTTATGGTATATGAGTGTTATCAGCGAAGGTTCTCTGCTTTCGAGCGGTGACATTGCAATTTTTCACATAGACTGACGAAGTTCGGCAAAAATGAATCCAAAGTACTCGAACCGAAATAGAAGTATGCCTCATTTGGGTAGCTTAAATTTTAGTACAGCCTTCTCTACGATTATAAGGAGCGAATATGCTAAGACTTCAACTAAAAGGATCCTGCTTCTGTTCTAAGAACCTTTGAAAATACTGCATCTAAGGTGCGATTAGTTCTTTGCTGCTGTTATCAGTGCTGTTTTATAAATGTTATCCCCTTCAGGGGACATCATCTGCTCTAACGCAACGTAACAGAACAAGTTTATGTAGGTAGGCCTTGGCGGCAGGACAACGAAGTTGTTATTTCGCATGTTGATAAAGCCCTTTGAATTGTGGTGGTATGTTGCTTTTTCATCACATTCGGAATACTATAATAGACGGATAGGTTATTGGGTAATCGATAACTTATTTTTCGGAGGAAATATCGGTGTTTACTTGGCATTTTGTGCTTGACACCGAAGTTTCCTTGGATGAAATATTTTATCATCCCAAAGATAAATAATACTATTTTTACTCGAGGATCGCAAACTTCCCACACAGATGAGCACTTCTAACTAAGTTGACCCCAGAAATTTAATCACTCCCAGGATGGTTTTTATATTGCAAGTTGGAAAAGCTAGTTCGGTCGAAAATGGTGCAACCTGCATTTATCTAGTAAAACATGTTCCAGGCTGAGGCAACCAGGCAACGCCTTAACAGTTTCCGGCACAGCTTCTTCAGCGGAACCACTACTGTACTTGTAAGCTTAATTGAGTTCTTGAATAAGTGAGGAAGAACTCCTGGAATCTGATTTGGATTTGGGATTCACAGCCTTCCTTGGGGAAGTGTAATGGAATCATATAATGTGCCACCTTTGCATTATGTTTTATTTGACGATTGGGTACTTGCATCGTCCGATTTGTTTATGTTATCTTATACACTATTTGGTCAACTTGACAACGTGATCAACAAATCTCAACAACGTTCACGAGTCCAAACTACGTCGTCTATTACTTCCTCGTCTCTCCACGCATAATGTTTGTATGTACTTCTAAATTTCAATAAACAAAGTGAAGCTGGAACTCAATTCCTCTGGCAGAATATATGCTCCAAAAACCAACGCATTTTATCATTCAGTAGAAACATTGCTCCTTAATTTTGAAAAATGTGGGAAAATGATAATAACTTAAGGCTGTGTATCTCATGACAAAGGAAGATAACAGACAGTTGATAATGAAATGGCATATAGAAATAACCGCATTTTGCTATGTCTATGCGTTCCCCAATGCATGACCGGGCAGTGGGAACTAACTAGCAAAGATTTTTTCCATAAATCAGGCGGGAACCAGCTAGTAAAGCTACTACAGTACATAGTGAACATAGAGCGCAATGTCTTAAATATTAAATGAGTAAAATCTGGTGAATTTTTGTACACCGGAGTATGTCGAAACTGATGGGCAGTTTGTTCATCTAAAGCTGATAACTATACTCAACCTAAGCATTTATTTCATTTTATCATAAGTTTGCACGTAAGACAAATGACGGGTAACCGATAAACACGGGCATTTCACTCGTTTGTTACTGTTTTTGTCTCTTTGGGTAGCGGCAGCATCAGAATGCTGCACATTCTGTTCAAATATATTCTTCAGTGTTAGTCACCGCTATTGAAAATGTATGAGGTATTGCGCTGCACCATAATAAAGCACTTGTTACGATATATATCGTCATTACGTAACCAGGATATTATTCTATTTATAACATCAACCGATCAGGCAACGTCCTTAGGTTTGCATAGAATACAAAGCTGAGCTAATTACATTACTACAAACGAGAAGTATCATGTGTGTTTTGTAGTCTTAGTTGAAATATTGATATACTTAAAATATTAAGCGGCAATAGTATTGTTGTGAACAAATTTTTAACTTCTACATAAACATTGCAGAGTGCAGTCTGAAAATATAAGGAATTGTTCTTCTACATCAACAATGTTTTTTGCATTGGCATATTTAGCTGATGTGCGGCAAGCAGTAATAGTGACATGTATTAGTCAAATAACACAGTTTCAGCTTTGCAGGTGCAAGAGTACTTCTTCGTTTTTATCCGCTGTGATAAGGTAGTTGGTACTTATTTTATATACCCAAAATATAAATGATCTTTAATTATCCCGCCCCTAATGAATAACGCAAGCGTGATGCGCCTCACGTGCGGACAACTTTTAACCGTAAGACTCACTAAACAATAGATGCAAAAATAAATTAAACATAAAAAGTTTAATATGTAGGTAACATGCAGCACACCAAATAAAACATGGAAAAATATTTAAAAACAAAGATGCGATGATGAAAATTAGTTCAAATTTTGTATTGACAGAGTAAGTAAATAGTTCATGAGTTCCAAGATGAGATGGGCTGAGATAGATATTTGACCTCACAGGCTGTTTCCGTATTTAAATAGTAAATCATGTTTTATTTGTGAAGGTGTCGATATAAGTATGAATCTCATGATAAGGTTGTTTTAGTGGCTCAGACTGTTTCGGCAACTTTGTTACGCAGCTATACACAGTCATCTATTTACCCTCTGGTCGTCATATACTACGGATAATAATCTCCATGGGCCGAGTTATTTTCTGTCCAAATCCAGTTGAAGGAAGCGTGTTCCGCATGGAGGTGGAGATTGGAATCGCTGATAATTGACCCTCCATAGTCATTGCAAGTTTGCTCATGTTGCAACCAACAAATGTCTGAAAAATTTGGAGAGACGGACAACCAACAACTTGCAGCCGAACAGACAGCCAGCTGTAAAGGCAACAGCAAAACAAATGAAAAGTGAATGACATTTAATAAAGAATTAATTATTATACCACTGTGCATTGTAAATTGTGTGCCTTATATATATTAGATTTATGAATTATTGTAAAAGGATAAATAACGAAAATCTGCGAAGAGATGCGAGGTAGTGTTTGACACTTGTTTAAATAGAATTGTAAAAAATCATTTCATGAAGCAAAGCGTACGTAACTTTGGTACTTTTGAGGCAAAGGAACTGCGAATGGGTCCGAAATAGTTAGAAGATGGCTATTTCAGTCGGAGAATTGGAAAGCCCGAGGTAGGGGTTGGGGTATCAAAGTAGTCTTAACAACGCATTGGGTTAGTTTCACTCATTCCTACACCACATAAATCTCTTGCACACTATAATATTATGGTCTTTGCGATATTTTCTACTACTAATATTAGACGACATACTCTGCAGAGGGTCTGGTTGGTTTGTGTATGGTCATCGTTACGCAATCTGCTTCTATTCACTCATAAATGTAACGGTGTGTCACTCTCCTCCATTCATACCGATTAGCTACAAGTTGTTAATTGGACTTCTTCACGGTTTCTGACTGCTTTACTCGAAGTCAACTACCAAATATATGGGCTCTTTTGCCAAAACACCATATTTGTCTTCCCACTTCGTCGAACAATGTTTCAAGTTCAACTGTTTATACCTTACCACTTAAATATTCCTCGGTACCTAAAGACTGACTTTTACATATTGTGCTTTTATGCATTTTGAGCTATTAAATCCCGCCAACACATTATGTTGGTGGTAAAACTTATCGCTAGTAACACCACTTAGTCAAGATAGCCCTTTGCTGGTTTTATCACCAGCAAACATGTGGACGCATTTACGTTCCTAACTCAAATAACCCTTTCCGGTCACAAAATAATCTACCAAAAACACAAAATAGACATCATCTCGTACTGTATCTCTATAAATTCTAAGCTCCCTTACTGGTCATTTACTGGAAATTATTAGTATGACACGCAGTTGCTTGCTTGAGAGATACGTGTGGACGTTTCACATTAAACATTTCATTTCTTTTATACAATTATTTAATTACGTTCCCCGTACGCAGTTTAAGTGTAAAATGTTACAGATATACTTGCACAGGTAAATGAAGCTTATATTTAACCAACACGACATTTACTTGTTAATGAGAATGATCAAATTAAATCAAATATTCCTTTCTATTTCGCTCTTTATTCTTCAACAGGCTAACGGTTGAAAATATAGTAAGCACACAGCTTGGCAACCTGTCTGTAGTCTGTTATAAAAGAAATGACCTAGAGAAAGCAGGTGATTGACAGAATTAGTAGCAACAGCTATAAAATATTTAATTACAAAAAGTTAATTGTTACGATTAGTTTACAATATATGGCTAGTGCCACATGCTATGCACTATTATAGAATATAATACAAACATAAGGTGAAGGCAAAAATGCAGGCTGCATGCCAATGTAGTCATGCAAGGACTAAGAATCACTTTTTCAATGCGTTAATAAAAATATGTTTTCGCCGAAACGTCGTTTCAACGTCAGGGTTTTAGGGAATGGTTCCGTACTACAACTTAGAACAAATGTTTTACCATTTGTAGTAAGATAGTACTCTCGCCTGCACCCAAAAGCCCAGTTGGTTTGTCAGTAAAGAGAATGTATATGTATGTACAATAAAAAAGACAGGTTGCGATTACTTATTACAAATTATAATATCAAAAGCTAACATACAGTATGCTGCCTAGTATACAAATAATATTTTACGTAAAATATTTTTATTCACTATTCTTAACTGTATATTATATTTTAAAATAGGATAACTTAAGGCAAATATCTCCGCATTTCATTTAGCATGGATTAGAAAAGAAAAATAGCTTGTGTAAAAGCACAAAAGCTTTTGCGATTTATGGAGAATAATTGTAGGATATGAATACATGCAATTAATTTAATTTTCCTTCAACATCAAAAACGCTTGTTTAGCCTCACTCAAATTTTATTTCAGCCCTTCTTTAACTGACTTTGACAGTTTGTCATGCACATGTGTGCCAACATGTGTTGCATCAACTACTCTTTCTCCAAGGTGACAGTTTGCTTCAGCAAATTTCTGACACAAAATAGGCCAATGAAGATGGATTGCAATTTCTACCAAACTGCGCATAAATGCACGATCATAAAAATAAGGTATGATTTACCTATCCTCTAATCTCGATAAACACCAAAAACGCCTGAATAATTTATAAGTGTAATTATTTGGATTTGGTTTACTAAATTTAATTCCCACTGTTTATGTCCCGATTATTGGTAGTGAAAAACCAGCATAGGCGGTAGGTTTGTAAAATCGGGCTGTTTGGATTCAACGTAAAAGTTTGAAAATTGAACAACATTAATTAAATAAAAAAGCATTGTAAAATTATTTTGCGGGTCCATCTATTGCGTTGGTATAGCAACAAATACAAATGGGGTAGCCATTTGCAAAATAGATGCTACAATAAGATGTTGATGAATTCATTCATGTAAGTGTGCTCTTCTCTTTAGTATGCACAGTTGCTTTGTCAGAAACTAAGCTGTTTTCGAATCTACGATTGTAACATATTTTCCATTAAAATACTGACGGTTATTGACATTGTGTTGTAATAGCTTTAATCTGCACTACATCTGCATGCATCGCAGACAGCAGTTAGCAGCCCTTAATCTATGAAATATCTACAGTTGCCTATGATTCCTTTAAATAAATATGCATAAACCCAATAAGAATGTAAAGTTCTATTGAGAAAGGTGTGCAGTTCGATTGCCGAGGATTACTGAAAATATATCACACAGTGTACATAGATTGCTTCCTATTTCCTCACCGTGTCCTTACCAAAACTCTAGTTGTTAAGCAAGCAACATTATAATTTCATAACTTCTCCCCCAACTGCTCGGTTTATGCAGCCATATTTTGATGCAACTTAGGTTCCAGAAATATGGAACAATCGAATACTCACTCCTGTGTACATCAATAGGAATATCGTAGTGCCCCCCGATTTTGTTCAAAGTAATGGAAGGTATTATTCCATACGCGCTCATGAAATATCTTGAGGGTAATATCGCCATAATTGCACAGCTTCAAATATAATACCGTAATCGATCCTTCACTACAAACGTACGGTTAGCCAGTGCAATATGGACGGAATCAGTGAATGCCGTGTCAGTAGTTGTAATCTACTATGAGCATTTAATATCCTTGATCACTAAGTCCTCTTTCACAAGCGTTGTGGCTATGAAAGTCTGACTGAAGCTGGGTTTGAAAAGCAACCTTCTCATTTAACGTCAGCTACATGTGACTGTCGGCACCTTCATGTCCCATCAAATTGAAGTCCATTGTGGCGTGTGACAATGATTAATTCTGGGACCAGATTTATTCCTATTATTCATCAACGATCTTAATAACGTACCGCCGTCGAACTTTTTCTGTTTGCAGGCAATGTCAAAATCCGGAATCACGTCAAGCAGTGGATCATTACACGGAACTACAAAGTAGTCTCGACAGGTACCAAACACGATCATCCCAACTCCGACTTCATTAGGAAGTAAAAAATGCAATTCCGTGAATATACGCCATCCGATTACCCATGAATATTGACTTGTTGACCCAGTTACAACGTGTTTTGCAGGACGTTGACTGCTTTTTAATCATAAACGATGACCATGATTATCAGAAACAGACAGAAAAGCTTAAAAACTCCAGACTGCAATTTTGACGCTTACAAAATTCATTAAGAAGTCGGTAACATCCCTATTTCTAAAAATTCTAAAGACTTAAATCCGTCATCGTGTTAGCATGCGATATAAAGCTGACCGTCTTGGTGCGAATAAATAGTTATATGTTTGTAGCTCCGCAACTTTGAGCGATTGTTTGACCTTAACACAAAGTAAAAGTTTGACCTCTGCTAATCTAATAATATACCTGCAGTGACAAGTTGGAAATGAGAGCGTCAAAGTATGCCTGCGATCTAAGGGCAAAAACAACGAATCCTAATAACCAATAGAGATGACTAAATGATGCGTGCAAACAAACGTCGGTGAACCTCGATAGGAGTACGAAAGTCTGCAGTCATTAACAGCTACACAAGCATATGTGTATTTTTCTTGCAACTCCAACAGTTGATCTCTAGTTAATTATCCTTGGCTCCTGAACAAGGACCTTTACAATAACTGACAGATCAGTGAAGTATCTATCCCGGTGTAGTGGAATTTCTAAGTTGGAGATTATCAACATCATTGTTGAAGCAATAACAACTCCTGAAAATAGTTTGCATCTAAAATACTCACAGAATTTAGGCATCCTCTCCACAGAGCTTTACCCGAATGCTTATCAACCGCCTGCTCGGCCAGGTAGATCTACAAAACTATGTACCTATGCACAACAGCCTATGGTATATCTGTCGTTTATTTCCTGTCACGCTTTTGAACGATAAAACTCAGTCACTCAAATGCAATATTTGCTGTGCCAAAATTTTTATTCAGTTTCTTGGTTTTATATTTATTCGCGTATACTATTCCTTTACAGTAGTTATCCCATTCTATGGCGGGTTTTAGAGCTGAATATTTAAAGCTCAATGGTGCATTAAACGGATTCTTGAAAAAAGAACGGAGGCGTTATCGGTTGTTTGTTTTCACTTTTCTACAACTCCGTGTGCAGTAGGTAAGCGAAATATTTCCTAATGCCATTGCACGACAGCCGACAAAGCATGGGGTTATTATTATTATTATTATTAAGGAGATTCATGTTTGGAGGTTGGACTGGAATACTGCCAGCGTGTCCACAGCTGTACAGGAGCGCAACGGGAGTCTTCATCAACAGCCTTTGAGAAAAGGTACAGCCGAAAGGCAGCGGACCGTGCGTCATCAGTCAGTACACCAAATCGCGTAGAATTGTGTATTTTGGCTCATAGATAAAAGATAAGTGTACCCCAAATCCCTCACTCAGTGTTTGCCGCAAATAGGCGTCCCGGTCATGATCCATAGCACAACGTTGGCAGCAGCGGGTCGACGATACATCAGGATTTTGACCCTAAGGCTTCAGCGCGCCATGGGCTCTCTCGCCGCACAGACTGTAGACATAAAGAAGACTTGGCGAATGCAGATATGAACAAATGTCCAGAGATTAAGTGAAATACACTACGCGCACTGCAAAACAATTGATAATGACGTGTTTTTCCGAGACACCGATAGTGCTTAAGACGCTGAGAGCAATTTCTTAGCCGCGAAACGGCAATTGCGTCGGTTCCGAAGTGTTACCGTGAAGTGGTAAAACACCGCGGGATCGTTTTGATGTACTTAATTGTGCACTAATTGTTGTAGTAATTGTTGCAAAGCGAATGGTTTGCAGAAGTGGTGCCAGCTGACTTGGAGGATGCTCTTTTGATCCTCCGTAAACGAGCAGTGTGAGCAAGCAATGCTGCAAGAATTATCTCGGCAACAATTTGCTAAGTTGTGCTGGTAAATTGATCGCTCGAATCCTGCTTAAACGATTTCTCACCCAGGTCGTTGAAACAAACATGGCGGAAGATCAAAGCGGTTTTCGTTCGGGCGGCAGCACGATAGCTATTTTGCTCGCGTCTCGTCAGTTGCAGGAGAAATGCAGAGAGCGACACCAGCAATTGCACTCACTGTTTGTCAACTTCACAAAAGCATCTGAGTTGGTAAACGAAAAGCTCCGCGGCTGGCGTTGCGCAAATATGGTTGTTCAAGTAAGTTTGTAAGTTTACTTCAATGTTTGCACAGTGGTATTCGGGCGAGTATACAGCTGAGTGAATAAACTTAGAAGGAACATGATTTTGTCTCTTGTGTAAAGCAAGCAAACGTCCTAGCCCCTGTGTTGTTTAACATTTACCTTTATGCATCGATGTCATGTGCTTTGGATGCCGCTGATGATTATGGTGTCCGCGTGGAGCACATACTTGATGGTGGGTTGTTGGAGATCCGTCGTTTCGAGACGGTAATACTATTGTGCGGGACAACCGACTGTATGTTACTGTTTGCAGATAACACTGATTCGTCTACACACTGCGCGGATGAGTTGCAACACATGACTTGTGCTCCGGTTTTTACAGCGCTGAATTTCGGGGTCGTCATCAACACAAGCAAAACTGTTCATCTTTACTATCATTCACCAAGAGTGGAGTCTGTCACCCTGCCTCCTAACAGGTTGTAGATAAGACACCGTAAACACTTTGCTACCTTAGGAGCGTAATTTCAACCGATGTGAAGATTACGACCTTGATATATATCTACGTATATAAGACAGCCGATGCGTTTGGCAAACTGAAGAATCGTGTGTTGAATAAGCCCCAATATACTCTTGGCTCGAAGTTGTTGATTAACATGTATACGGTGTTGTAGGTTTGTTAATACGACAGCGAAACATGAGAGATTTATCGGAAAACTTCCGATATCTGAAGCGGTTTGTTCAATAGGATCCGCGATGGAAGCTACGCATGGCTCGGTGCGGCTTTGTTGCAGACACGGAAGAGCTGCGACGCAATGGCATATATGCATTGAACTGCATACATCTACTGCGGCCCCTGATTTGGATATGTCATATCAGCCGTACAAATTCGACTAGGATATACAAACTGCTGTTGTATGGACGTAAGAAAATCGAAGTTACCATAGCAGGACATGAACAAGGTGATTTTATATCGGACTAATTTTGATTTTAGACGTGGAAAAAACCAAGTTGATTGGTGCAAAGGGTGTGATCTGATCAAAAGCGCGGTTGTCCAATACAGGGGAAAGTACAATTACATGTTGAGAGGGAAAGTGGGGCACAAGAATACAGGCACGGATGTAATCTGCCCAATCAATGTTAATCGCGTGGTGCCGTGGCACTTGCTTTCGTGAGTGCCTGGGTCAAGCGGATCTGCTAAGACACCGGTTTGTCCACGCGAAACCAGCGTAAAATGACAACGGCCTGCTATTACCTAAACAGAATCATCGCAACGTTAGATTGTACGCTGCCTTTGTTTCCCTCCGATTCACAAACCTAGGTGATAGTGTGTTTATGAGGTACGTGTGCCACAGCAGCTTTGCAGCTGGTTTATAAGTTTGCCTGGATATTGAGATTTTTGCATCTCAGGGGTTGGTTGTTAATTGCTGTTGCCCATGGGCGGCATTAGGTGCTAATTTTAACCCGCTGCCAATTTGTATGGTACCATACAACATCTATAATGTCTGCAGAAGAGAGTTGCTCGATTCTAGGGATGGAAAAGGGAACATGTTCCTTGTAAATATGCCTGGCTAGAAGAATTACTCGACGCGTCCACTGTGGAACAGTCTGCTTCCCAGCCAACATCTTGGGTATTTCTGGCCAGCATTATTTCCTATTTAACTGTGAATGATTGTGCTCTGGTTGTTAAAAGAGTCCGGGTCGACTCCGCTAATGAACCGGCCTAACAACCACCACCCTGTCTTAATTTTCGTGTTTATACTGGCTATGGGGTCGTGGATAGAGCTGTGGATGCTATAGCGCAAGCCACTTATGGTCCCTCAGAAGACGCAGGCATACTGTTGCTGTCCCATGTAGGTCGCATTGACAGGAAAATTCGAAATAAGATTCCACCAGCTATATATATATATATCAGCTAAAACAAATGAATTATATCGGATTTATAGTTCGAGGCACGGGAGCGCTATACGCTGCATATAATGAGGCATCCAAGTACAAAGCTAGTGTATTTAACATTGTTCTCTTATTTAAACTAGAGCAATTGTTATAAATGGAAGTCGACCACTGCCTGATGTGTATCGGTTAAAGTTTGGCTAACCTAATACTGTGACATACTACGCTGTATGAAATTTGGAAAGGATTTAGTAAATGATTATTCGTACAGGCCTTTTAGATTGCGGTCGCATAACACAAATAATACAGGGTATCTTTAGCTAGATGTTTTCCATACGTAAAAGAAGTCTGATGGCATCAGCCGTAGGCGACTCACGGACGTGTAAAATTTTGATTTGTGGTTTCAATGAGTTCCCAGAGATTATACCTACAATGCGGGGACCATTGCTTTAAGTCTTCTGACTCATGCGCTAAGAGCATCTTAGCTAGCCTACCTCACAAGTGGTTTCAGTGAGTTGGAACATTTTGTTAATTTAATCCTTGTAAATGAGTGCATCGAAACATACGCCAGCTTTAACTGCTTGCTTGATAAAAAGACGTCTGTAAAAGTATTATTAAAGGCTAGAAACATAACTGCCTGTCAAGTATCGTAGCTTGATAAGAGCAAGTATATTAAAACGTACTACCATAAACGACATTTTCAACTGGTCTAATTCCATCAGGGTATCGGTGGAAGTCAACAATTCTGAAATGTTGGTAGAAGGTATGTCCCAACGGATGTGTGACTTTCAAAACCCGGCATCTTTGCATTCTGTCAAAACACATAGCCTTTCCGACAAGCACTTGCGAGATTTTTGGAAGAAATGATTATTTTATTTGATTCTATGCAGTGCTTCTTTAACTGTAGAAAATGTGGGTTAGCGATTCATTGAAGGCTTGCTTCTCAAACCATTAACGGTACCAAAGATTAAGGTTAATATATTCCCGCCGAAAGGACCAATATATTATATTAGTGGTTTCATAAATGTACATAACTTTGACTGTTAAACTTCAATATTTAAAAATTCGTTGTCGTGTGTGTGATGTCCTATGGTTACCACGTTTTACAATGTAGTACCATTCTGACAAGCGACATAAAATGGGAAGTAACAGATTACTGCACACTCCATTTCGCGATGACAGAAATATGTGCCTTACACTGTTTGTCAGTACTTTGCGTTTGTAAGACTAGCAATGACATTTGTCACCAATGGCACCAGGATTCCCGCGCTGATCGATTATCGTAACACCCGATCGTCTTGTCCAAGTATTGACTCAGTGTAACGCAGTCATGTGGAACACTCCGGCTAGTGAGTTTATTTGTATCAGACACAGGGTCTGACAGCCCACCGTGTGCGGTGTGAGGACATCCATATATCTACGGCAACAGCACCCCATTCGTTTACGAAGGCTATTGGGTCAAAAATCGATCATCCGAACAATCAAACGGTATCCAAGTGTTGCTGCATAGCTGTTCGATAATTTTAATCCTGTCAATTAGATAGAGTTTGCCGTAGTTTGACTGGAAACCTAACGTACAGCTTCCGGAACTGTTGAAATGGGTTCCGAACTTTACAGACCAACTTTCAATCGGCTAACGGATTAACGCGCCAGTACACTACAACACAGGAGACATGACGTGCTTAGTCATCTTCTATTCCCAACTATTCAACCATCCACGCTGATATCCCATACTGTGATATGTGGGATGGTTACTTCACCAGGAAAATTCACTTGGTCCTACAATGCACTTTGCAAACAGTTTCCGAAACACGCACCTATATCTCCCTGGTTGCAGGTGAGTGTTTGGACCAAAGATCTACGCTCACACCAGTGTTCCAAAGAGGTGCAGTCATCAAGACATTCTGCGACGCCCGTATGAGCTTCACTCAGATCATTGTCCCAACTGGGTTTCCGGAAAGACAACTGGAATGTATGTCCTCATGCGTGTACTACGGATGGAGTAACAGTGCACTTACGGAGAAATGAGTGCTAACATACCACATACCTGTTCAACATATGAAGTCGCGCAAGGCAACATTGTGTCGGCGCCATTGGCATGTTGGTACATGTCCTTACAGAGGGTATAGGTATAGGTGCGTGAAAGCCAAACGATCGGGCCGAGGTAGCATGCGATGAGATGACTGATCGTTCGGGACAATGAAGTCAGCGTGGCAGTTCGCTCACAATGGAACAGCGAAGGCTGCCACATGGGCAACAGTTATCACAGGATAGGGAATGAAAGCCGAAGAATTACTGAATGAGTAACATGATAATACATCCGAAAAACCGCCATGGATTGGAGAAACTCATTGAGAGCCGAATCCGCCATATATTCGGCTTGAACATAACTATGCTTGCCGATTTAGCGATGTTGAAAATGATATAGAAAAGAAGGCATTCTTCACCGAAAGAAGAGATTACAGTATTGTATGAAAGGGTTAAGAACAGGAAAAATTCAGTGGACATTTAGAGTTTTTGAGCTGCATTCGTAACTATCATCGCGGTGAATCCACACCGCAAATTGTTATCTTGTTGCGAACATTTCTTAAACCAAGCTACCATCATTGCCAACAGTGAGCGCTCCTCCCCAACACCGAAGCTTGCACAGAACTACCTTCGGGCAGATTTAGACCCGAAAAAGCTCACGGACTTGGCCACTGCCTTCATAAAGTACCTAGTCGATAGACCGAATTTTGATTAGGGTTATTAGTGGGTTTCGCTCCACGTATGTTTGCAAAGTTTGTGCCAACGCTTACAACTGAACTCTAAAATGTTCCGCTTATTGTTGTTCTATGAAACACCCTATGGAACGGCTGTTTGCAGAATTGGTAGTTTAAGCCATTAACAATCGTGCGGAAAAAGAACGACTGCCCCTGGCGGCATAACCAGTGGCTACACAACTTCTGTTGATCTATCAGTGAGCTTGCCGGAAATATTTCCATTGAGATGGAACAATGGTTTGTCACGGGTAAAAAGCATTGCTTAACAAGTCCCGTGGGATGGAAATTATTGCGAAAATTAATTGCATGATAAAGTGAAAAGCGTTTTGTGGACTCACCATAGACTTATGTGGAACAGCGGAGATGTTCGCTTATTAAACGTATAAATCCATAAATACATTGGTTAGGCGTTAAGCAAGACATCGTTTGATTGCGTTTTGTAGCCTCTGGCTAACAAGTCATACAATGAAATATAAGTGAGACAATGCATGCTCAACAAGTTTTTTAAATATCGCCAAATTGGGACCAGAGACGACATAATTAGGGAGGGCGTTCCAAGGTTGGCACACGCAGAGTGAAAAGAACGTTTTACGGCATTCAAGCCTGCTATACTGAATTATCGGTTTCAGAGGGTGACCTCTTAGTTTAGTGTGTTGTGGTTCAATTCCAGCAGCACACGGCAAATGTGGTTTGGGTTCTTCCGAATCTGGTTAACCATCATGAGATCCCTCAGCAAAAACCGATATCGACTGCTGTACATTCTTAGAGATTTCAGTCAAAGCTGATAAGGCAGATGAAAGAGGTCCCTGACATTCTTGGTTGCTCTTCGTTGAGGAGTCGCGAGAGCAACGAGATCCTGTTTCTGTCACGGCTGCCACGCCTGAATAGCATATTCCACGTGCGGTCGCACGTAGGCGTTAAGCATTTGGGGAAATATTGAGGGTACAAACCGACCGAAGGCTCTGCGAAGAAGGCTGAAGTGTTGATTTCCGGTTCTCGTCGCCTTCTCTGCTTGCCTTGAACACCCAAGATCTTCATGTACCAATACACCCAGGTCACGCTCCTGAGAAACCTTCGCCAAGGTGCGGTCTCCAATCTTGTAAGCGCTCACTGGCTGGTGACGCAGATGTATCACTTCACACTTAGCTATGTTCCATTGAAGCTTATTCCTCTTTGACCATTCGTAAATGCAAACAAAAGTATGTCAGAGCAGATCCTGATCTGGCTTGTTAATATTCGCCCGCCATATCTTGATATCATCGACGAAAAGCAGGAAATTTGAGGAGATAACTGATATCAGGTCGTTGATAAACACCAGGAATAAGCGTGGTCCCATCACTTAGCCTTGTGGGACACCATATTCCACCTCAATTGGGTTAGAGAGCGATCCCCTAACACGTACTTGAAGCTTCCGTTGGTGGAGGAATCTGCCAATCCAACCAAGTACAGGATCTTCGATTCCGTAGCTCTGTAGCTGGTGAAGTATGATGCGGTGATCCAGACTCTCGAAAGCTTTAAAGAAGTCCAGATATATGACGTCAACTCCGACCAGATGACGTCAACTCCGACCGTGGTAAACGTACGTTATGCATTCCTTACGTGCTCTGGCAGTACGCATTGATCGGCGTCCATTCGCCCGCACTGGTTTTACGTGCTAAGCACTCGATCAAAGACCACAACGTCGACTCATGTCGGTCAAGCCTGCTACGTCGTTAACAAAATCCTTAACCACAGACTCACCAAACGTCAACAGAAATACACTAGAAATCCTAATTTCAAGGCATGTATCCGTATTTAGATCAGAATCCATTTCTCAAACATTCCCATAGTTTTACCACAAAGCGGCTTCGAAACCGTTAATGGGACGCGACCACGCGTACTATTTGCCCTGGGCGGCACAGTGTTCCTTCGAATGCAGTACTGGCTATTCCTAGCAGCATATAAAGTGCACTCAACCCGACATCACAATAACATGAGCATAACACTCGCCCACACCTGTGACTTACTGACCGCTCATGAAATTTAATATCAATTATATTTGTTGCGGCAATGCTTTGTGGATTTTTTTATGCTTTTCGATAACTCTCAGTATTGCGGCAGTTCACTTCTCAGAAGTCCGAGGTATCGGAATACTGTAACCCTACCTCCATTATCTAAGGTTTTTCGTGAAGGAATAAGGCCCGATGCATACCAGTATTAAGTAGCCGATACACTACAAATATCACTCGCACGTGTTTCATTGGAAGCTACTCCCATGTCATTGCCTAACGCTGGACATCAGATATCGCTGCAACCCCGTACGAATGTAAAGCCATAGTTATGTGCACACATATTTCGCCAAAACTTTACATTTCCTCGGAACCCCAACTCGCTCCTAGTGATACACGCTATACAACCAGATGTCTAAAGTGATTGGCCGGAAATGTAATCAAAGCGCATCATTTTTTCAAATAATCAGGAACATGTACATGAATGTGTCTTATCGCATTAACGCATCCCGCAACACTGATCTCACTAGTTGTAGTTCTGGCAATGCTTTCCAGAAACGGCAACCTCCATTCCATTTGCGTCATGAGGTTCTGTGGCTCCTCGGCCAGAAGTTCGTCGTACTGCATGCGCTTTTCATTCTTTACACTCGCGCCTTTAGCGCCTGCCAAAACTTTTAAACTTGATTGAGGAACGGTGAATATATGCTTAACCTCAGAATGGTAACCCCTTTGTATCTTTCGGTTGACGCAACCGCTTGCAAACGTGAGTGACATGGCACATTGTCACACAATATGACCACCTATCGGAGCTCCACTTCCTAGTTCAGCTTGTCTAAAATGCCTAGCAGCCATTCGAGAGATAGTCGTCCATAAATGACCCTCTCCTGGTAGTCATCCAAACGTTTCCACCCATTGTGTGTGCACCGATAATATACAAATTCAGGCGTCTACTGTTGGCTAATTTGACACAGGCCCACACTTCTTTGGGCGCCCGACCACGAGTACGCTTGTAGTAAACGTTGAAGTTTGTTTCGTCGGTCCATATGAAGAACTTCCCTTCCCTTCCATGTTCGCGAAACTTTTGAACAAACTCCTATCGTATCCATTTGGTTCGATCATTATTCCTTCCTTCTGGAGTCTGATTGGTGTCGCCGTGTGCGCTGTTTGCGGATGACCTCAAAATTTGGCGAGAAATTAATACTCTCGATGACTGTGACATTCTCCAACAAGACCTCGACCGACTCGCAGTATGGTCTGCTGAAGTCCACCTACCGGTCAACCCGGCAAAGTCCCTATTCATGAATCTCTGGAAGGCTGTTCACGGACGAACGTACACCTTAGACGGCCAACCACTGCATCCCACACCTTCCGTGAAAGACATAGGTGTACTCTCACGTTGCGACTTGAAGTCCGTCGACAACACCAACAAACTGTATCGAAACGGACTGCGCATGCTCTGGGCGCTGAAACGCAGCTTCTGCACTTGGTCTGAGGACGTCGCCACTCGCCTCTTCTCTTCCATCGTCAGACCAGTGGTAGAGTACGGCTCGCCTGCATACTGTCCGATCACTCGCGGCGAAGCGCAAAAGATCGAACGAGTACAACACATCGCCACCAAGTTGATCCCTAGCTTGAGAGGCTTATCGTATGAAAACCGGTGCATGAAACTTGTGCTCTACACCTTGTCATATCGCCGTGTTCGAGTGGATCTTATCATGACCTACCGTATTTTACATCTCGGTCATTTCCCCATGCTAAGGTCGTTACTCCACTTGCGAGTACCATGCACCACACGTGGGCACAGGTACAAACTCGTGGTACCTGATCTTAAGAAAATCCCACACCCCCTGTGTTTCGAGCGGAGGGTTGTGCACGCCTGGAACAGTCTGGCAGAACACGTCGTCGAGGCCGAATCTGTGCAGAAATTCAAATCTTTGTTGGATTTACACTTCGCTAACATCCGTTTCAGAGAACGGTTGCCACTTGACAACGATATCACCCACTTGTGACTCAATGTGTAAACAAGGATTTTGTGTGCTACAGAAGGAGTTGCTGAATCATCTCAGGATAACCACCGGACGTGTTTATTTTTTTAAAATGTTTTTTTATTATCACCCGATGGATTTGTACAGAATTATTTTCTACTTGCTCCGAAATACAGTATTCAGTATTCAGTATTCATAGCCATCAAACGGCCACCCAGGTGTCGGGCGATTGTAGACTTTGAAAAGTTCTTATCCAAATCGGCACGTACTCGTACTCGCATTTTATGTTGTGTTAGAGTTGCGCCCTTCGCGATTCACCTCATAATGTCATCAATCTCTTCCTCCGACAGAATGTGATTACGATCGCACACCAGCGTAGTATCCGGCTTCTGAGAAAAAGAGCGATGAATGCAGGAGTAGGCTGTTTGATATTACGCATTGTTCACGTTTGCCACGAGCTGCCAGTCGTCAGCATTGACGCGAGCACCCAGAACTCGATCGCGAATGTCTGACGAGATAATCTGTCTAACACGAGAAGGCTTGTTGAGCATACTGGAATGAAAGATATCCATTCAGTCGTGCGCTTATCTTCCGGCTATTCATTACTGTTAAACAAATTGTGATCTAGCGTTTCGGACGTAAGGGGGCGCGTAGTACCTCGTGGCATCGCCCCTGTCCATGGACTCGAGGTTCATTCACAAGTCGCACCTAATCATGGTTCAGCGCGCTCACTTCACGATTTATGCACCAAACCCTAGCACGCGGACAATGAGAACACACTTGAAGTGAGAGGATTGGTTCAGAGCTCATGGCGAATCGCATAGGATTTTGCAAACTTTGCAATTTCTCTGACAAAATTTGTACCTTCTTTGCAAAACTTTGGATATTTAATGCAACTTCGCGGAAATGCTATATTTGTTGGCATCGCCCATATCCATGGAATCGAAGTTCATTCACAAGTCTCACCTAGTCAATGGGCACCGCGCTTACTTCACTTGATTTATTAGTCAGACCCTAGCACCAGGCCAATTAGATCACACTTGAGGTAAGAGGATTGGCTGAGAACGGCTTACAGATCGTACGAGGTTTTGCAAACTTTTGCACTTTGACAAAATTTGTACCCTTTTTGCAACAGTTTGCGCCTTTTTGCAGCATTTTGAATTTGTTATGTAACTTTGCGGGAATTTTATTGATGATGCCTCTAACGGCTTCCGTGTATATCCTTGTCCATTTGAGTCACACTGTGTTTCTCTGCGTCGAATTGAAGTAGATTGAACACTAATATTAGACTATAGGTCAGCCAACTAGATAAAGTAGCCAGAGATTATTGAGATGTTAGGCTGGTCAAACCGGGCGATTACTACTCACGACACATCAATGTAGAGTGGTCTTGGTATGTTGCCATGCTGAAATGGATTAGAATGTTATAATCAAACACATGAGAAGTCACTGAGTTCTACGCAAGTTTGATCAGGAATGACACACAACACGGTGAGAAGATGACTGGAATAACAGTAAGCATTTTGAAGTGCACAAACCATTGGGTTTGATTTCTCACAACCAAGTCAGGTGGAGCAGCTTGGATGTAAATGCTCATTAGGTATCGGGTTGATGACATTCATCTAGATGTTTTTGAAAAGAAGTCATAGGAGTTGATTGAATTAATTCTGTGGTTTTTTAACTGCGAACGTTTCCGACAATAGCACGACTGGGGTAAGTATGAACACATTCGTGCACATGGTGTGACCTCTGGACAAATCACAGGGTGTGGAAGCGAGAAATTGAACCAGCGGGGTTGGAGTGAAATTATTTCGTTGACAAGGAAAACACGTTGATAAAAAGAAATAGTCGGTGGTTATCCATAGTAAAATCCCGATATCTTTCTTACGAATTTCGTGACAATTTTACTGCTAACAATGGCATAGCGAGGATGAAAGTTGTTGGTTTGGAACTGGGATAGTAGATCTTACTAACCAGTTTTCCGTTAGTGAAACTGAGTCGTACCGTATGCTAACGGATTAGCACTAGGGATCTTCAGTGCACTTATGACGAAGACAAGAAGAGTTAATACTAAGCCAAGTGTTGAATAATGGAATGATAATACTGCATCCACGAAAATGCAAACAGTCTTTGCAGAATAATCCTTTCGTTCGTGCTTTGACAGGTCGCGATAAAATCGAACAGATATAGAGGCCAGTAGTCAATGTATTAAATAAGGTAATTATGGCGGAATAGGTTGACGTAAAGATCTTGACACAGCTGTGCCGTCAAGGATCTCGATCTCATAAGTATGGTCAGCCGAAAATCCTACTACAACCACTCGCTTCAATCCTAGACGCTGCGTATCAAAATTTTGTTAAAACTAATAGAATATATCCTGAGAGAATTAACTGACTACAGCCTCAACGTTACGTTTACGTTTGTTTAAAGAATACCTCTTAAACGTACAAAGGATGAATACTGTTTCCTTCGGTTTATACTCATAATTTACGGATGTCTATTGGGAGAACGGTTAGACGTAATAGGCAGACATGCTGAAAATGTAGGGCTCCCAGAGCCCCTAATCCAATCGTTACCCCGTTTAAGAACAACAGATGTTCAGTTTGTAATTGAAGGGACCCTGTATTGGTTGATTAATGGCGTAACTGTGGGAAGTCCACTAGGGATCAATTGTAATTGTTTTCTTGATGAGCACTTTGTACTCGCTATGTGAATGACAGCGTTATTTCCTAAGATTGAGTGCTTCCTCTGTGTCGTTGTTGTTAACTTCAGCAAGTCATCATCATCATTATACACCTTAGCCAGAGATGGAAAACACTTAAGTTACTGTGTCGCAATACCTAAAAGAACAAAGTAGATAACATGCAACAGGTGCAAGCTGGCTGAGCAACTGGCAACAGAATTGCATCGTTTCGGTAAGCTACCAGCTGGATACTATACAGCAGCAAAAAGTATTATATTATGCCTAAGTATAAAACATTAACTAATGAGATCGTGCTTGCACAGGGAGGCTAAGAGACAAGTGGTGAGACAAAGAAACGCACAGCATGAACGCCACTGTGGTCGGCTCCTAGCCATATCAACACGTGTATTCAGCCAAACGCGTTCATCGTCTTTCGGACCCCAAACAGGGAGCCGAGACGCTCCAACCGAGGCCAATTTAGAAGTGAATGCCTTCATTCCTCTCGACCAAGTCATCGCTTGGCCACCTCTCCTCTTCTTCCATCCACAGACCCGGCGCGCACACAACGCACGTCGCGGGAGTCGGTAGGCTGGGATGCGTTACACGTGGCAGATCCATAGGAGCATGCTGCGTGAAATAACGGTGCTGAGCGGTTCAGTTCCTTTTCCTGTGTCATAAACAAGGCATCGAACACGGTCGTTGCTCACGCAGTCTTCCCACCAGCTGTGAGCTAAATTACGAAGGCACCGGTGGTCGAACGTAACTAGCTTCTTCAGGTCCGCTGCTTTAAGCGGCCAGGTTTCACAACCGTACAGTAGGGTCGAACGTACCGCTGCATTCTACATTCTAACCTTCAGGGCAAAAGTGATGTCGCGCCGGCACCATCAGTGGCGAAGTTTAGAAAACGCCCCGAGATTTTGCTTTACGTTTCGTGATCCCGTCAATTATCCTATGGGCGCTTATACAGCTTCCCAGGTAGTTGAAAATACGAAGGACATCTATCTGATCCCCACCAACGGTCAGTGAAGAAGGTGGTCTAGACCAATGTTGTAGGAACGCTTTGCACTTCGAGGGTGCGAAGCAAAGTCAGAATTGTTGGACAGCTATTGCTAATCTGTCCAGTGCCGCTTTGCACGTTTGTGAGCTGTCAGAGATTAGGACAATATCATTAGCATACTCTAAGTCAAGAAGTCGTTCTCCTGGGAGCGGATCCACATCTTCGAAGTCGTGTCCTGTGAACGCGATTTGCATGACTTCGTCAACAGCGAAGTTGAAGAGGAAAGGTGACAGCGGGCATGCTTGTCTCACACCGCCGGAGATATAAAGGGCGACGACAACTTGCCGTAAGCATTCAATATGTCTGAGCTACGCCCATATAACCATCAGATAATATTCACATAATTCTCAGGTATACCTTTCGTGCGTGGACATTCGTAAAATGCATGTTTATCCACCGCATCGAATGCAGCTTTGATATCGAGTAACACGACAACTGTGGGCCGCCAATATATGTGACGGTGCTCCAAAAACGGAAGCAAGGTGAAGATGTGGTCAATGCAGTCACGACCTCGACGAAATCCAGCTTGCTCTTCACGAATCTGGTTTTCACGCCTGCTAGGCGTTCCGTGAAGGAAGACAGAAGCAAGCAACTTGGGGGCGATGGAGATCAGACTGATTCATCTATGGCTGCCGCATTCCGCTCGTGAGTCTCCTTTGAAAATTGGGACTATGGCAGAGTGGCTCCAATCGGTTGGTACAGTTTCCTACTCCCACGGTTTGACTAGTAACTCGTGTAAATCATCCACGGAAGCATGTCCCACCAATCGGAAGAGGGCTGGAGGAAGAACATATGGTCTTGCGGCTTTCTTTAACTTAAACAGTCCGATCTCACTTTCGACTTCTGAGCGAGAGTGTGGATCCGAATGGACAGCCTTTGTAGCGGGGCGATTAGTTTTGTCGAGAAATCTAACCATTCCAACCGATTAAATTGCTCTTTATTGTGCTCCGCCCAATGCTCTAGGCGTTGTGGTAAGTTGTGGATAGGCTGCCCACTCTCACCACTTTATTTTCACTAACACCAAGTCTCTTGCAGCCCGTTTCCCTTATCAGACGAAATAACTTATGATCGTTTCCAAAGGCAGCGGACATTTTCATCTCTGATGCGCCATGAGACCACCAGGATTCGCCGACTCTCTTCCGGATAGCACGGAGTTTTGCCCGGATTTCAATGCAAGTTTTATTGTGTTTGCTTCCAACCGGAATATGCCGTCGAACATCGATAAGTTCCAGAGATGCGAAGTGACCCAGTGTCCATTTTGATAGTTAGACCTACTACATGAGGGTTTGCATGCTGCTTTATTGGACCGGTGAATATGAGACCAGTGAGCTTACATTGCTTCCAGTGAGCGTTTATCCGGCTCGCATGACAGAGTACTTTGATAAGCATTCAGCACTGCTGGCTTCGCAAGTTGCCTGGTGTCAATGCGGTCATTACGTCGTCTTGGGCCTCCGCTAAAGGGCATCCGCAGATCGGCGAATGAAAGTGCATGGTCGGTGTCTACACCTATGCTCCAAATCCAACGACAGTGATGGACCCAGCCTCTCCATCCGTAAATTATCGCAATGTGATCGATTTGCTTCCAAGGTTCGTCCGAAACGCGTGGGCGCCAAGTCACCCTGCGGAGGTTGCTGTGCCCGAAATTAGCGCTGGCAAGAAATAAGCGAGCATTATCGCACAAAAGATGTAACCGTTCACCGTTCTCCTTAAGGGAGCTGTTGTAACGCTCCTACTTTACCTCTGCTCTCTGCCACCGGCGACTGTTTTACTGTTGCTAGCTGCCCTATGAGACTGCGACTGTCTGACTTCTCAGTCACGCGCCAACCCAATCGACGGAATACAGAAGACCAAGGTTTGGTAAACAGGGAGTCTATCTACACCATAAGTTAATTGTATTTATGGTTAGCCGAAACATGCTAATTTAGGAGGTCAATATCGCTCATTATTGTGCGTCCGGTTTTCAGCCAGTGTGAGTGAGTTCAAATCCCCGGGTTTATCATATTGATAGCATAGTTCGATTCGTTTTACGAGGACTGGTAATCGTTGGCCGATAACTTCTCAGTCGATACCCAACTTTATCTCCGCTTACGTCTCTATAAGTAGCCTAAACCATATGGGCCTCCAACTTGCAGTTCATCAGTGCATAATTTTCCAACTTGATTGTTCAGATACCGCGTCAGCACAACAGTGTCCTGGCTAATTCAGTTGGCGATAGATGTCGTCTTTTACGGAATCATGGCTAGAGTTTTTGGGTGCGTAGACAGCGATGACGAATAGACACCTTTTAGTCTATTTCGGCTTCGAAGGTTTGAACGAACTAGCCAATCGGACTGCACACATCTGGCTACTGAGTGGAATGCAATCAACCAGAGCAGCTTCAGCCCGGGGACTCAGAGCATTACCTACAACGGCTTGGCCGGTGCTCGAAGCTGCGTCCTCACCGTGTAGGTGCAATGAGAAACTGCTGCCGGTATCACCTGAAGGGATCGCATAGCGAGCACTGAGCTCGAGTTTTGTAGGCGAGTCCCCGGAAAGCGGCAGCGATCGATGGAGAGGGTCTGTTTTGTTCGGGTAAGTGCTGCTTTTTGACCGATCTGAAGCGAAGTGCGTACACTGAGGCATCCCAATCTGAAGGAGGATCGATGGCTCTAAATGGAAGCCGATGAACTGGGCTTGGCCATTTGCTTGGACATAGGGTTGTTGACAGAACTGTAGGGACGCTCCGCGTTTGCATGTTATTTGAAACTAACAGTTAAAAGTCTATTAAAGCGCACCACCTTGAAGGCCAAGAATTTGGGGTTGAAAATAGAGAGGAATTTGTGAAGCTGGAACTATACAGTAATATTGAAAAATTCGTAAGAAAAGGAATGAGAAGACAGGTAGTCTTGGACAGAAGCATCCAAACCCCAATCCTCCCTGTTCGATGTTGCATATATAGCATGGGTGATTATACTATGCCGTGGCCAGAGCATCAAACAATTGTTTAAAATATTTTGGCACATTGTACGGTTCTTGCATTTTCCTTCTTGTGATCATTAAATTTGCTTAGATCTTCTATGGTTTCAGATTAAATACATGTACTCAACCGCCGAGCCCGTAAGGAAGGCATTAGATTCATGCAAGAATTTCAGTGGATGTGTGAAGAGTCTCCTGTGTTCTGCAAACCATATACCCTGTTCTCTCACTGTTGGTCTTTGCACACTTGAACCATGAACAATGGGTTATCACGGGTAAAATGGATGTGCATGACAAGTCTCATAGGATGGTTGGAGGAAAAATTAAATTTTAAAGGATCATCCAATAAGTAAATCGTTATTTATGCGTCTAGCGATTTAAATGCACTAACGCATAACGATAGTTTGAAGTGGGAATGGGATGTGCACACACAAAATAGTATAAAGTACCGTTATGTCTTAGTAAATGTTTGATAAAGAAGATAGGGTACGACAACTCACTCGTGCGTTGCCTTTAGTTTGCAGATGTAGTATCTTAATCCGGTATGTTAAACCACGCTACTCGCATGAACACTTATGCATGTATTTTCACCGCCATTTTGCGGAGAGGGCCGTCAAGAACATGGTTAATTTTGCGTTATTTATTCCTCCAAATGGAAAGGACTATATCAACTAATGCAAGTTGGAAAGCGTTTCATCAAGTCGTTTTTGAATAGCATTTATGCAGAGGCAATGATAACGTAACTCGGAAACACCTTTCAGGTGCATGACACATGGAGAGAAAGCATTTCGTTGAAAATCAAGTTAACTCGAGTACGTGGCCAGTTTGAACTAATGGCCCCTAAGGTTAGTAGTTTGGCTCAGCTGCAACATACTGCGACATGGGTTAGTTGCGTTCTTCAGTATTAAGTAAAGCATGATAGGGTCTCTACGCTGACGTCGCCATTCACCACTGTACAATCTCAGTGACTACTGTTTGTTTTGGTAGGATAGATAAACAATGCTCTAACGAGTTTGGTCGCTCTGCGTTGTGGAGCTTCAAGTGTATGGACGTCGCACTTGCGCTGGAAAGCCAGTACCGGATCGCATATTCCACCTGAGACCTCACGTAGGCGTTCAACATTTACGGAAAGATTGATGGCTCAAAATTCCCGAAAGCACTCCGTAGGATGTTGACTGGCTCTTTTTCAGGCCTTTTCAGCTTGTCTCGAGCAGCCGAGTTCGTACTGCACGATCACTCCGAGGTCGTTTTTTTGGGAAGCAGGTTGTAACTACTGATTCTCAAATCGATATTCATAGACAAGCTGATGGCCTATGTTTACGACTTTGCACTTGGTCTCGTTGCATTGGAGTCGGTTATCGGATGACCATGCATAAGCCCTGTGGAGATCGTTCTGCAATGCCATATGATCATCCCATGTGCTGATATCATGCCGAATTTTGACATCAACTGCAAATATTAAGAAATTCGACTGCAGTACACTAACAAGATTTTTATTGAATTTTAGGAAAAAAACGTGGCCCCAGTACCGATCCTTGCGGCACGCTTCAATGGACGTCAATTGGGTCGGAAATGGAGCTGCAGACTCACGCATTCGGCAGATGTTGAGCAAGGAAGTTGCCGATCCAACCGAGTATATGGTCATTGATTATATAGCTTTGAAGCTTATGAAGTAGAATTCGGTGGTACAAACGGTCGAACACTTTCCAGAAATCCAAGTAGACAGCCCTGACTCCCACTCTGACTTCAGCTGACTCTGTCCAGCTTGCTCGGGCTAGCAGCAAGTTTGTAGTGCAGGATCGATTTCGGCGGAATCCCTGTTGCTGTGACACTAGGATGCTCGTGCTCTCAAGATATCCCGTGAGCGCCTCCGCAGTTATGCGTACCAGTATTGGGATAAAACTGGGAGGGGAGTGATTGGACGGTAGTTCGAGGGCTCCGAACGATAACCACTTTCGTAAGTAGGAGTGACTAGTCCATGTTTCCACATTGTGGGGACCTGCAGTTCGTCGAAGCAACGTTGAAAGAACCGAGATAATGGTTCGGCAAGGTTCACGGTTGCTGTATTTAAGGCCGTCGGTTTGATGTCGTCCACGCCATGTGAGCTGTGCACGCGCTATGACATTAGCGTTTTCATCAAATTGGCTGCCGTGAAGGATACGTCGTTCAACCTTAGTGGCGATGGAACCTGTGTCAAATGTTGCAAAATGTTTATATATAATTATTCATCAGATAATCCAGAAGTGAAAACTTTAAACACACCAGTACTGCACGAGCCGTTTACCGGCTTGGGTGACCATACCTACAGCCTCTGCTTCTGCCTGTGAAATGTATGTAGTATTTCCTTATTAATTATGAAATACAACATTCCAAATCAACTGTCATACATGGTGAATATGCTTTTGGTGTATTCTGCAACTGACCCTTATTCGGCAGCTTCTGAATTCCGCTATTGTTCTGCTAATTTTCCTCTTACAGTTGGACCCCCTGTGCACTTCTAATGTGCAAAAGGTCTGGAACTAGTAAAACAGAGTAGATGAAATCGCAGCATAGATGCGATCTGGATTACCCGAAATGTAATGGAGTGCCACTTCCTTATCTGTCGGTTTGCCATATATTGCTGCTTTTAGCCGTTCTTCATCTCAAAGAAATAGCATGCAAGGAGCAATAATGTTGCCGAAAGGTTTAATGTTTAAGTGTTTCATTACAACTTCCTTCTGATCGCACTTAATACTTACTTGACTATCATGAGCAAAATGCCACCAAAACTCTTTGAACTAACATATTCTGCCAATTACTTCCTTACAATCTTCCGTCTGCAGCTTCTTCCATTTCGGTGGTAATGGCATTCTCATAACATTTTGTTTATCACACCTAAAATAATAGTAAAATCCTCGACACTATGGCCTAAATATTATGTACAGCCCCATGGTCAGTTGAGAATGTAGAATATTTAAAGTAGTTCATCAATCTCAATTTTCAGAAAGGCCGCTTTTGTGTAAACAAATAATAGCTCCTTTTAAACGTTCTTCTTGATATAGGTTTCAGCAAATATATCGTGGGTCCGATAACCAAGACAACCGTAATTAGGTCGAAGGTGCTCGTCAGGATATGAGAACTTGTGAGATCATAGATTTGCGGCGGAACTTTCGACTTCAGTTA
Organism: Dicrocoelium dendriticum; assembly: GCA_944474145.2. Classification (NCBI taxonomy): domain Eukaryota; kingdom Metazoa; phylum Platyhelminthes; class Trematoda; order Plagiorchiida; family Dicrocoeliidae; genus Dicrocoelium; species Dicrocoelium dendriticum. Next base: position 49,012,790 of record OX104065.1, read on the forward strand.
TAGATCTTAACATTTTCCATTTCTGGTCTTCAGTTACACTCATACTACAGTAGGCAATTAACAAACGCTAGGGACGTAAACATATTTTGAAGTATACTTTAGAAAGTTTTCTTTATCCTCTATACACTGAGTGAGCATGAGTGCTCAACATGCTGGGAAATGCCAATATTTATTTTTCATATTTAGCACACTAAATTTGCAGCAGATTTCAATCAAAAAACACAAAAAATGGTGTCGTTTAATAATCTGCGCACAGGGACAAGTGTGGTTAATTAGATATTTTACACTTAATATTCGGTGAAGTTTCTTGAAATAAAATCTTTATATTAACCATACATCACATCTGTTAACTCCATCTCATTTCGCTTTCTGTTTTCAAGAATAGTATAGAACTATTTGAAAACATAGTCCTTTCTCCTGACACCACAATTGTTAGCAAACATTATCACTGAAAAATACTAATTTACGCATAAAAGCTTTTTACCAATAATGACCTTATTTGCTTATATAAAAACGCATTATCCTCCTAGTGATCTATGTACAATACGTAATGGCGAAAAATTAATGCTTTTCGTAATTGCTATAAACGGAATATTGATTCGAAACTGAGACAACAAAAGCTGAGACAACTGTACGCATTATGAATTCCCAACTAAACGATTGACTTCGCAGAACCAAAGGAGTGTTTTGTACCTCCGATCAGACCTCTAAAACGATAATATCCACGATCCAGATAGGGAAGTTGGCAATTCTATGTTGCGTCGTCTGCACCCGAGAAATGATGCGTGTTTAATAGAAATAGTTTGTCGCCCTCCTACACACACATGAATGGCGGCATCCGGTTTCGTATTTGTTTGTCACTGTGGCTAGTCACAGGACGCGTGCGTCTACAGAGGGACCATGGATGGCCTGAAATGCACCACCCGCAGCTCCAACCACACAGCCCATATCCAGTGTAAACCCGAAGGAATAAGATCGAGAGGCATGTGGATGGAAGCCACGTTTCATCAACGGAGCCGGCCCACACTCCCTCACAGGCAAACACAAGCACGCTGTAGTTGGGAATCAAGCGCACACAAGGCGGTAGCTGGACCGTAGTCTACTCCACACAGAGTGCATGGAACCGCTCTTTGAGCCTAGCACTGTCGCAAGGTCCGTGCACCCCGTCCCTTCCAGAAACGATCGACTGTCTCCTGAAGCCCGTATGGACGAGGTATTGGGTAACAAACAGGTAGGCACCTTATCAACATGCACATCAAGCGCAGCCACTCCAGGGATATCAATCAACAGCCATTCACTTTAAACGACAAGCTGAAATAAAATAAATCCAATAATGCATACAGATACGGTGGCATAACTCTTCGCTAAATTAGCATATGAAGTAAGTTGGTTAGCAACGATTCCGCGATAAGTAAGAGAGGTCCACTACTTACTTATAAATGCCACAAAGGCAACAAAATTACGGAAGATAAGCGCAATTTGTGTAAGCAACGTGACCAGCTAATAGAATATTATTCAGTTAGGCAGAACAAACCAAATAAAGTGGAATGAAATGTAGCTAGCTTAAACAGACCTAGTTTAAGTGCACATTTGTTTAACCCAACTGCGGTGGAGAATCATCAAGAATGTAACGTCAATTTCAGCGCACATACATATATATACATATATGATTCTAACGCTTTTAGAAATCATCCGAAAACGTTAGGTTGACTCGATACTGAGCTCACAGAACCTAAGAGAGCTGTGCCCGGTATGAATCTCCAATGCAACTTACTGTGTAGAGCAGGAGGGGTGCTATTGTATTACCGAAAAGACATGCAATGCAATATTAAATACGATCCAGATAGACAAGCTGTCAATTATATATGGTTTCAGCTGTAAGCCAATTTCTACCCTGAAACCTAAACCCCGCCAATATCCTACTGAGAAAAGAGGTATGGAATGTTCATACAGTGAAGTTTTTATGGTTTTAAATAATCCCAGAGTAGGATCCGAAGTCATGGTAAGCGAACATATGTTTTCGATAATTCATCTTCAGGCTTATACCATTATATGCAAAATCAAAATCAAAATGTAGACAGACATTATAAGTCGTTACTAGTGGAGCGAGTAATTGGATGCTGACAGCGCTGTCTGTTAAGCCACGACAGTCGACTGCGTGTGACCTCGTGGGTTAGGGGTCACCGGCCGTTTGGGCCAGAACAGTTCCAAGCCTTTAGTTAGCTTCTTCTGAACACAGCTCCGGTTCATACAGCCTGATCGCAAATGCTTCAGCGGCTTCTAGTAATCGCTTTCGGACGCAGTTCAAGCGGTGCTTTTGGGCCTGATAAATTAGTTTGAATGAATCGGTGAACTTTGTCACGTGCCCTGTATCGGCTAGGTGCTCGGTTGTTGATGAGTTCGCTGTATAACCACTTATATTTTTAAACCCGACCGGGTGGTGTTCCTTCATTCTCTCACATAGACGCCATGTCGTACGACCAATGTTTTCCGCTCCACAGGAGCATGAAAATGAGTAGATACACATTAAGTTGGTGTGGACAGTCCTCTTATTCCTTGAGTTTAGTCTCAACATCGGAAAGCTAGTGAACTGGATTTGCATCTGCGCTGCTGGATAGGTGCGTCTGAGTGCAAACGAAAGACGACGAGATAGAAGTTCCGTCGCAACCTCTCCCTGGTATGGCAGCTGTAGGAAGATAGGCTTAGGTTCTACTATCAAAACTACAGTCTTTTTCTTCCTATGTTACATGTTGGCTCTGATGAGGCTTTCCGGATAGCCGTTCTCCCTTAGCACTAAGCGAATGCACTCTAATTCTTCCGCAAGCGTGTCATCCGAGCAGCTACGTTCAGCTCGGCTCACTAGGGTATTTATCAAGTTCCGTCTAAACCTAAGTGGCGCGAAGCTGCAGAATTTTTTGTACTGGCCATTCCACGTACTTTTCCTATAGACGCAGCGCTGTAGCGCACCCCATCCAGTCTTTTCATGCCGACATCGGGGAAATGAAAGCGACCGTTCTCCTCCACTTCGCTGGTGAACTTTATTGCTAGATGGCCTTGGTTGAAAGTGTTTGTTAGTTCATCGATATTTGAGACGATTGAAGCAAGACAAAAGTGTCGTCCCCGTAACGGCAATATAAACCGAGATTTAAGATCGTTGGTTTTAGCTTTCCCTGTTCCAGCATGCCCATGAGGACGTCGGCTAGGAACGGACCCCGTGGGGAACCCATCGCTACCCGATCGCACTGCCGGTATAATTCGCCATTGAATAGAAACTGAACATTGAAAGTGCATCTGAGTAATAGTTCCTTTAGGATCGCCGTGGGTACGCCAACATTAATGTGGTTTGCATCAACATACTCACAGATGTAGTTTATGGTCTCAACTAATGGTACGTTGGTGAAGAGTGAAGTAACGTCGATGGAACACATGGTTATATTGGAAACATTTACATAACGCACAATTAGCACAAACTCAAAACTATCCTTCACATTATGTACAACAATTCGCTCTCGAATAGGTGTAAAGATCAAAACCAGCCACCGAGCAATCTACTGATATGGGGAGTTATACATATCCAAGACGGGACGAAGTTTTTATGGTGTAGGACATTAACATTTACGCATAAGAACTGCCTGTCTGACTCAGAGCAAAATTCAAGGCAGCATCGCAATTAACACTTTGCTAGCGTTAACTATATTTTAATTTTTCCACAATGAGTCATGAGCCAACCTCGTACTTTGTCCACATCAATGAGTAACTAATGCTCTTTATACTAACTATTGGTGCATCACTTGGGCAGAGGGATCACGCGACACGTCCATTTCCTTACATATGCTACGCGAAATACACGTGTGAAAACAACGAAAAACCCTCGTCGTAACCAATTAAGACATCATTTCCTATCTCTTTCGAGAAAATACCTGGTCAATCCTAGCTGACAAATTGCCTAATATCGCAATGATGCTGTTTGTTAGAACATTGACAGAGCAAGTGGCAAAAGATCTAGAAAGAATTAGTTTCACTTACGGCAAACGGAGTTTTTCCTGTGATACCGGATTTTGAAATGCATGACCTTGATGAATATAGTTTGGCACGTTTACAAAACCTGTCCGGGAGTACGGAAATGAATGGCCTATAAAACAACAAGATTACTACGTCAATCTATCCGGGAAGATGATCTTAGCACCAACAGGACTTTATAATGAAATTTAGTATTACTCCTGAAGTGTTGTACAGGCACATCAACAAACTCCAGGATTGTAGCGCGGGATCCTATTCTATGTACAGTGAACGGTCCGGAGCTAACAAAACTCGCTTTGCATAACACATCATCGGCAAATTCCATTGGGAATCGTCACCGCACTCGTTTTTGACATAAATCCCACCGTACTTATGTAAACCCTTGGATGATCAAATAAAGCTCTGTCTGCAGGAGAGACCAAGGCGTGTCCGCTGCGGGGACATTTGGACGTTCCTGAGTGACCACTTTTGTGCCCCTGGCCGTGGCAATTAGACACTTTTGCACTAATTTTGGTTACTCAGATTGTCTTTCTCCAACCCACACTTAACATGTACCTAAAATATATTTTCCTAGTTACAAATACCGTCAGCATGATAACGAAATCGATGCCCAAATTGCTATCACGTAGTTCGTCCTGATTTGGACGAAGTTTCTCCAATCAGAATGACTTTTCTTTGCACGATTACCCTAAACCGACAATGCATTTTGTCTCATTAAAAATGCCGTCGATATTAAGCCAAATCGATTCCTAAATTATAAATACTTAACACAGAAGCCGTTGAGCTAATCCGAAAATGCATTTGATTGACCAAAATTTGCGCAAAATGTGTCCAATTTGGACGGCCTGGTTCACGAAAATTGGTCATTCACGGAGCTCAATTGGTCATCTGCGCTGAGAGAAAATACAATTTTTTATAAAGTAATGCATTTCAGGAAAGCAACTGAGGTGATAAGGATGCACGCCATTTATTTTCATGTTAACTTTTTGTCTCTACAAGTGGCGAAAATCACGCCGGGATGGGATGGCTGGCCGTCCATCTATGTGGGCAGTGAGTGTATGTGATGAGAATACTATTTTTCTTGCGCCTGCACATCCCTCATGGTACGGACAACATAAGGAAGCATGCATTAAATAGGGCCAACATGAATATGGCCAAATCATTAGGTCGGATTATTCAGTGATGTTTTGATGAGACGGAGGTTCCCAATTAATGGAAACTCTGGATACTCACTCTCGTGTACAAGATTGGGAATCGTGTCATGCTCTCGAACAAAGGTAAAACACTCACCCCTCGATGAAGTCCGAAGTAATGGAAGGTTTTGTCGCGAAAGCCATTATTGAATACATTATAGGTAACAGCTACACATTTCTAAAACTGCAGGTATAACACCGTACTCAATCCTGCACCACAAACTTTCCCTAGTCAGTGTAAGTTGGACGAAATAATTCGACGTCATCTTATAGTTATGATCATCTATCTGGACTAATCTATAGTATTTATGCCTGCGTCTTCTTTCACGAGCATTGTAGTTATGGACTGCTCTATAATCACATAAGATAACCTTCATTAATAGCAACAGACTGAAATGGCTTTTAATTGTAATCTGCAAATTGGAGGCTTATGAAGGGAATTCGGAAAGTCGAAACATCCGTATTTCCACAAATGCTGAATGCTAAAGTTAATCCATTTGCATGCTTTTGATATAAGGCTGACGTTCATGGCTCGAGTATATAATTAAACGTTTGAAGCTTCGCAACGTTAAGTGATTGTTCTAGCTACCTAACGGCAGTAAACTTTTGCGTTCTTCCAGTTTAATAAAATACTTGGATGTAACACTGAGCATTGGACTTACGCCGTCGCTGCACATGAACAGAACCTTCGCTTAGGTGAGGAGACTAGCATTTTGGGTTTTATGTTTACAGGTTTTCTTCCTTACCACGAAGTTTGCTGCAGCGTTTTAGCACTGCAGTTGTTAGTTTAGTGTACACATTGCTCTCAAGTTATCTTCATCGGGCTCCCGAGGGAGGATTTTAAAGTAATTGCTAGATCAATGAAGTATCTATCAAGATTTAGTGGAATTTTCAGAATAGAAATTGTCAGCTTTATTGTCGCCAGCCATGTCAAATCTTGTAAAAACTGCATATAAATTACACAGATATATTAGCCGTGTCCTTTACAGAGCTTTGTCCGAAAGCTTATCAACTTCCTCCTTGACCAGAGAAATCTACAATACTTCTATCTTTATCCCGCTAGATAAAAATGGCGTTGCGAACGAGGTTGAAAACTTTCGTCCCATAAATCACACCCATCGTATCTAGAATTATGGAAAGGATAGTGAAATATGAACTAGTTATATTCTTGAAAACGCTAACATCATCAGCAATTCGCAACAAGGTTTCTTGCAAAGTCGATCCTGCGCAACCTGACACACTGAGATATTAAACCACATAACGACAGTCATTGACAACGGCAACAACGTCGTAAGCCTGTTCTTGCATATGTAAAATGCCTTTGATATAGTGCTTCACAAAAGGTTACTAAATAAACTGAAGGCTACAAGCATTGGGGAACCGATGTTCTCTTGACGGCCTTCATATCTAATTGGTAGATAGCAGGTGCCTCGTATAGGAGATCATTTCTCTTAACCGAACGCAATCACCAGTGGGGTGATTAAAGTGAGCGTTTTTGGTCCTTTTCTTTCTATACTTTATATTATTAATATATTCCAGAGGATAAAAAATGGAGTTGCATTTATTATTGCTGATGACAGTAAAGTTGTCTACTCACAAACATGTGCAAATACTAAGGAAGCCGTACGTCTCATTCAGGATTATCTATCTACTCTTCACGCTTGGTGCCATCTGCCAACTCCTGTGGTAGATGTAATTTGCCGTGGACACGTGTAAAATTTTGTCGTACAAATGCCAAGTACCGCTTGACAGTTTATTACTGCAAAGCGCATAACTCACAATGCAGGGCAGTTCACGAATTGGGCGTGTGATATTCAGTCACGAGTAACTTTGCTAAACACTGCAACTTTCAAGTTTCGAATGCCATGAAGACCATCGAATATATCTGCCATCATTTTTATCTCACGAAATCTCGCATATTTATTTATGAAACATATGTATTGCCGTGTCTGGAATACCGTTCAATGGTACAGTCTAATCTGCGGAAATCTGACCAGCACGCTCTTGAGAGCGTCAAAAGACAGTTAAGAAAACGTTATGTGTATATTCTCCAAACTTGACTTAAAGAGAGCGATGTGATAAACTTGGATTTGACCCGATATGGCTTCGGCTAATAAAGCTGAATCTATGTTTTCATTACAGAATGAAAATTGTCAAATTGGCGTTTTTGATGCCGGTGTTCACCTATCTTTAAACAGTAGATATATAACACGTAACCAAGAGGCAACTATCATGATTCCACAATTTCCAAGGAGAACCAAATAACTTTTCTTTCTAACCCAATACTCAAATATTTGGAACAAAATTCCAATTGATATTAGAACATGCTATAAACTTTTCAATGCTAAGCTTACGGTTGAAAGCATTTAAAAGTTTAAAACGGGATTAATATGTTCGGGACATCAGTCTCTAGATAACGCATTCGAATATGGTGACCATGGTGCCTGAATAAATTTCCGAAACTCTACACATAACATTTCGAACGACAGCCCCTTACATTATATTTTTCTCGGCCCAAAGGTTTGTCATATGATTGTGAAGCATCCTCATTCAATAGCAGGAAAAAAATAGCAAACCGATTCTGATTACTCTGTGTTACTTATTTACAATTGCGCCCATGTTTATTTCTGTAAAGGTATTAATGCAATGTCATGGAAAGTTTGTAACATTATTTGGTCTGTTTCTGATAGGAAACAGTTTCTCGCATCGCCGAGGAATATACAATTTATTTATTTATATGTAAGCACAAGAGCCTATGGTACATATGATTTTCGTTCCCGCCAACTTTTTTGAAAAATAAAGAGTTAGGCATTCAAGAACTGCTAGGTAAATTAATCTGAAGAATTTTGACAAATATTTTTATTAACGATCTTGGTTTTCTATTTATCCGCATGTACTATCCCAGTTCATTTTGTATTTCATTCCGTGGTCTGTGTGTTAAAGATGAATAGACACCCTCCAAGGGTGCATAAGGCACATACTTAAGGAAAGAAGAAAAAAACCGAATGTATACCATGGGAATGTGCAGCAATGAATGCAGGCTTCAGCGAGGAGAATTTATTTTGTATTGCTTAACATTGAGGAACCAAATTAAGCCTATAGTGACCTGTTGCAACTCTGCTACAGAGGTAATCAGCTCATACTGGCTAAACACTACAGTGAACTTAATTGTCGACAAACGCATTTATTTCTGTAGGTTTCCTAAACATAGAACACCTCTTTTACGCTTTTCACTTTGCTCTAAAAGTAACAGCTTCAAAAAGAGCCTTCACATAACGGTATCGCAGTTACTTAACTTGAGAAAGTCCGTTTTACTTCGAAACATACCACATACTCACCACCAATTTTCTAACTATCCTTGAAAAAGCTACACTAGAATTTGCATAATCCCGCTAAACCTGAAGATGTCCCTTTGTTATGAAATCCTTTTACCATTGTATTTATTATCCTCACTCCGGTCATCCTACCAGACTTGTCGAGCAACGGCGTATTTGCAATGCCAAAACACTGGTCGTTATTAGTTTGTACCTGATTCGACTGAAAATTATATCTATGTTGGAACGAATGTAAAATCTGATAATCAATAATATTGGAAATACAATTTTATATTTTGTACACATCTTATGTTTTTATCGTTAATAGTGTCGCACTCCAGGTACAGCCATGTTTTATTTAATTTGCCACTTTAAATTTACCTTGCTTTTGTGTGCTCCATGCGCTTCTTCACAGATATATGCACTACAAACCCCAGGTGACATAACCTGCTATCAGTGGCAATGATGCAGTTATGATGCAGTTATCATATAACTTAAGTGACCGTCTTTTCACTACTGACTCAAAATTTTATTCATGCTGGAGTTTCAGTAGTAGTTATCTGAGTTTTTAAATCGGGTTCTTTTTCTCTTTAGGATCCGCACCTTTTACACGTTATCTTGGCTATTAGAAAATATTTTGGATGCAAAATGCTGCGTTTCAATGTAGAAATGCGAGCAAACATATATTTGGAAAGAAAGTATTTGGAAAGAAAGTGCTCTCAATTAATCTACAAGAAATATGCTTGTGTTTTGGAGAAATACAATGCTTGATGTAACTATGAATCAAAAAAATTTCCGTATGTTCAACATTTTCAAATAGGCTGATGTCTGAGAAACATTTGTCAACGATATGTGGTTTAGAAACACAAGGAAATCTCTTAGTGTTGTAACGCGCGTTAACAACGTTTTTAGCGATAAGGTAACATACAGCCATCATTTGCTGAAAAATTATCCTGGCATCTGTATTACAACCTGTAATTCCCATTCGCAAGTTACGTTCCAACTATTTTACAATGTAAGCCGCAATGCACTAACACATGCTTTGCACTGACTCAAAAAGATAAACTGGGTTCCTTTACTGCAATATTTAAGGAAAGCACATACGGTTACACTTTTACTAGTCTCGAAATTCGGCCAATCTGATGTGGCAATTTCACTAAAATAGAACGATGACTCGACAAATAGGGTGTAATTTCCGCTTCACATTTTAGATCTCAAAAACTAACCCTATTATTGCGCACTTCACCTATACAATCAGGCCACCATGTCACCAACAATCTTTGTATTGTTCAGCGTGCTGAAGAAACTGGTATTCGCTTGTTTGCGAATAACATCTTCCGGTTACACTACTGAAATATATTATGCGCCGTAAACGGTAATAAACCTGCTGTCTAACCGCATATGTCACACCCGGTAAAGTCCTATGGGAAGAATATGGACAGCATGTTAGCAAGGGATGAGGATATTTGTCTTCCGGCAGCCGCAAGTTCCATAAAGCCATCTTAAATTTTTCAATAAGTAAACACACCGAAAGTCAGAACATTGTACTGTAGAATCAATTCCGCAATACAACATTACTGCTATGAATCTACCATATGTCAGACCTAGTTAAATAACGTAAAAGTGCATTCAGGACCAACATGTATGAGATCATTCTAACCGATGTTTCCAAGCCGAAATTAAGGAGGTAAATAAACATGTACAATTCACCATCAGGATTTCAAGAATTATTGAATGCAAATGCGGTAGCCATCTTCATAACCTCTTGCATCCACTGACCTTAAGCAACGAAAGGTAGGCCGGTAAAGAAAACAAGTAACATTAATGCATTATTGTGCTCTTATTGAAAGGCACATAGAACATGTTGACTGAATATCAATTAATCCTAATCGTATTTTTCCATACAACCTTTTAAATTTATACTCAAATGTAGCAAAAGCTGGTTTATAGGCTTCAATATATTTCGTTAACTTTGGCAAATCTGGAAACAGGATAGAATAAGTATTTGTGTAACATGACGTAGTAAGCTATAAACTACAAGATGGAACGTGCACTCAAAAGTGGAACTCGAGCACAGATTCTCAGAGTAAGATAACTGAACCTAACACATATTTATATAATTTGGGCAAAAGCTACTACAATTAAGGAATGATATACTTATAGTATGATATTTCAGCGGGTATTTGAAAGTTGTTTGAATATATACATATATTTTGCAGTATAAACTAGCAACCTATGAAGATAAAAGTGAGAGCGATATTGATGCCTACATTCATGACCAAATCAAGTACAGCTGATTGCGTATAGTATAAATCCCTCACGGAAACGAAAAGAAACCTTCAGGGCCAAAACAAAAGCTTTTCCTCTACTTGAAAGCAGGTTCACATGATAATATGGGTAAGGTGTAATCCTAGACCCAGTTGTTTGGACAGTGTACCTAAGTAAAAGGGATACAATTATAAGTGTCAGTATGCGCGGTAGGATCTCCCCAGAAATGGACTTAGCGCAAAAGCTGGGTTTCTTGAAATATTTTTCCGGCCAAATCAATAAACTCTAAAGTAGAGTATATATAAACCCTATTATATGTGCGCAGCTTTGACATTAATTATTGCAACTAATATCTATTGTAGGCAGAGCTTGACAAGGTGAAATCCGCGATAGGTATCACTTTAATGCGCAAGGAGTTCATAGATGATGTCCGCATCTACAACGGTTATTTGGAATATGTGACGGAGGGTGCTTTAAAGACCTTCATCGCTGATGCCTGTTTACTACCCTAAAATGTTCTGTTTTGGCCTAAAGTTTGCATGGTGAATCTTGGGCCGCTATTCTATATGTGCTTCTTAACAGATTGCTTCGTAAAATGATTTTCATGAAACATGCTGTCGAATATGTTCAGTACGCCTTCAGTTGTCTCCTCACTAATGATCGTATGTGCACGGTTGGTCGGCACAAGGATAAGCCTTATTTTGGGGTGGTGGTGTGGTACAAGCAATTATGTTCGTGTGTGCTACCAGAAACACAATCTTCTGAATTAATGCGCGCGTACAACAAGATTGTTTTAGCAAAAGACTTTACACCAAGTCACTTTAAAATGGGCAAGATATGGGATGTTCAGGCGCAGTCTCGGTGGAGTTCACCCTGAGATCCTTTATGCCCTTCGACTGAGCTTTTTGCAGCCCAAAGTTCGGGATTTTTACAGAAAAAGTAAAACATTTGGCAGCGAAACGTTTAGAAGAACTTAGAAAAACAATATAATACACAATCCAAAAGATGTAATCCAGGCCATCAAAGCTTTTGAAAAAACTGCGCAACCAGCAACAAGATTTGCTTGGAATTATTGACACTCTCGATTAACGGTTGATGTAGAAGCATAAACACCGTAGCAAAATCCATACTAGTGAAGACATAAAATGATGTATCTGAAGCAACTTATAGTGGTCTAGAGTAAACAACCCATGAATAACAACAATCTGGTCTAAATGTAT
>OX104065.1:49024878-49041950 GCA_944474145.2 Dicrocoelium dendriticum
TCTTTTACAGCTGTGTTGAGAAACACTGGATCGGAGTAAGTTTAGGCTTTTCGTCCTGCCTCGAGAATTCTGTATCGAATGGTGTCACACAGAAAGGCAATCGGCTCAATACGATTGAATTAAACGCTTGCGCTTAATCACAGATGCCAGTGAAAACGCTTAGTGATGGCACAGCCTCTAATCGTAGAAGATATTTCCACGTATGATGGATCAATGTGTAGAGCTGGTAAATCCGGTTCGAATGAGCGTACAGTGACAACGCTGCGAGAAGATGGAGATAGGATAGAGGGAAATAATTCAAATGTGTGAGGTTGACGTTGTCGACAACTGAAGCACAACTTGTTGCTGCTTTTTAACATGTTACACAAAAAGACCTATTCAAACCTGCCTACACTCATTTTACAACGTTGCTCAACTGGAGCGCTTAGCAACAATGATTTCACCCTGAATATACCGAAGGCTAGAACGAACGTGCGCTTTTATTTATTCCTGCTCAGATTACCTGTCTGTGGAATAAACTACCAATAACACTCAGGTCATATGAAAAATTGGCAACCTTTAGTAACAGACTCGACAATTACCTTGATCTAACTACCCTAAGCTTTACGTTTACGTGGAAAATACCTCGATGAGCTATTCCAAGTGGGGCCTAAAAACATCTAAACACCAATATTTTCTTAACTAGACGTTGGCCTTAACCATCCGGCAGAATGCTAATACATGCAAAGCATATCCCAATACTCGACCTATGCATGTCACCCATGCAAGAGCATGGATTCTCCTGTATAAATCGAGCTGTGCCGCTGTACGCAAAGTTCCTCTCATAAAGAGAAATATAGGTATTATTATTATTATACCTGATTGATGCAGACTGCACAATTTGCATGCTTATTTGAGAGCACCATATAAATGGCTTTCTCATTTTGGAGTTGCAGGATAATTTTAACTGTGGCAAGAGAGTGTGATATTGTATGCTACTGTCTTTACTGCGAAATATAATGCTTGATTTCGCCAACAGCTAGCGATTTTTGACTCTTGTTATTAACTGAGTCTCTACGAAATCTGTTGCGCATAACCTCAGCACTTAATATTATATTTCAGAAAGGAAACAGTAAATAGGAAAACGAAGCATTGATGAAAACGACTCCATGTTCTTGGACTGAAACCGTTTTGTAAGAAGAATGGTATAACAGCCGTTTATTATCCACCGTAGTAAACTATTTTATCTTTCTACGCTTCAGTCAAGAGATGATGCCAGATACACTTGAAAATAAACAAAACGGTAAGCCATGCAGCGGATTCCAATAGAGCAGCAAAACCGCTATCAAAGGAAGAAGAAACAATAAGTTTCATTTACCCAGAGGAGCTAAGTCTGCAGATGTTTTCAAGTTATGTGTATCCAACTGGGTATATTTGATTCAATCTGCTGCATTGAGTGACCGCCATCCGAGATTAGTACCATCCCAAACATAGCGTATCTCGGCAATTAAAAGTATCATTAAGGGTATATTGGAACCAGTATTAGAGGTAACGATATAAAAGAATTCGGTAGTTGCAGCGTGAACAACCATACAGGAGTACATAGCAAAGCAGTCAAAGAATTCGCGATAACATATATTCAGCTATATCTCATTAAATAACCCTAGCTTATTGCGAGTTATGTGCCGCAGAAGAACCCTGTTAGGATACATGCGTCAATGGTCAAATTGGGATGTATTCATCAGAGCTAGGAAACCCAAATATAGCCAACGTTGTTAACATAACTTGCAAAAATGGATAAACTGAAGCATAACGATGTATAAATATAGAAATAAATAAATAATTTACTCTCGAAATACCTACGACACGCGGATAAGGTCCGGTAAACGTGCTGTAGTTTGCAAATGGTGTGCAGGGTTATCGTAACGCAGCAATCATCGGATAAATAAAAGAGAACTCTATTGAATGAAGGAAAACTGAAAGAGAAGCACTAGTTGTACGTGTGAGTTTCATTGGAAAACCAGCTGAAATGTTGGTAACGTTTAAACAGATGGCATATGAAAAAAATCCCATATTCATAGAAAGTAGAAATCAAGATAAAACTGCGCACAATAATCTGCTCGACGGGGACTCGAACACAAGACACACAAATATCCAGTGCGCAGATCTACCATGAGCTCATTGACAATAGGTCGCACAACAAGCAGAAGTCAAGTAAAAAATTGCGCACCTAATAGTCAGCTCTCGGTAGCTCAGTGGTAGATTAGCGGAAATAAAATTCGAAAGATGGGGTACGATTCCCAGTCGAGGCAGATTAATGTGCGCAATCTAATCTTGATCTTTATTTCTACGAATCATACGCTACTCACAAACGCAATGCGAGTAAGCTGCCATCGCATCTGGAATTCAGAAGGACAGTTACATCGGTCCCCTGGGAAGTGGCAAGGAAGTGAGCCAATCTGCAACACCAGGACAGTTAAGGTGAGATGAATGGCAATACGTCGCTCACCAAACAGAAGTCATGTATTCAATTGCGCACCTAATCATCAGCTTACGGTAGCTCAGTGGTAGAGCAGCGGACCGGAAATTCGTGGGACCGGGATTCGATTCCCAGTCGATGCAAATTATTGTGCCAAGTTTAATCGTGATTTCTACTTTTCACGGAACATACCCTTTTTGCATACAACATTTCATAATATACCTTCGTCAATGGGACATCAGGAGGACAGTTACCTTAGTCCCTTTGGAAGTGACGAGTGAATGAGCCAATATACAACACAGTGACAATTTCTATGAGCTCATTGGCAATACTTCGCACACCAGGCAGAAAACATTTACTAAATAGCGCACCTATACGTCAGCCCACGGTAGCTCAGTGGTAGAGCAGCGAACGGGTGGTGCGTGTGACCGGGATTATATTCCCCGTCGAAACACATTGTTGTGCGCAGTATATTCATGATTTCTGCTTTCTACGGGACCTACCATATTTGCAACCAATATTCTATATTCCACCATCGCAGTTTGGATTTCAGACAGACAGTTGATTTAGTCACTTTGGAAGTGAGGAATGAATGAGCCAATGTGCAACACAAGGACAGATTATGTAACTCATTGGCAATACGTCGCGCAGCAAGCAGAAGTCATGAATTAAATTGCACCTAATCATCAGCCCACGGTATTTCATTGGTAGACCAGCGGACCGGAAAATCTTGGACCGGGGTTCGATTCCCCTGCGAGGCAGAATATTGTGGGCAGTTTAATCGTGATTTCTACTTTCCACTGAAAATAACCTATTTGCATACAACATTTCGTAATGTACCATCGCCCTGGGGACAACAGGAGGACAATTACTTTAGTCACTTTGGAAGTGACGAGTGCGTGTGCCAGTATGCAACACCAGGACAGTTTCTGTGATTTCATTGGCAATACGTTGCACACCAAGCAGAATTCATGTATTCAATTGCGCACCTAATCGTCAGCTTATGGTAGCTCAGTGGTAGAGCAGCGGACCGGAAATTAGTGGGACCGGGGTTCGATTCCCTTCGAGGCAAATTATTGTGCCAATTTAATCGTGAATTCTACTTTCCACTGGACATAACCTGTTTGCATACAACTTTTGATAATGTATCATCGCCGTTGGGACATCAGGACGACAGTTAATTAGTCTATTTGGAAGTGACGAGTGAATGAGCCAATATGCAACACCGCGACAATTTCTGTGAGCTCACTGGCAATATGTCGCGCAGCAAGCAGAATTCATGTATTAAATTGTGCACCTACTCGTCAGCCCTCGGAATCTCGGTGGTAGAGCAGCGGACCAAACATTCGTGGACGGGGGATCAATTCCCGTCGAGGCAGGTTATTGTGCACAGTTTAATCGTGATTTCCGACTTCTACGAAACTGATGCTACTAAGAAAAAGATTACAATAATTCTGCCATCGCCCTTGGGATTTCAGTAATACAGTGAATTCGATCCATTAGGAAGTGACGAGAGATTGTGCCAATATGCAACAACAGAACTGTTACTGTGAGCATATTGGCAAGCCTGTAGAGGGGCCGCATCCAAGAATGCCTCGGGGGAGCTCTTCGGAGCTAACTGAGAGAGGATCAAGACGGACGGCTAGCGACGAGCCTGGGCCCGGAACTACGGAGCGGGAATATGTGGACAGCGCAATAAATCAGACATATACGCCGCTAGCGCAGCCCACGGGACCGAGGCCGAGCCGATTGACACAGCCCAGAACAAGCAAGTTAAGAGCTCTCGAACGACCCTTGGCCGATCCAAATCGGGTACAGAGAAGTGGAGATCGAGGCGAAAACAGGGAGGCGGGTCTTCCAAGTCAGGTCTTCCGAGGTGAAAGGACTGGGTCGTCTCTAACATCCGTACCTGTGTTGCGGTGTGGGAAGGAAATCTAGTCGATATTCGATGGCGCGCGTGAGACCGTCATGTGTCCATTTTCGGTGTGCAATAAACGTCTACCCCCCTGTCGTGTCGTTTTAGCTTTTGTGCCGTGACCATTCGCGTGGAGTTGACCCGGTTGGAGCAGTTTGCGGCCGGTGACGGGGAGGCGTGGCTCGATGCGTTTTACGGAGTTGCGGCTTGCACGTGTTTGAGGGGGATGCAATTTTACTAATTGCTTTGGGCACATGGTTGAGTGGACGAGCCAAGGCGGTGTATCTGCTCACTCGGAAGGCCAAACCCGGCTGTTCGTTCGCTGAGATGAGGGCTGCCTTGTGTGCAGAATTTCGGATGGATCTGGAGACAGAACGAGCAGTGCAACGATTTCACGCAGCCAGATGGGACGAACAGGAGGATTTGATGGTGTTTTTCCAGCAGCTGGACAGACATCTAACGATTGGACTCCCCGAGTTAGAGGGCAACGCATGAGGGCGCCTACTGAAACAGCAGTTTATCCGAAGCCTGCCCGATCCACTCCGTGATCACGTGAAATTGGTGTCGATGGTGGGAGACATCAAAGCGTTGGACTGGTGACGGTCGCCCAGAAGGTGTCGGAACCAGTGACAGTGAGAAACATCCAGCATGCTGAGTTAGAACAGAAAGTAAATCGCCTATCCAAATTGGTGGAGTAGCTGTTGTCGATAGAGTCTTCAAGCACCACTTCACAACGCCTTGTACGGGGAATCCGGAACGGTCGCCGCTGTTTCTGATGCAACCAGAGTGCTCATGCGGCGAGATTCTGCACCAAAGTCAATGTGCCCCATTGTTTCTCTCTATCCATGCCGAGTCGCTGGCGAGTACCAGTCCTCCAGGTAACTATAGAAGGTGTGTCTGTCGGAGCCATAGTAAACACAGGAGCGGCAGTGTCAATTACGAAGAGGTTCGATGGGGTTCCAGTAAACCCATATTCAATCACGATGCAGACGGTCGGCGGGCATTCTTTGAAAGTGACGGGCACGCAGCGGTTACGAATCAGGATAGGAGAAAAGCTCATCCGCCATGACATGTTCATCGTGGAGGAGACGACCGAAACAATCCTCGGAACTGACAACCTGTAACGGCTCGGTGTCACAAGTAACCTGAGAAACGATGTGGTGATCGTGGCTAACGATACGATCAAGATAGACAAGGGGAGAACCGACCGTGTTGGTGCCCTCAAAGCCGTGCCTGTTTGTCAGAACCCTGCAATACGCAACGTACTGAGCAGGTATGACCACTTATTCACAGACGCGGATGATGGTTACGGATTTTGCAATTGGGTTGAACACCGAATACCGTTGATCCCAGGAGGACAATGCAAGCCAACCTTCAGACGAATTCCACAGAACACGCTGGTTGATATACAGAAGCAGGTGGCCGAGATGGAATCAAAAGGAATCATCAGGCGAAAGCACAACCCGTATTTAACACCCATGCTATTGACGAAGAACGCCGACGGAACCTATCAATTTTGCATCGATTTCAGAGAACTAAACAGGATGACTGTGAAGGATGCATTCCCGATGCCTCAGACGGAAGAAATTTTCTCAAACCTTCACAGTGCCAAGCTGATATCTCTGATTGATCTCCGCTCGGGATATTGGCAACTGCCGATCGCAGAAGAAGATCGCCACAAGACGGCTTACAGTGTCAATGGCCAGCAGTATGAGTTTTTGAGAATGCCGTCTGGATTGTCCGATGCCCCAGCTACATTCAGGCTTTTGTTGCTGATGATTCTGGTGAACCTGCAAAGCGAAGTTGTTTATGGTGATGACATCATCGTCTTCTCTGAGACGGAACAGGAAGATGTAACCAGACTTGGAACAGTACTGCAGAGGCTGGACGAAGCTGGTCTGAAAATCAGTCGTAAAAAGTCGCAGATTGCCCAAAAATCAATTGTATACTTTGGTCACATCGTGGGCAATGGTCAAGTCCATTCACTTCCGGAGAAACGCGAGACTATCAAGTGCTTCGCAAAACCAAAATCCAAGCGTCAGCTCCGTTAGTTCGTGAGAGTGGTGGCATATGATTCAAAGTTTGTGCCCCAGTTCGCAAAGGTCAGTCCGTTGTTAAAGCTGTTTCGCAAGAACGTGCCGCTTGCGTGGACAGCTAAAAGCGGGCCAAGCCTTTGACCATCTAAAGGCATGCATAGCAGAAGCCCAGACATGTCTACGGCTACTCAATCCTGGTGAGAGGTTCACTGTGGCGGTCGACGCAAGCAACATGGCGATCGGTGAGGTTTTGTCTCAACCGGCTGGGGTGGTGGAGTACGCGAGCAGAGTGCTGACGGGGGCGGAACAGAAGTATTCAACAACGGAGAAAGAATGCTTGGCCATCGTCTGGGCGTTAGAGAAGTGGAGAAATTACTTACTGGCGAATGCATTCCGGGTCGTCACTGACCACAAACCGCTCTCGTGGTTGATGACGGCGAAGGACCCGCGGGGACGGCTTGCGCGATGGGCCTACCGATTGCAGGAATTCAACTTCACCATTGAGCACGTGGATGGAACGCAGAATGTATTGCCAGATATGTTGTCACTGCTGTGTTTGGACGACATCATGTCAGACAATGTCATACCGGTGCGTGCGATCGCGATGGGGGAGAAGAACCTGCTGGGAGATCAAAGGACAGATGAATTCGTGAATGTGTTGGGCTCTCACTTACAGGCTGGCACCAAACCGGAGGCCACATCGAAAGAGGTGGAGGAACTCCTCAAGATTTGGGACAGGTTGAAGGTCGAAAGCGATAACGTGGTGGTGGCCATAGACGGAAGGAAAGTGCCTGTTGTTCCACCAAATCAGCGAGAACGTGTGATGCGCATAACTCATGATGGCGCCCATATGGGATTCGAGCCGGTCTTTGAATTGCTGCGGAGGCGAGTGTTGTGACCAACCATGAGGAAGGACGTCGCGGCATACATTCGGGGGTGCCCAAACTGCAAAACGATTCGGGAGATGGAGTCCCGAGACCGCCGATGCGATCGATGGAGGTTGGTGAGCCACTTCAGTGTTGGGGACTGGACGTCTTTGGGCCCTTACCAGTGAGTCGAACAGGAAACCTTTACACTTTAGTGATGATTGACCACTTCACTCGATGGGTAGAAGCCATACCAATCAAGGACCAAACAGGCAAGACAGTGTCGCAAGTATTCGAATTCAATGTGCCTGCAAGGTATGGGATCCCACAGTGTATCATCACGGACCAAGGGCACTGCTTTAAGTCAAAAGCGTTAAAAACAGTGTTGGACAAGTGGGGCATCCAGAGACGGCGAACTTCTCCGTACCACCCACAAACCAACGGCATGACCCAGCGGTTCAACCGGACATTGAAGACGTGGATAAACTGCACGAAATTGGCATGGAAAGATGATTTGCCTCAGGTTCTGTTCACGTATAGGACCAGCATGCAATCAACCATCAAGGTCTCGCCATTCGTATTACTGTTCGGCAGAGAACCACGGATTGCGCTCGACACTTGCCTACCGAACCAGGGTGAGCGGAAACTTTCAGCTGGGCATCAAGAGCGACTGCGAGGGAAAGCTAGAAGCAAAACCATAGCTCGACAAGCGCGTAATAAGCAAAATTACGAAGCCGGGCATGAGGCTCACAAGTGGAGGTCATTCAGGATTGGAGAACGAGTCGACTTGTGAAACAACGATCGGCCGGATCATAAGGGGCCGGGCGCAAGCAAGTTCAGAGAACGCTGGAAAGGCCCCTACAACATTATCTACCAGAAAGCGGGCAAGTTCTTAATCGACTGCGGAGGAACGAAACGTTGGGTGTATGTTGCTCTCCTGCGAATTTGGTACGAGAGGAAGAAAGGTCCTCGAGGAGGGGCGGGTGTAGAGGGGCCGCTTCCAAGAATGGCTCGGGGGAGCTCTTCGGAGTTAACTGAGAGCGGATCAAGACGGACGGCTAGCGACGAGCCTGGGCCCGGAACTACGGAGCGGGAATATGTGGACAGCGCAATAAATCAGACATATACGCCGCTAGCGCAGCCCACAGGACCGAGGCCGAGCCGATTGACACAGCCCAGAACAAGCAAGTTAAGAGCTCTCGAACGACCCTTGGCCGATCCAAATCGGGTACAGAGAAGTGGAGATCGAGGCGAAAACAGGGAGGCGGGTCTTCCAAGTCAGGTCTTCCGAGGTGAAAGGACTGGGTCGTCTCTAACATCCGTACCTGTGTTGCGGTGTGGGAAGGAAATCTAGTCGATATTCGATGGCGCGCGTGAGACCGTCATGTGTCCATTTTCGGTGTGCAATAAACGTCTACCCCACCTGCTTGTCGTTCTAGCTACAATACTTCGCGCACAAAGCAGTAGTCATGTATTCAATTACGCACCTAATTATATGCCCTCGGTAGCTCAGTGGTAGAGCAGCGGACCGGACAATGGTGGACCGGGGTTCAATTGCTCTTCGAAACAAGTAACTGTGCGCAGTTTTATCTTGATTACTGTTTTCTAAGGAACAAAGTCTATTCACAGACACATTCCTTTTTTATTTAATATCGCCATTTTAACCTCAGAAATACAGTTACTTCGGGCCCTTAGGGATGTGACGAGTGAGTGAACCAATATGCAACAAGACGACAGTTACTGTGAGCTAATTAGCGATACGTCGCGCAGCAAGCAGAAGTCATGTATTCAATTGCGCACCTAATCGTCAGCCCTCGGAAACTCAGTGGTAGAGCAGCGGACCGGCAATTCGTGGGACCGCGTTGGATTCTCCTACTAGACAAATTATTGTGCCAAGTTTAATCGTGATTTCTACTTTCCAGGTAACATAACCTATTTGCATACAACATTTCGTAATGTACCATCGCGCTGGGGACATTAAGAGAACAGATACTTTAGTCCATTTTTAAGTGATGATTGGGTGTGCCAATATGCAACACCGGGACAGTTACTGTGAGCTCATTGGCAATACGTCGCGCAGCAAGCAGAAGTCAAGTATTCAATTGCGCACCTAATTATCCGCCCTCGGTAGCTCAGTGGTATAGCAGCGGACCGGAAAGTCTTGGGACCTGGTTCGATTCCCTTTCGAGGCAGATTGTTGCGCGCAGTTTAATCGTGCTTTCTACTTTCTAAGAACAAGAAGCTACTCACAATCACATTTTAAGTCATTTGCCATCGACTGTTGATGAAACCGCTCGAGATTACTTACCTCTCGCCAGCATATTGTCCACGTTTTGCTTTCGTATAGAAGCATTGACAGCATCATGCATGTGTATACAATCAGCTTTGTGCCGATGGTAAGCTGGCGACTGTTCTACACTCCATACTCAACATTCCGAGTGCACGACTGCCTTCGACACTCGGATATGAAGCTTACCGTGTGTTTGCTACTCAGTGGAAAAACTCGCCCAAAGTAACAGAAACCATATGTGGTTTCCAATACTTCAGCACCATTGTTGATTTCCGGCACAATTACAGATTGCACCTCCGGTGAAGGTTGAAGGAGACAGACAGTTTTGCTTGTGTTGGTGGTGAGCCCGAGTTTGACCACTGCCGAAGCCAAAGCAATAGTCAAGTGCTGGAATTTATCCGCGCTGTGTACAAACAACGCACTATCGTCAGTGAACAGCCACATACGGATAGTTGTCTCACAGACTAGGGTTCTCGTACCGAAACGACGGAAGTTCAGAAAAACACAACCAAAAATGTGCTCGACATGAACACCGAAAGCACAAGCCGTAAAAGCCCCGAAACAAGTCACGGCATGAAAATAAAAATCAAACAGGTCAGGAGCTAAGACAATGCATTGCTTCACACTAGATACAACTGCAAAGTCTTCTGTGGTCTATCCTTTACCCTTGCATACCACTGTGCAGACATTCAATTAAACGTACTAATTCCTCGGGCAACCAAACCTACCCAACAACAGCCACAATTCCTTGCAGTTCACCTTATTAAATGCTTTGGTGAAATCAGCAAAAGCGAGTGCAACGGCTGATGTCTGTTTTTGGCAACGCTCCTGCAACGTACAAGCCGTAAAATTCATATCTATGGTGCGGCGACCCAAACGGAATGCAGGTTGCTCTTCCGACAATATTGGTTACAGTACCTGATTAGCGAGGCAGTTGAGCAGGATTCAGGCAATTGCCTCTACCGAACAATTCAGCGATTTGATAATATTATTACTCGAGGCAAATGGCTTGCTTCCTTTAACTTTTTAAAGTGGTAACACTAGTGTGTACTTCAGCTCAGGCGGCAACACCTCCGCAATCCATAGAATTGTAACAACTGGTGTAGCGCATGCATCAACGCGCGTCCGCCGTGTTTCAATACTTCAGGCAGGATCCCGTCGGCTCGGGAACACTTGCCGTTTCGCAGCTGAGCAAGTGCTTTCTGCGTCTAATCCACTGTTAATCTGTCAGCCAGATTCAACTTCACCCCGTGCTGCTTCAGGCCGTTCAATGTAGGCCAGTGAATCTCTTAACATTTGTTCAAGAGACGGTCAATGTATTTTTGCAAAGTCTGAATTAGATATATAGCCTGTATGCAGCACCTGAGCTACTTCTTTGAACGCCCTCAGCAACTGCATCCTCTGTCCATACATTGCCTTCCAGGATTCAAATAATTCATTGTGTTGGCGACGTTCGGCGTAGCATTCCATCTGTTTCACCTTCTCCGTCCACCATGCATTGTTAATGGGATGGAACTCTCCGGTTAGTCGTCGTCGTATTCTGGGAAAGCTACTCTTCTTCCCCAAGTGGCTTGGGTTTGCCACATGTAGAGCAAATGCTGCATTCTCACCTGTCACCAATGCGCCCATCGTCGCATAGTTCTCATCCAACCAGCCATGCTGCCTACATTTTGTGCGCCCGATGGTCTTCTCGGCAGCAGCTCTCACCTGATCGCGAATGTAGAGTAACAGGTCGCCCATCGTGGCTATGCAGTGCACCTCAGAGATGGGTGTAGTCATCGCCTTCTCCAGCTCAATATGTTTCACCACAATACCGAGGGAGAGAATGTTAAGTTTACACCGATTCACGGAAGGCACACCGTACTTACTTTTCTGCACGTAGACGCAAAATTTGGAACCAAATATTTTGTGATCAGTGCCACTCTTAGGACCACACAGTACACGTGTCATGTGCACTCCACGCATGTCATGCTGACATACGAGGACAAAGTAGAGCAAGTATGTGTGACCACTCGGTGAATGTGTCCAAGTTGCTATATCACTCGCACTCAGTGCAAACCGATTGTTCCTGATCGTTAGGCGTGAGCTGCAAACAGTTAGAGCAGTGTGTCACCTTTCGCATATGCTGAAGCAATGACATGCGGACCGATGACGTTAATTCACACAGATGCATTACATCCAACGCGTGCATTTAAAGCACCCAACAGAAATAGGCGGCCTTTCCTCGGCACAGACCACATCACGGAGGATAGCTAGTGGATAATTGATCACGCGTGCCACCAGGATATCACATGGTTCGAACATACGCGTTGCTAAAGTGGCAAGCTTACACATCTGTAGAGTCATAGACGTGCAGTCATCCTTCTCACGCTGATGCCAGTCTACTAGCTCACCATC
Organism: Dicrocoelium dendriticum; assembly: GCA_944474145.2. Classification (NCBI taxonomy): domain Eukaryota; kingdom Metazoa; phylum Platyhelminthes; class Trematoda; order Plagiorchiida; family Dicrocoeliidae; genus Dicrocoelium; species Dicrocoelium dendriticum. The sequence continues at coordinate 49,036,841 of OX104065.1, forward strand.
TGGCCATTTCCGCGCATGGATACGGCAAATCTGAGCCCATGTTCAAGCGGTGATGAAATGGCTTCTCCCATTCCGTAGAATGTAAAGCCGGAATCAACTACATACAACACACCTTGCTCAGCGGGCCGAGGCTCACTGAGTGCAGCAATATCAAAGTTGTTTCGCACCAGCTTCATCGCGACTAGTGCAGTGCGTCGCTCAGGGCGCTCACTGGAGTTCCGGTCCAGCCTATTGAACACATTCCAGTACCCGACGTTAAGTGCTTTCGGGCAGCCTTACGATTGCGTTTTTGGGCAATCGCCCGCGAGGCTATGCTTGTGCTTCGGAGCTTTGTTTGCGAGACTCACCCCGAAGACTTAACCTCCATAACCTGACATACAAGGCGGTGGGAGCAGATACGGATCGGGACTGCAATTGCACAGACCCATGGAGATCTGCATGTTGTCTGTTCCACACAGACTTTAAAGTTCTGTAACAAACCATCTTTATTTTGCTACCGTAGTAAGACATACATCTACGACCACGGTAGGATGCTGAATGGTTTCTGCAGGCTTGCACCGAGCAGGAGCTGCCTGCATTGTGACGAGAAGTAGCAAACCATGAAGCAATCGGATGTGCCCTCCCAACGTCAGAGAGAATGCGTGGAACATGTGCTCTACTCCAATCAAGCGCTAACCTAATCACACGTGTACCTGTTGTCTCCCATGACTGGGTAATACCGGAAGAGATACTTCGACCACTTCCTACAACCGAAAAGGAAGGGCTTTGGACAAGGTTACAGACAGGGCGCTCACACCTGGCAGGAGAACGACTTCGGTCCTCAGCCAAAGTTCTAGATTATATTTACGCCTGAAAGACAGCGTGTCTAGCACATGGTCAGTACACTGATTGATGCGGTTTGGTGTCTTGGCTTTTAGCTAGGAAAGTGCGTAACCCAACTCTCACCCAACGGTCGCTATGAGGAGATTTGAAGTATATGATCCCATGGCAGCAGTGGGTAGGCCATATGTCAGAACTAACCACCACAAGGCATACATAACCTTAAAGTACCTGGATTCAGAAAGTGTTTTGTATAACCAGCAATATATATCATTCGAGAAATTTGAATGCAAGAATTACCTAAAAAATGGGCTAAGCAATATTTCTTCATTTTGCCAAAAACTATGCTTTTTAAAAGTCTATAGACCAAAACTATTCCGAACAGACTTTAGTTATTTAAACATGAAACAATTTATTAATTTGGGTAAACAAAGACAGTTCGGTACCCTGGCGACGACATTAGTCCATAATGCAAATTCAATTACATTCCCCATTCATAAGTATTGTACAAATTTAACAAACCAGATTCATCAAACGTTCACCTATAGCAGTCGCTAATTACGCAAAACCGTTTATTTTATCGCTGTAAAATTTTGAGAAACTTCGAATTGCCCCATAAACATGTCCTTGAGGAAATGCAGCAATACACTACCAAGTAATAAAGCATTTAAGGTGTGCCTGGTTCCATCGCTCAGAAGCAGCAGAGAAGTCGAACGTGAGATCGGACTGTTTAAGTTAAAGAAAGCCGCAAGACCATATGTTCTTCCTCCAGCCCTCTTCAGATTGGTGGGACATGCTTCCGTGGATGATTTACACGAGTTACTAGTCAAACCGTGGGAGTAGGAAACTGTACCAACCGATTGGAGCCACTCTGCCATAGTCCCAATTTTCAAAGGAGACTCACGAGCGGAATGCGGCAGCCATAGATGAATCAGTCTGATCTCCATCGCCCCCAAGTTGCTTGCTTCTGTCTTCCTTCACGGAACGCCTAGCAGGCGTGAAAACCAGATTCGTGAAGAGCAAGCTGGATTTCGTCGAGGTCGTGACTGCATTGACCACATCTTCACCTTGCTTCCGTTTTTGGAGCACCGTCACATATATTGGCGGCCCACAGTTGTCGTGTTACTCGATATCAAAGCTGCATTCGATGCGGTGGATAAACATGTATTTTACGAATGTCCACGCACGAAAGGTATACCTGAGAATTATGTGAATATTATCTGATGGTTATATGGGCGTAGCTCAGACATATTGAATGCTTACGGCAAGTTGTCGTCGCCCTTTATATCTCCGGCGGTGTGAGACAAGCATGCCCGCTGTCACCTTTCCTCTTCAACTTCGCTGTTGACGAAGTCATGCAAATCGCGTTCACAGGACACGACTTCGAAGATGTGGATCCGCTCCCAGGAGAACGACTTCTTGACTTAGAGTATGCTAATGATATTGTCCTAATCTCTGACAGCTCACAAACGTGCAAAGCGGCACTGGACAGATTAGCATTAGCTGTCCAACAATTCTGGCTTTGCTTCGCACCCTCGAAGTGCAAAGCGTTCCTACAACATTGGTCTAGACCACCTTCTTCACTGACCGTTGGTGGGGATCAGATAGATGTCCTTCGTATTTTCAACTACCTGGGAAGCTGTATAAGCGCCCATAGGATAATTGACGGGATCACGAAACGTAAAGCAAAATCTCGGGGCGTTTTCTAAACTTCGCCACTGATGGTGCCGGCGCGACATCACTTTTGCCCTGAAGGTTAGAATGTAGAATGCAGCGGTACGTTCGACCCTACTGTACGGTTGTGAAACCTGGCCGCTCTCCAAAAACGCACGGCGGTACCCGCACTACATAGCCGCACATCAGCTACAGCTTCTCACGTATTACCGCACAACACGCCACATCCCCTAAGACCTATCGCCGCGCACCTGATCTCAAGCACAATCCCGAGTATCACTATCAGTCCTCGCGCTAGCACGTCCACCTCAGCCACCCACAAACAGACATCAACACATACAAGCGAACAACTACCGCAGCAACCCAGCAAGCAACCCTCCACATCGCCACCCCCACTACGCGCTGTTTAATTGATTCAGCTTGTGCACGCAGCTCAACCATTGCCCCCTCTACCTACAATGCGGAATCACTCGCCAACCGTAGTATCCGCAGACATCGAAACAACCACCTAGCCTACCCGGATGGTGCCGCGCCGGATACTGAGTGGATGCACGTCCTCAGCGGCGAGCGTCTAAACACACTCGGTCGACTCTACACCGAAACGGCTTGACACCCTCCAAAGAATAGAGCCCCTCCCAGATGCAGACACCTCCCACCACACAATCCCACCGCACAGACTCACATAACCCCAGAGCACTCCGCTCTTCGAGGCGCATCACACTCAAACTCGCCTCACCGCTCCCAACACAAACAACACCACACTCCACAGCAGACCCTGAAGCGAGCGCCACGCCACACAACCAATACAATCTAAAACACAACATGACTCTCGACTCTCTTCCGATTCGCTTCGAGACAATTCTTCGCGAGACTAAAATCCTTTCATCTTAGCAGCGCCGCCCTACCTTCATCGCGCTCCCCCACTACCTAACCCCTACCATATCAAGACCTCCCTCCCTCCCGACACACTCACCTCCTACGCGAAATCTACTCATAACCAATCTCCTAAAGCTCGTCCTCTCCAGAGAACAAACCTTTCAAAAGAAATACGTAATCTTCTGCGCAGCAGCATCTCCACAAAACTCACACCTCTACAACACTACCCCTTCCAACCCACACGTCTCAATCTCCTGCTATAGCTCTCTAGTTTACAATGTACGAGCCCCAAGCGGGAGAGGTCATATTTAAACAACACACTCATCACCTTCTACTTCACTATTATGACAGTCATTATTTGCCCTTATTTATATCCCCCGGGATATTTTTAAAAATATTAACACACTTAATCTCTCTCTCACACCACAACACGCACGCAAACCGCGCGCAAGAGAACCAAACGCATTGTATGCAAATCCATCTATCTAAGTTTAACTCAGACACAATCCTAGAGGTAACACCTATACTAGCGCTTTCGTTTTTCCCCTTTTATTACTCCACTCTCATCACCCTATGTATTTTAGCGGAACAGTGGCTCGACGTGTGTTCTCTCACCCCATCGTCTCATCTCGTCATCTCACTATCCTATCTACCCTCGAGTGGGTCTCGTCCAACACGACTATCTCACTCTTGGTGTGGGTGGTGGTGTGGAGTGGTTGAAATAGTGGGTTTGGGGAAATAGTGTTTTTTGTAAAATATAGTTTATATGTGGATGTAATTTGTGTGGTAGTTATATGTAATGGATGAAATGAAAATTATTTGGGGGGGGGGATGGAAGGAATGTGTGGGTAATGGTAGAAATGTAGGGGGTGGGTGAGAAGGATATTATTATTAGGTGGTGGGTGGTTTTGTGTGGTGTATATATGTAGGGTGGGTGGGTTATTATGTGTAGGGATGGTTAATTGAGGGGGGGGGGTGAGGGATGTTGGGGAGGGAATTAGGGTTGATGTTGGGGGTGTTGGAGAGTGTTAGAGGTTGAGAGTTGAAATGGAAGTTGGTAATAAGATGAAGGAGTAGGAAGATGTGTAGTTGATGGAGGGGATAGGATGAAGAGGGGGATGAAGGAGATTGTAATGGTTGATGTTGAGTGGGGAAGTTTATTATGATGAGATTGAGGTGGAAGATGATAGGGTGTAGTGGATAGGAAGGGTTAGGATGGTTTGTGAGGAAGTATGTGAGTGGAGTGAGGAATGAGAGAGGAGTGAGTGAGGAAGGAGAGTGAATTGGTTTTTGTGTTGGTTTGTGGGGATTTGGTGGTTTGGTTTATTGGTGTTGTGGGGGGGGGGGGTGGGTGGGGGGGGGTTTGTGTTTGTTTGTGTGGTGTGTTTGGGGGTGGTTGTTGTTATTGTGTTATTGGGAAATTAGTTAGGGATGTTAGGATGATAATTTTTATTAAGGTTAAGAAGGGGGAATTAGAGAAGAGGAGGAATGAATATAAAAAGAAGATTTATTATATAGGAGATAGGTGAGAGGGATGAGGTATAGGAATAATGATTGAAGGGAGTTTGTTAGGAGTAGGGATGGAAGGGGAAGGGATGTTTATTAGAGGGTTATAGAGAGGGAGAAATGGGGAAATAATGGTAGTTTGGTATTGATAAGGGGAGTAGTTAGTAAGAGGATGGGTAAGAGGAGGTGATGTAAATGTGGATATTAAGTATGTGGGAATAGGGTAAGAGGATGG
>OX104065.1:49042449-49152739 GCA_944474145.2 Dicrocoelium dendriticum
TGCCTGTTGCGAACTACCAAAAATAGATTTCAAGGAAACGCTCTGCCTAACATACATTAGACCCAATATATATATATGTTAACGCCTTTTTCTAACGCGAATAACTTGCAGATCGTAAAACGTGAAAGCATGTTTAGGAAATTTGCATGTTGATTATCCATCCGGCGTAAAACAAAAGAAATAAGAAACTTCCAAAGATGGTAGAATCCATGTTAGCCTCACTGTTGGATGAGTCATGGTAATCGCGGATTATTTGAGTGGTTACTATGTGTAAGCGCATTGAAAAAGGCTCCATTGCTTATAGTCTTGCGGGTAAAGGTGGTGTGCCATCCGCAATCGCCGGAATGTATTTTGTAAGGGTAGGGTAGATGTATGAAGGATACATCGCAGTACACTTGTCGCTGAGCACCTCTTATAATGTGAAGAGATTGCATAAAAAACGTCTGCATATGTTTAGCATCTGCCGCCTATGTGAGCAGTTGAAATGGCCGTGCATCCATTCATAATTATACATAAAAAATATATTTATACGTGACAATATCTACCGCATTATCTCTTGGCACACCTCCATAATGTCAGCCACAAGGGCGAGTTACAGCACCGTGACTCATAATACCAATGCAGCCGTTTACATGAAGTGTGAAACCGAAGACGTAGAAACCATGCTCCAATAAGCTAGCTGATTATATACCCCACGTACCTGCTCATTTTCGTTGTATTCCGGATGAGCCGAAACTGAGGAGTATAAAGTTGACTTATTACGTTCACATGTCTTGCACCACGGTTGTCGCGTATTCCTTCGGTTCATGGACGCTGTGAATGCGACGGAATGTTTAAGTGTCTTGACAGCTTGCAAAAGTACTACCGTCCAAGCACCGCGTGTCATGATAACCCAACCGCCTGTACGAAGTGAAGTCTGGCGGTGCCGAGCCTTATTGTCCTTTAATGGAACACAAATAACAACGTATGACTTGGACACAGGTACCCCAGGCCGGTGATCAAAGCAGACTGGAAGGCACAAGAGGCTCACAAAATGGAACCATTTAAATTAGTATGAATGCAGAAGGGGCCCTGTCTATTACATACAGTGAGTTGACTGCTAGCCTCATGGCTTCGTCAGTTACATCACTCGACAAGGACACACATCACTTTGTTACAAAAACCGATGTATTGCTTAATGTCACATCACCGCCAAAGGCAGCACAGCAAGGTAATAGATAGTGGCAGCGCACCAACTTCACTCGGGTTAATCAGGCAAATACCGAAATCAGCCAAAAGTTGTTCTCTCATTTACCGACGTCGCTGCAGCTTGTTGTGAATAATTTACCGCAGGATCCGAACACGTTAACTGTGACATGGACAACTCCTACATGCAGCAAATCAAGCAGTCATTTTTGAAAGCAGCGACAGGTTGCTGCCGACGCGCGAGCTACGCGGACACATGTTGTCATCAAAAAGCATCGTGATCTTGAAACGTTTTTTTGCACCATGTCGCTGGCTTCACAACGTATGCTTAAAATACATCTAAAGCGCTTGTAACGGCACAGTGCACAAACAGCGCCTATAGTGATTTGCAAATGTCTGTCATGTCCAGGGTGGTTTTAAAAAACGGCAACTACTTAATTTTGGGACAAAACACATTATCAGCAGCGTACTATGTTATCGGTTGACAGAGGCTACATCTGAATATCCTGTCAGTTAAGTCTCCTTTGAATAGGATCTTTATGAACAGCTTGTTCTTATAAATGTAAGGCACTCGATCGTTCCCGGTTTTGCGTTCTGGTGTGCGTGCATTGTTAGGAAATACACCGGAAGATCATTTTTGATTACTGTGCAGGAGACGCTTTTCTGCTCACATGCAATCGCTTCCTTTGATCATAGGTAGCTAGATATCACAAAATGGTACGTAGCGGAGGTCGACTGTAAGGGTCCGGAGACTAAATTTCCAACATAGGGTATTATACCATTTAGGTTTCTTATAAGCAAACATTTAAAATTGAAAAGCTTTTTAAGATTCGTTCTCAACTGTAAATTCGAGTTCGCGACAACAGTTGCTTAACGCCAACAGTATTTGTGCTGCTTGCTCAGCAGTGTGTACAACGACAAAAGTGTCATTCGTGTAGCGACTATATGAATGCACGTAGTGTACATCACAACTGATGATATCTGTATGCAATCTATCCGATTCGCTAAGTATATGGAAATGGCTAACACAAATGCGCGGAATAGCTTAATTAACATTATCCTGTCGAAATGTTGTCCTTTCTTGCTCGTTTGACACTAGCAATGGTTCGTTGTGTATTTCAATCTACTGTACCGCCAATACACTATGATTCCCAACATAGCCCGGATCACATAGTAGGGTTATTGTGGGTGACACCAATTGTGGACGAAAGCTGTTTCACTACACTCAGAGGCCGACATAATCAGGCAGCCACGGACGAAAACTTGAAGGCTGAAACTGTCTAAACCAGGCTTGAGTGTGTTCCCCATGTAGGCCAGCATGGTACAAAGCGTGTCCACTAACGTTTGTGTTGTGGCATAGATAGGCTGTTACTGTGCCGGAGGCTTGAGAACCAGACACTCATTGTCATCGCGCAGCAGCGGCGAGTACGTGAAGGGCCTCTCGGGAACTCAAATGAGATGCTTACCGAGTCTGAGCTGCGGCAGTCGACTGCATCATTAGCGGTGCACTCATGCAACAGGTGATGACTCACTGAGTGCTGGGATTGTCTGCATGTTATCAAATGCCTGTTTGTACCCAGTACGTCAACTGACTCCGGAGACTGCCGTGCAATTGCTGTGTGTGTGAATTCAGTGCCTATTTGAGTTCTACGTTCTATACTCTTACTACATCGGAATTCCTCAATAGCGGATCTTGCCTACAATTTTGTGCTTTTTCCCAATTACGGTTGCTCATTTGCTACGCGCTGTTCGGGCGATACACCAAGAATACTGACTAAAGTTAATCTTGGGGATAAGTAGCTCGTGGGTGATCAAAATTGTATGCCCTCAAACATCATATCAAGTTACGCAGTGAGTAAGGCGTATAGCTGCCTTATATCCAACTGGCCAAATAGAAGGAATGACCAGGAACTATTCGCATCACCGCTGTGATGGGATTAGTTGGACACAGTGTCACATACATACGGGATGAGAATTATTTCCATGAATATTTAAATGCATGCTTATGCAGCAGTTGCCATGTGCCTCGATAAACCAGCCACCTGCATGAAAATGAACAGAATCACTTCCGCTGGCACATGAGAGAAAGGCAACAGGTTGGTCGTTGCCGCCCATAGCGCTCGTGATTTGATCGCGCCTTATCAAGCTTACAAGAAAGATGGCGGATTACGTGCATGCCCAGTGAAAAATTGCATTTTTATGAGCAGCAAGCGCTCTCAGGTGCAAACAAACCGTCTTAGCTTCTACAGTAACCGAAATAGACGAATAAGTCAATAACCAAAAAATTAGCGCAGCGCTGCGTTATATCCGCATTGCATCTATTAGTCTGTCATACTTACTTCACAATTGCAAATTCCGTGACCGCCTGTAATATGTTTGAAGTATACTTACGTTTATCTGCCTTACTTGTAGTAACAATAATAATCATAATGCTATTATTTCTCCTAAGTTCGATATACCGAGCCCACGAATATACGGAGCATATTTATATTTCAACATGTTCTGCCTTGTGATTCTGTCTACTTTTTGCGATTTTGCAGGTTACAATATTTTCTTTCGTACGTTTATCGCCGTTTGATGCTAGTCCGCGGGCATTCGCATTTGGTTGTTTTCGGTGCAGCTTGATGATGCCATGAGGGCGGCTTTGTATGGAGGGAGGAAGAAGGAAAATGATATGACATATGCACTAATCAAATGCAGATGATTAATAAACTCTCTTACTTAATATACTGTAGTAACACAGTTGGTGCTGTTTACGGTTACCCAGTTAGGTAGTTGTGATAATAATTCTATTAATGTAACTGCAATTGATCATCATGCTCAAATTGGTTTGTCCGGATAATTTAGTCAGTGTCCGCATTGTATGGATTTGAAGCATAGCGTAGGGACTAGACATTACTTGGTCTAGTTATGGTGTTGAAATAATCAAGTTCTTTTGGGCTGCCAGATGGTTGAGATGCTGGGTGAGCTCATTTGCATTCCTTTTAGCATTCACTTGTAGGTGGACACTTACAGTCTACGTGACTATGCACGGAAAGGGTAATGTTAAAAATGGCGAACTACACAGATAAGTAGACAAAGAAATGAACGCTAATTCGCAGTAAAGTCAGGATTTTTTTAATGTATCCTACGCCTGTAGACGCCAAAACAGGGAGATAAGGAAACTGTGCAATATTTAACCGATTTTAGCGTAGTGGTATTAAGATAATGCACCCCCACTTGGATCGAGGATATGGCCTGAGCAATAAGTTAATGGGAAATATCGGTGAGACAGTTTGAGCGCAGAGCTAAAGCAACTAGGAACCAGAAGCATAACAGATATAATGCACAATGAAAACGAATAAGAAAGAACAAGTGAAGTATTACGGTCATTCGTGGAACTCTCCCCCGTCGAAACGCTTCCATGCACGGCAGTCCCACGAGAGTATTCACCCGTACTTCTACGCCTCATTTGGTCATGAATCAGTGTGGTTTAAATGCACACTGTCCAATACCGATTTTATTCATCATTTGGGCAATCGTTTTGTTTGGTGACCCAGCTACTCAAACAAGTCAGCATTTGCGTTATTCGTAGTTTCTTGCGTGGTTGATGATCTGGATCACCGGTTGGCGGCATATGCCATTAAGTGTGAGTTCAACAGTTCAGATTGAACAGTTTTTTAATATTTGCATACATATTTATATTTATTAGTGGGTCTTTAGCATGAGTACACATGTTCCTTAGAAGCTTCAAACCATCAGCTCAGGAGATCGGCCCAATAGTGACCAACAGAATAATAGGTGTATAAGATAAAATAGTTAGATAAGGATGTAGAAATACCAACGAAATAAGTAGCCAATTAGCCTGTCTCGCGAATTTTGGGATACCATATGATTGTGTATGCTCAAAAGATGCAGAAGTTTATAAGAACTTGTAGCGTCAATAATGAGTTGGTTTCTCCTTTTACTACGCACTAGATGATGCAAATTATCCGGATGCCCTAGGACAGTAGGATATTTACAATGTAGGAAGGAGAGATAAATCAAGAGATACGCATTTTTTGTTTCTCCATCTACAAGTTGGACTTCAAGGGTGGCATTTTATATCCTTATCTTAAGGTATGATGTAGTGTAATGAACCTGCATTATTGGTCCTATATTGTTTGGACCTGGTGAAGTTAAGACATCTGTAAACACTTGCAAACCGTTTGTTTTCATTATGCTCTGGATGGTTAGAAAATCTCCCAACTTCACATTGAATCTGGTTAGGTTCACACTTTTCAGTACTTCCAATGGTAGCCTGTTCCATATTTTAGTATACCTTACCAAGAAGAATTTCGAGCGAATGTGTAAGTTCCCTTCTTTTACGGGTGGTGAGTAACCCCTGTTTCTTGTGCCATAGGTTGAGAAATTTTGCAAATTTAGATCTACTGTAGTAGCGTGCACCCGTCAATGTATAATGTTTTAAAATAAAGCCAGATTATTTCTCATGCGGCGCAACCACAGATGTCCTAGTTTAAGGCGGTGACAGCTGTCTTCATAGTTCAGATTGGTAGACCGGCCAATGAAGAGTTTCATGAAAGAACGCAGAATCTTTTCTAATGCTATCCGATCCGTTCTATGCAGGCGCGTATGAATAATTGTGCAGAACTTCAGCATGGCTCACTTGATGATCTAAAACATTTCCAGTCCTGCATCGGGTTGTTCAGAGGATATAGTGATATAGTCTTTCAATTGCCTGATTTTCGCTATCTGACCCGGAATATATTACTCCAAGGCTTTTAAACGAAGAAGAGTTTGGAAAGTTGGTACCTGCTAGTGTGATGTTGTTATCCGGTATGCAGCGTTCATACCCTAACACCTGTGATTTTTCAGCGGATAAATTCATGGACACATTTTTAATCCAAACGTCCAGCGCAGATAATTCCTCATGTATGTTCTTAAGGCCTGACTCACAGTTATCAAGGGGAAATGAGTAGGCGAGTTTAATATTGTCCGCAAAGGGGCTCGACCGTCCATACTTTCTGGAATCACATGTGAGTTTCTAAACATTAGGAAGAGTAGTGATCCAATGACACTACCTTGGACAACTCCGCTTGTAACTTCTCTCGAGGAGGAGAGTTGCTGGTCTATTTTAACGTTCTGTTTCCAATCTTCTAGGTAAGATTTAAACCAGCTTAGCAATGGGTTGTTGACTTGGTAAGCGTGCGGAACGGACAGCATAGGTTTATGTGGCACATAACCGAAAGCCTTGTGAATGTATAATAGAAAGACACTATCTGCAATTTTACTGTCAGTAACCGATCTTATGCTGTCGAAGATTTGTATTTGACAGATTCTACAGGATAGCTTCTTGAGAAAACCGCGTTTTGGTTGATTTATCAGGTCTAACCATGTTCAGAATTGAATGAGACCGTTTTTGACAATTCCATCCAGTGTTTTTGACGCTGCCGCAATATGATTATTAGGGCGATAATTCCTCCTCGCAGATCGGAAGCCACCTTCGTGTTTTGTATCATTATTGAGGGTTTCCGCTGCGGAGGGAAATATCTATTGTTTAATGATATGGTGCGGATGTGTAACATCACAGAGGAATGTTTTTGCCTCCACACTTGATGATAGCTAGAGGAATATCATCGGATCCTGACTGAATGACGGTTTTCTTAAAATTATACTCCTTTGAATTACACACAGACTCACAGTAATATGCAAGAGCTCTATCTGTTTTCCGGTTTAGACAAGGATGGGACACACTTATAACTGTATAGAAGGAGGTTGCGTAATAAGAGTTAAATGCTTCACACATTCGGCTACCGCCATCATTCGTTGATCCATCTTCAAAATTCGACTTGGGATTTTGTGGTACTGCCTTGCATTCCTCCTGTTGAGGAGTTGCATCAAGGTAGGCGTCTTTTGGGAATATTTTGGCGCTTTGTTTTCTTTGGTGCTTTCCACTTGTACTGCGTAAACCTTTAGTTTCCGTGGCGTCTTATGAATTGTAAAGTTATTGTTTTGTGATATTGGGACTGAAGGTTCTTCAATTTGGTGGTAATTTCTAGGCATGGTTTGCGGTGCCTACTATGTTATGGAGGTTGTTCCGCTATGCGGGTGCAAATATGTCGGTGCAGATGGGAATATTTTATATAACTTTGTTCATGGCTAAGGTTGCATCATGTGTTAAGAAGAATTTATCTGAACTTAGGGTTCTGAGGAGATTGTCAAATACGATCAAGTTAATAAGATATATGCAACGAGTTGGGTTGTCAGTCATTCGCCGTTTGTATGCTATTTTAACATGCATGTTGCACAGCAAAATATTGTGGTCGCAGCCCATTAGTGGGGCGGTCAATAGTGACGAGCGTCGACGAAATGCCCATGTGTTGGCTATTCTTGTAGGTTGCCTAAATTGTTGAGTCCAACCATTAATCGGAATGCTATGGATTGTTCTCATGAGGCTCTCTGACACATTAACTGTTGGGGTCATCCGGTCAATATGCGGTAGGTTGAACTCACCACATAACAATTCATGTTCGTAGGAAATATTTAAGGCATCGCTGATAGCATCAATCAGTTTTGAGGTAAGACGATTAATAACGCTAGAGGATCTATAAATGCAAACCCAGTATAATGTCACTACAAGGGATTGCTAAGGACAAAAATATTCCAAATCATTGCGGGTCAATAAGATCAACAGGCGTTATTGTGATGTCATTTCGAATGTAGATAGAGCAACCTAAACCTACCTTGCTCAGACGATCTTTACAGAACACGTGGTACCAAATAACTTGAACCTGAGGGTCACTTATGTCTGAGTTGCACCATGTTTTAGTGATGCAAACAAAATAGGGATTTTTAAGACCGACGAAACTTGTAAGGATATGCAAAATAGGTAGTAGTATATTACCACCGCGGAATCTAGAAAAGATACTGAAAGAGGTGCTGCAGTAAGGGTTATAAGGGACTGTTTGCTAGTAGTGTTATTGCCGGTGTGCCACAATGAGGCGTTCGTAATTTGGAGATCTCTAGGTTGCACTGACTCCAACAAAGGTATTCTAATGCAGAGATCATCTGTTGATTCAAGGGGCATAGTGGTGGAAATACTAGTATTGAGTGGTAATATTAACAAGGTATGGTTTTCTAAAATATGCTTTGGAGAAATTTCCATAACAGGGAATTGCGGCGTTCCATAGACTAGGTGGCCCATTAACAAGCATATGAGCAGCATATGACATCGCTCGTATCGCTTGGTGATTGCATCACTTCGAGGAGGAAATAGGTGCTAGCGCAGCGATAACACATTGCGCTCATGGATAGAGCATGTTACTAGCCAACTATTGTAACGCTGCTTTCCCTCCGTTCTCTGTCACGCAAGCCCAGCCGAAGGCAAGTCAGAACAACAAGCCTGCTAGACCGCAGAGTATTAGGAACTGACACGGTGAAGTTTATATGTCCCATGCTCTTACTTCGGCGGGGTCTCATATTTGATCCAATAGATGGCAAGAAAATGGACGGCGACTAAATATTTGGACATTTCGAGTTTGGAAGTTCATTGCGCGCAGGCAACAAGTGGCGACGAGGTCATTACATGTATCACTCTCCGCAGGTATGGAAAAGTTTACTGAAGGCGCGGCAGACCTTGGAATGTTAAACGTCATTCGCTTGTTTGATGCAGATGAACGTGAGAATGTGGCGCAGTTGTATACGATTGTTGGACTCAGCGGAGCAGAGAGAAAAACACGAGGCTTGTGGCCGGTCTCTGACAGAAAGGCACGTGAATGCTCTTGTTGAATGAATATCAGAAGAGCCTAAATATACCCTATCCGCTCTAAGTCAGAGGCTGAAAGCAGTATACGACGTAGTGGCGAACATTACCTCGTTGGCCAGATATCTGGTCGGGCTGATTGTAAACCTGTAGAAGTTGCGCACAATCCCGGAATCAATGAAAAGATTGAAGGACAAAGAACGAGGCAAGTTGTTCTTCTGTACACAGCTACAATTAAATGCAGAATGAAGGGAACCCGTTTGGATAGATGAGACAAATTTCACATCCGTTTGCGCTCGTACTATAGGTCGCTGAAGACGTGGGAATCGTGCACAATGTATCGTGGCGAACAGTCGCGGCCAGAATGTACACGGTGTTGGCGCGATGAGGGGGAAGCATTTATAGGTTTTGAGGTTTTGCATGGCAGCTACGACAAACCACGATGCACGGAGTATGTTCGAATAATTCTGAATGTTCAGTGATATCATTTCATCGATCTATGCATTCTGAGTTGCGACAATGCGCCGTGTCACGTGCACCTGGAGTGCACCTTCCAGGAGGAAAGGTAGCGAACAGAAAGAATGCTACGGCTAGTGACATAAACTAATTCGCTGAGCCATTTTGAAGGCTTAAGCAAGGTTATCAAACCTTATCTGAAAGATGAAATGAGGACTGATTAAAGCGACCTGCTGAGACACCATCCCGAATGCATCCTAAACAAAACAGAGTGACATACAAGGCTTCTGGAAAACTTGATAGATAGAGCGCGCGGATGAGTCAAGTCGTTTCACTGCGACCAGTTGGTGCGACACGTATCCGGGAACTTAGGACACGTAATTTATGTACTTGCTTCATAGATTAAGGTATTTTGAATAAAACTATTTTAGCAAAATAGTTGGCAATGCTTCTCGAAGGATAGGTGTGGTCCTGCTGCCTAAAATGATCTTCATGATGGTCCAGAGAAATATGGGTCATTAAATAGTCGCAGCTATTTGTTGTTGTTGTCGTCGCTACTGATGGTTTTTAAAAAGTATTTAATCAGTTCTGTTGCATTTGGCAAAAATAATGAGTAAAATGTCTTATATAGGGTGTTTGCTAAGTTAGTGGAAGGCCAGCAGGCGGCATTAGGTCTGGAAGGTTGGAAAAGTATTATTTGTGCAGTGACCCAAAGGCTAGTTAAGGCGATAAGCAGACAAGCTAAACAAATTACTGTGCTAGAAGAGAGGGATATCAGTCGTCAGCCGTATTCGACTATTGGCGCATGTTCGAAGAGCGGTTTGAAAACTGCAGAAATGGCATGTACTCAAGTGATGTACGCGCAAACGGAAGGACGGGTAGCGATCACGACTACAAAGAACTTGTCAAAGCGAGAACGGCGCCGAATGCAGACGCAAGTAAATACCCACCACAAGAAAAACCTGATTCACGGATTTACAATTGTGAAGTAAGTATGACAGACTAATAGATGTAATGCGGATATAACGCAGCGCTGCGCTAATTTTTGGTTATTGACTTATTCGTCATTTCGGTTACTGTAGAAGCTAAGACGGTTTGTTTGCACCTGAGAGCGCTTGCTGCTCATAAAAATGCAATTTTTCACTGGGCATGCACGTAATCCGCCATCATTCTTGTAAACTTGAAAAGGCGCGATCAAATCACGAGTGCTATGGGCGGCAACGACCAACCTGTTGCTCTTCTATCATGCGCCAGCGGAAGTGATTCTGTTCATTTTCATGCAGGTGGCTGGTTTATCGAGGCACATGGCAATTGCTGCATAAGCACGCATTTAAATATTCATGGAAATAATTCCCATCCCGTATGTATGTGACACTGTGTCCAACTAATCCCATCGCAGTGGTGATGCGAATATTTTCCAGTCATTCCTGCTATTTGGCCAGTTGGATGTAAGGCAGCTGTAGGCCTTAATCACTGCGTAACTTGATATGATGTTTGAGGGCATACAATTTTGATCACCCACGAGCTACTTATCCCCAAGATTAACTTTATTCAGTATTCTTGGTGTATCGCCCGAACAGCGCGTAGCAAATGAGCAACCGTAATTGGGAAAAAGCACAAAATTGTAGGCAAGATCCGCTATTGAGGAATTCCGATGTAGTAAGAGTATAGAACGTAGAACTCAAATAGGCACTGAATTCACACACACAGCAATTGCACGGCAGTCTCCGGAGTCATTTGACGTACTGGGTACAAACAGGCATTTGATAACATGCAGACAATCCCAGCACTCAGTGAGTCATCACCTGTTGCATGGGTACACCGCTAATGATGCAGTCGACTGCCGCAGCTCAGACTCGGTAAGCATCTCACTTGAGTTCCCGAGAGGCCCTTCACGTACTCGCCGCTGCTGCGCGATGACAATGAGTGTCTGGTTCTCAAGCCTCCGGCACAGTAACAGCCCATCTATGCCACAACACATACGTTAGTGGACACGCTTTGTACCATGCTGACCTACACAGGGAACACACTCAAGCCTGGTTTAGACGGTTTCAGCCTTCAAGTTTTCGTCTATGGCTGCCTGATTATGTCGGCCTCTGAGTGTAATGAAACAGCTTTCGTCCAAAATTGGTGTCACCCACAATAGCCCTACTATGCGATACGGGCTATGTTGGAAATCATATTGTATTGGCGGTACGGTAGATTGAAATACACAACGAACCATTGCTAGTGTCAAACGAGCATGAAAGGACAACATTTCGACAGGAGAATGTTAATTCAGCTATTCCGCGCATTTTTGTTAGTCATTTCCATATACTTAGCGAAGCGGATAGATTGCATACAGATATCATCATTTGTGATGTACACTACGTGCATTCATATAGCCGCTACACGAATGACACATTTGTCGTTATACCCACTGTTGAGCAAGCAGAACTACTACTGTTGGTGCTTAGCAACTGTTACCGCGAAATCGAATTTACAGTTGAGAACGAATCTTAAAACGCTTTTCAAGTTTAGGTGTTTGCTTATAAGGAACCTAATTGGTATATTACCATATGTTGGAAATTTAGTCTCCTGACCCTTACAGTCGACCTCCGGTACGTACCATTTTGTGATATCTAGCTAGCTATGCTCAAAGGAAGCGATTGAATGTGAGTAGAAAAGCGTCTCCTGCACAGTAATCAAAAATGATGTTCCGGTGTATTTCCTAACAATGCACGCACACCAGAACGCAAAACCGGGAACGATCGAGTGCCTTACATTTATAAGAACAAGCTGTTCAAAGCGATGCTATTCAAA
This sequence comes from Dicrocoelium dendriticum, assembly GCA_944474145.2. Lineage (NCBI taxonomy): Eukaryota > Metazoa > Platyhelminthes > Trematoda > Plagiorchiida > Dicrocoeliidae > Dicrocoelium > Dicrocoelium dendriticum. The sequence continues at coordinate 49,054,634 of OX104065.1, forward strand.
GGAAACTTAACTGACAGGATATTCAGATGCAGCCTCTGTCAACCGATAACATAGTACGCTGCTGATAATGTGGTTTGGCACCAAATTAAGTAGTTGCCGTTTTTTAAAACCACCCTGGACATGACAGACATTTGCAATTCACTATAGGCGCTGTTTGTGCACTGTGCCGTTACAAGCGCTTTAGATGTATTGTAAGCATACGTTGTGAAGCCAGCGTCATAGTGCGAAACTGGTTTCAAGATCACGATGCTTTTGATGACAACATGTGTCCGCGTAGCTCGCGCGTCGGCAGCAACCTGTCGCTGCTTTCAAAAATGACTGCTTGATTTGCTGCATGTAGGAGTTTTCCATGTCAGGGTTAACGTGTGCGGATCCCGCGGTATATTATTCACAACAAGCTGCAGCGACGTCGGTAAATGAGAGAACAACGTTTGGCTGATTTCGGTATTTGCGTGATTAACCCGAGTGAACTTGGTGCGCTGCCACTATCTATTGGCTTGCTTTGCTGCCTTTGGCGGTGGTGTGACATTAAGCAATACATCGGTTTTTGTAGCAAAGTGATGTGTGTCCCTGTCGAATGATGTAACTGACGAAGCCTTGAGGCCAGCAGTCAAGTCACTGTATGTAATAGACAGGTTCCGTCTGCACTCATACCAATTTAAATGGTTCCATTTTGTGAGCCATTTGTGTCTTCCAGTCTGCTGTTGTTCACCGGCCTGGGGTACCTGTGTCCAAGTCATACGTTGTTATTTGTGTTCAATTAAACGACAATATGCTCGGCACCGCCAGATTTCACTTCGTATGGGCTGTTGGGTTATCATGACACGCAGTGCTTGGACGGTAGTACTTTTGCAATCTGTCAAGACACTTAACACATTTTTTCGCAGTCACAATGTCCATGAACCGAAGGAATACGCGACAACCGTGGTGCTAGGCATGTGAGCGTAATAAGTCGATTTTATACTCCTCAGTTTCGGCTCATCCGGAATAAAAGAAAATGAGCAGGTACGTGGGGTATATGGTCAGCTAGCTTATAGGAGCATAGTTTCTAGGACTTCGGTTTCACAATTCATTTAAACGGCTACATTGATATTTATGAGACGCGTTGCTGTAACTCGCTCTTGTGGCTGACATTATGGAGTTGTGCCAAGAGATAATGCAGCAGATACTTTTACGTAGATATATTTATATAGGTATACTTATGAGTGGATTGACGGCCATTTCAACTGCCTACATAGACGGCAGATTCCAGATATATGCATCCGTTTTTTTTCTGCAATCTCTTCACATTATAATAGGAGCTCAGTGTCAAGTGAAACGCAACGCATCCTTCATACATCTACCCTTCTCATTCAAAATATGTACCGGCGATTGCGGACGGCACACCACATTTACCTGGAAGCCTGTAAGCGATGGACTCCTTTTTTCTTTTACACACATAATTTGCTCATATATTCAGTGATTATCATGCCTTACACTACAATGCGTGTAACACGGATTCTGCCATTTTTGGACGGTTCTCATAACTCTGACATGACTCTGAAAGGTTAACCAAGAAGAGGAATTTGTATTTAATTACATTTTAGTTATTTTTTCTTATTTTCCTCTTTACAATATAATTGGAAATGTGCTACTAGCAGCTCCTTCATATGTGTACATCCTAAATTCTTTAACATCCGCTGCTTGCGTATATCTTGGATTCTCTCTGTTTCTCCGTCATAGAAGCCTTGGTTTACTCGCTTTATTCGAAACAGACAAATTCAGCAAATATGAATGTTGTCCTTTTTAGCACAGCTTTCGCTTTTTATTAGGATGAATTCACAAAGGAATGATGATTCTAGGTGATTTCCACATGCAGTATATACACTGGTGTTCTCGGACCAACTTTTTATACACTGCCTTCATTTATTCAGTGGGAGTTGATTGGAAAGTCTGGGTTAACATTCCAACTTGATTGGCGAACACATGAGAATTGATGTTTATTTTGTGTGCGGCCAACTTCCATCAAAACATTTTAGAGTTCATCGCTGGTAGTTTCGACAACATGACGCTCCTAAACTTTACCGTTAAAAATGGCCCCTAAGCATGTTCCTTGTTTCTAATACACCAGCCACAATCTTACCTGAAAACGCTTCTATCAAATAATCCGGTCCTGCGATTAAGTCACAGTTTCTCTCCAAACATGCATGCACAGACTTGATGCACGTCTGAAATTTAGTCTCAGTAAGACATAACCTTCGTTTCTGCACAAGAAAACGAATCAGTGACATATAAATAGCCGCAGCCTACGTTCGATGACCCAGAATTCCAGCAAGACGATCATGCGCTAAAAAAGGGTAGCATAGTTTACAATGCATTCACTGATGTACCAACACAGCTTATAAATCAAGCGCTTACAGATTACTAGAAAACTCATGAAGATCAAGCAACCATACGCGTGACAAGTAAATCAAAACATTTGGTACGACTCCGCCGAAGAAACAACAAACGCATTATATTGTTTACTGAAATGGTGAACGGCATCCAGGCGCGTTCGACTCTTTCTTCTACACCAACATAACCCCTGCCACTAAAAATTTAATAACAATATGGCTCAGTTTAATTGCTGTTGCTATCCGCAATAACCGACAAGCAAAATATGCTATTCAACGGTGCTCAATTCTGGAATTAATGGCATAAACTTTCCGCTATGATACCTGAAATGCCCGATATGTCAATGTTCCTATATATATGCCTGCCGTTTCACTATGATCCAAACAATTTGCAGAACAACGTAATAATTTATTCTTCAGATACAACACAAAAGCTGTGCAAAACCTATGTATGCCTTTAACAGGCTAAGCCAAAACATTCATGTAATAACTGGAGTATTCGTGAAATTGGTAAAAATGTGTGAGGAAGTTCATCAACACACTCGAGCTGGTAAACAGGTCCAATCTTGTTTCCATGGCTAATGATCGCATACATTTTTGTAGCTTCATCGTCTGAACCCCATAACGGACTCCATTGACTCAAAAGTTGCCATATTAATTCTATGCTTGCGCACACATAAAACATTCGATCAGGTGCCTCACAAAGTTTTGTCAAAACAGCAAGCTTTCTTTGAAGACTACAACATATTTATCGGTTGGCTATCGTTATACATGAACGTTAGATCTAAAATTGTCACCTTAGGCGACTGTTGCTCTCTCTCCCTCCAATTATCAACGGGTTAAAAAAGATGTGCGCTCAGCACATTGATTTTCCTTTTTATTGTGTCGATATTATCCGTTTGGTTAACGAAACTGGCTTGCCATATTTATTTGCTGATAATATAGCATTTGTCCACAAGTGCCGTATATTTGAGCTTACGAATGTGCTACTACTCGTTCAAGAATACGTTCATTCGCTTGTGACTTGGTGCGACAGGTGGATGGGGACGTTTTAAGCATAACGGTCCTGCATCATATTTTGCTGTCGCTTGACAGCTGAAGTATCCATCACACGTAACAACGAAGGCAACTATGTACCACTGTCTACCCGTGACCTCGGAATCACATATTCTGGTTACTTCAAATTCTCTGAACAGGTAGATTACCAGATAGCAGGAGCCAGAACATTCTTCGCTAAAATCTCTCATAACATGCATACAATCACAGCTGCAGTTAAACTATGTAAAATCCTTAATCTTCCAATCCGGGATTATCGCAGCATAATCTGAGGCAATGTGAAGAAATCAGACAAAACCTCCCTTTAAAGCATTCAACGGTTGATCATTAAGCACGCAGTGGGAAAGCATTCTATCATGTACTCTCAGGAGCCATGAAGACAACTACATGTAGCTCCGTTTTGGCTGCAAATAATAAAATATACATACGGACTGCTGCGCCATCGGGTTCAAGGCAATACGAATCGCAGGCGATTCGTCGTTTACTTCGCAGCACAATTACACCAATGACATGAGTAACCAAGCCTTTACACTAACTACACAAATAAGCAAGCAAATTTTCTGTCTAACCTTCGTCTCAATGTATATGCTTCACTGTGGAATCAGTTGCCATTCACCATCAGGTCTTATGATATTGTGCAATCAATTTGCATTAATTTCGGAAGCAAGCTCTACCGGGACACCATTATGTCACTTTTTTGTGGTACAGGTCATTTGGACATTCATTCAGTGAAATTCCAGATAATGTCTAATAGCTATGATATCACCAATTCAAGCAATGTATTTAGCCCTCAGTGTCTTTAGCCTACTGACAGTGCAAACTTGCCTCCTATCATCGCATAAGACAAATATACGTGGTAAACATTTTGCCAGAAATGCAGACAAATATAAGAAGATAATGTGCTATTGCTCTTGCAAGAGCATGATATCTTCTATGGGTAAATACGTTTTTCCAAAATTGCCATAGCTTGTTATTTGAAAGGAAACATGCCCATTCTTCTTCTTCTTTTTATCATTATTATTATTTTCGTTATACTGTTCATTGTTTCGGCCCGAGGCAATACTATCCAGGTGCATAAATGTGCCACTGGTACTGTGCATCTTATACCGAGCACAAGTTTTGCGCGCAATAAGTTTCGGCTGCTAGGTGAGTGCTGGTAATTTTGCACAGGGACGCTGGCCGCCGGCCGGTTCGGAATACGAACCGATGGTAACTCTTTCCGACAAAACATCAGTTAAAATGGTGCTGACGGCGAATGTGCAGACACCTCATCCTAGCATTACCGGCTACGTTTATTAGTATAGTTGGTGAACGCATGCACCGACACTCTCACCATTGTCGGCCTCCTGTTAACAGCATGTGTCAAACTATCGGGAGCATACATTTCCTCCATGGACTCATACATCTAGCCACGTGCTTACATGCATCGAGTCACATTGGTCAATGTCAAATGACCAATGAGAGTGTCACTGGTTGTGCGTACACGCAACCACTCAGGAAGAGAAACAATTGACGCCTGCGTGAAGTTGAATGCAAAAAGGTTATTTGAATGTTGTAAAAGACTAACTTATTAGCACCATGCGTGAATTTGCCCGTATAAAGTTACATTTTAAACACCTTGTTTACGAATTGTCCGAATGCTAATAGCTAATATCGGTTGACCACTCAGTGCTTCGTAGACGCGCTTTCCGTGATTAGTAGGTTAATTACTTTTGCGTATTATTGAAAGATGCTGCTATTTATAAGGAGAAGAAAAGACACTATGTGGAGTATGTTGTACGGTAGCGTACTGTTTTAAAGTCGACTGGTTGTGAGCTGCGCCTAGATTAATTGCAAACGGCACATCGGCATGCGTAGTATTAAATTCACTGGGAGAGGTTATGGTCTTATAGTGTTTAAGATCGTCAATGGAGAAGTAGATGTGACCAAATAAGGTTTCGACTATCCGGAATTAGACTCACCTTTCTTGGCAAAACTCCAAATACATTCACTGTAACAGGATGGATTTTTTTAATTTATTTAGGTTTCGTCTGGTTAATCACTGGGAACTGCTGCCAAAATTAAAGTGGCAAGTACTCACAAGAAACTTGTACGGCAAATTACTACTAAAATTTGGCTTTTAAAACAAAAGCACAATAACATAGACGAAGGTACTGAAAGTTTGTTAGAAAGATAATAAGCAAACATTCGCTGGTCCCATGCTGTATTGAAATTTTACAGGAGATCTAAATAAGTCAACATGCTAATATTGCGCAATGGGTAGAAGGTCACATTGTATGCCAGCTACCATTTATCAGCGATATGCTATCGCGTATTTACGATGTAATTTTCTGATAAATTTTGATCGAATATTCATTTCTTTCATTTGACTGCTACATAGTTATTTTAAGGTACCTTTGAATTAGTTGAGTTATGTAAACAGAATGAATGTTACAATTTTATGTCTGGGTTTTCGCTTACACACATAAACTTTGTGTGATTCTTAGCTGTTTTTTCATAAGACCTGAAAATGTCCCATTGTTCAAATGTCACGCGATGCCTGGGCTTGAATTGAGTATGCAAAATTGACTGGTTCCTGGAATATGTATTGCTCAGTTTGATGTTTATATTTCACAGGATTTGGTAAACTAGATATATAACAGTTGAAAAATACTTTCTGTTCCCCTAATTCAAGAAGTGCTCCGAAAAAGTCACACACGCGCACAAACATGCAGTGACAACCTCGGTGCGAAAGCATATTCGGTGCACTGACCCTGAATGGATAATCCATGAAAGGGCACCAGAACAAAAATCCTGAATCATACGCCGTCGTACAAACGGCACACATCGCTATACAAGGTAGCAAGCTCGCCACGTAAATCAACTGCCATGGCATCATTGCTAGCTTGCTGCGTCTGGCACTGACTGCTTTACGGTGAGAGTGAACCAGGGACAGAATGACGATAATGCGCATCATTTTGTGGGTCCTTAGACCAGCAACGCGTTCATGGATATTAACTTGGACACTATATATTGATGCAGGCCATAATTCAAAAGCAGGTTGCATAATTTTAGTTTAGTTTTGTAAATGAATGCAATCCGATACAGGGGAAGGCATTTGACGAGATAAATCACGTGAAATTATGAATCGATTTGGCCTGTAGTCCGTGATAACACAGCGTTTATCACACAACACCACCCTTGTCCCTCCGTGTCCAAATTTGCTCGTCTTGGCTACAGAGTCACCTTAATAATGACAGAAGAATGGTGGATCTCTAGTGCAACCACGTATATACCTTTTGTTTCTTATTAATGATCAAAGCAAATTAACACCTTATGGACAAAAATAGCAGTGACAAATAACCGCAGTGGATTACCGCTCTTGCAACATGAAGGTGATAGCCATCATTGACTATCTAAATCCAAGGGAGAGCCGTAACCAATTTTCTGCATGGCTGGGAAACATGACCAGCAGTTTCTCGTTCGCTACGTAGAGCTCATACAGTTCCCATGTTAATACACACAGCGTTCCGCATTTGTGTTTCCTTTGAATGCACGCAGGATTACTAATTTCGTGCTAATGCTATCATCTAAGTAAGTCAAACTACTAGCACATTCGCTTACCAACGATTTAATTTATACTGACAATTTCACCTTAAACATCCAACTGCATTTCAATTCATGTTAAAATAAAAGTAATGTACCCTTAAAATTGCTCTGCATATAGGGGATGACATTTCCTATTCCGTTAGCGAGAAGAAAGAATAAAACTTTTGTAAACTTTGCGAATACAAATGGCGTTTCCTAGATGAAACAACAAAATATATATTGGAGAACCCAGAACACTAACTAGCCTGAGAAATGCCGTTACTTACAGGCACTTGCTTTGATTATGCACTGCTTAATCGTACCGATTATGTCTGGTTTGTTAGTTATGTTGAGAACCAGGATAAAATCTGGTGAGATGGGATGAATGTGTGGAGTGTGGTCCATTAACGAGCTTGATGGATAAGAGTGAAATCGTTCCACCTATCAATGAATACCAAATCAAGCGCAAAACCGGAGTCCATTTGTCTACTTACATATGTACTATCTCGAATTTGCATGCAAGACAGGACTTGGTAGGTGAAAATGTAGGTTGGTTATTGTTATTTAGACTGCGTGGTGACATAATTTGCAGCGTTTGCTTTTTAAGGATTCTTTTCATAATCCTTGCTTACATAGGTATATGGCTGAAGGGTTGTCAGGCACTTTCGTATATTAGAGGAAAAATGCACATTTCCAGGTAGCTTGGAAGACACAGCTTCTTATTGAGAGGTTGAATGTGTTCCGGATAACGAACGAAATGTTTGAACTCTCCAGTTCACAAAGCGAGGAAGGTATACCATCAGATTCAGGTCAGACTGACATATTGTGCAGAAAATGGTTGATGACAGATAGCTTAGCTATGGAGCTAAGTATGTGTTTGGTAATGTCATTGTAAGGTCAGTAAAAAGTCGCAGAAATGTTTGTTCAGACTCACGTGTATGTTTGCTTTGTCAGGATTAAATGTTTGTCATGTATCACAAATGAGGAACTGGAAGTAAAACCAAGATACTCCTTCATTTTAACACAGCGGTAAGTGCATTATACGTACATACGCTTATACTTGAAATTATCTATTGTACTGGTCTGCCCAAGGCTGTGGGGTTCTTCATCACAGCAAACAAAGGTGGAAATACATGGTCTTTCTTAAGTACACCTCATTTTCTTGTCTATGGTCGAAGACGATGTTGGAGGAACCTGTATTTTTTACATATCGGTGTACTCCTGCGTTGCTCTGATGTTCGTAAACCAAGGCAACTTTTAGTGATAATATCCAGTCGTTATGGGAAATATTACTTTGAATTTGTGAAGAAAGTATTAGTTCTAGCTCATCGACTTAAATATATCGAGTATCTCCTCTACCCAATGTATTTCACTAGCCAATAAGAAGACACTCGTCTATAAACATGTCTGTTCAGCTCAAAAGTGGTTTTAACTACCATCCGGTCGCAACATTGGATGAGGTCCAGTACTTTCGCGAATACGCGCAAGTTGTCAGCTACGATTAAATGTCAAGCAGATTGTCTTGTTTAGGGAAGGTAAGTACATGTTGAGTCCAGTCACATGCCCTGTTTGAGAATACCGGTGGATGTGCGGATGATGAAATCAACACTCACCATGGTGTGAGTCGAGAGCAGATCGGACACATGACTGATGTATCCAGCAAGCTACTCAGCGCGTTCTTTATTACCGTGTGATTGTTATAGACACAAACAATCAAAAGATCAAGTTGTCCTGCAATGTATTTATTCAACTTGAATCTACAGAGCTCACAGTTCCTTGAATGGCCTACCAAGATGGAGCAATATGAAGCGTTATGCCTTCAATTTAATGGCGGATATAGTGTGGGGAAAATGACGGTAATACCTATAGTCGGAAAAACCGAGTAGGCAACATCAACACGCGTGTTTTTCAAGTTAAATTGCATTGATTTCTGGTGGCAATTCCTTTGGTGCTTAAGATTATAAATAAATAAATAAATTTTATTCTCCGCCATGTGAGGCATGTCCTTAGATGCGTGATCATGGTGGTGCAGCAGTGTGGACCATAAACTGAAACATACAAATGCTGGTTATTAATTGGAAGTTGAAAATAAAAATAACGTTTTTGCAAGCGACAACATGTAAGGTTTGTGTTCCGAAATAAGGCAAAATTAACTAGTGGTTCGTTACAGGACGATGCGTCAAATACGAAAATAGTTGCACCTAAGCAATGGCAAAGTGTATCAGGTTTCCAAATAATTTCACGGATAATAGGTGAGTTCATTTGACAATCAGTGTGTGTTGCCGATTTGCGGTTGTATCATAGTCTTGTTATTCACGGTCTACACGACTCACAATTTTGCATAGTATCTGTTAATTTCCTAATATACTCCGGGAAATCACGAAGGTCAGCTTGGTTTTCGGTATTTCAACAATTTAGATTCCTTTTTCCGAAATTCATCTAAGTCCATTGACAAGGGTGTTCCGAGCAAGCAACATTAGACTCATAAGTATGTTTCCCACTTGCCCAATTGTGTTAAGTTCATATAGTTGGAGATCTGTCTAGGATAGAGAAAATATTTCCGATCCAGATAATACCAATAGTGAAGAATTTTATTCCGTCATGTACCCCCGTTAGGTCGTTATCTGACTGAGAAAATCGAATGGTGTCTATCAAAGCGTCTTAGCTTTCTCAGAAAAGGTGAAGCATTATAGCTAATGATGTAGCCGGTATATGAAAAAGGTTAACAATTATTTTTTTGCCAAGGATATTACAGCGATTTCAGGGTAATTCGTGTAACTGATTACGCATCCGGCCTCAGCTTTACCAGATAGATTTTACCTTTGAGATATGATGCATCAAATAAAAGGCACAATAATTTAGAGAACAATTGAATGCATAGTTTATTAATCACATGGAAATCGTGTCTTGCACTGCCAACACGGATAATGAAATTTCAATTGTCATACACATAGGTTGGCTAAAAAATAATCTACACAGCTGACCTATATTTTGAGAGTTGATTCGTAAATCCAAGGCTGATTTCATGATTTCCTTCTATCTGAATCATCAATAGACTCAGCCAGAAGGTATAAAATTAGTCCGCTAACGCTTTTTGTCTCATCAGGCCTTAATATCACTTTCACATTAATTTAACTATCATGAAGATTTGCACCAGGTTCTTGCTATTTAATTTATTATGGAGAAAAAGCAACTTAATGCTCATGATACAACTTAATTTGTCAAATATTGCAGATACATTGCCCCCCATTCTTAACGGCCTCTTGATTTATGTTTACCCAGGAAGTTATGCCCAAGGGAGACAACACCACTCCATTAGACCCAACACTGTTCCCACATGTTCTAAAATTCCGATTATTAATGGCATGTCGAATTTGAGGATCATCGATATGGCATGATTTTAGATTTTTTTTACCCCGAATAAGGAATGATCTACAGAATTAAGCGAAACGATCAAAATTTTTGCCCAGTGCTTTAATAGACTACATCATCAGCCCCCTACTCTTGCGTTGTTGCTTGGTTCGACAAAATTGATTAAATAGTCGCAAACTTTTTACCACCATGCGAGGTGTCATCATCACATGTTGAAACGTATGATAGGGAAACATTTGCGACTATTTACTCAAGTTCAGAGACTCAATCAACAGCAGATCAAACAACCCGGGCGACCAGTTTTTCAAATTATTTCCATCCCTAAATATATATGAAGTGGTGGGAGTAGAACGTTTCCTCTGTCAACCAAACGCTTCTTGGTGATGTTCCCTGCGCGTAATTTCATGTTATCCCAGGTAGGCCAAGTTACTTTATTCTACTGATGCTTATCCTTACTGTCTTATTATCACAAGAAGTAAGGATACTGCGCATATTCAGTTTACTCTATAATCAAGAAGTTTATCAACTTTAAATTGACGTTAATAATCCAGTGGCAATTGTGCGGCTTGAAGACATTTACGTCGAAAGTATATTAACAACAATCATAAATATAACTTGTATTTCACTCCCCACCATAGGCGCAATAGAATACAAACTTTTCTCGATAGAAACAAGAAAACATTTTTGACCAATTTTTACATCATCTTTAATGTAAGGAGCTTGACTCACGACGGAGTGATATTTTTTCTTTGTTTTGCCGCCATATACATTCACAAATAAAGCAGAAGATATTGGTGCCCTTGAACATGCTACTAGAAGCTACGATAATATATGTATAAGAAATAAACAAGGAAAACTTTGTATATATACTAGCTGGCCAGCCGATCAATCTCCTCGTGGTGCCAGCTGGGTGGTTCGGATTTACCCCATTCCAGCAAATAGTTCGGCGGCAGTGTTCCAGGACGTGGTGAATTTTCGCCTGGCAAGCGTTCTCCCTATAAAAAGCCACAAATGTCCATTTAACAAAACTGTGACGTGGCGTTTGTGACTCGTCACCAACTAAAGTCACTATTGCTTATCGGGACAACCGCTTCAATTCCACAGCCATCAAGCATCCATTTAGCGCTGGCGACACGTTCAAGCACAATCAAAAGGGCAGAAAAACCTTTACAAATTCCATATACACAGTTAAACATACCCACATGCACACTTATATACATTCATATATCAACATATGCGACAATCCCATCGTTCCATTGTTATTAACTGATCACATTTTGTGTTAACATGATCATGCCTTTACAGGCGTGCCTCAATTAGTCCAGAATAAACATTTTAACTATTTATTTATATATATTTGCAATTTTACTGATTATCTTATTTCATATCACAGTTATAGCTAAACCAAGAAAACTGCTTACATTATTGAATTCAGCATTACCGAATAATGTGAAACTCTTGAAATATACTCGACCAGTGAATCAAATATATGCCTAAACATTTTTGATTTATTTAGTATGTATACACTGAATATTTTTATTCAGTTTTTGATGTAGGGACTAGGTTTCTTGAAACAGTATAGAAAAAGCTAAGGAGCGTTATGTACTTAACGCAGGTGCATTTGGACAACTTTCGTTGGATGTAGGTAGGGTGTGACCTAATGAAAGAGGATTAGATGCAGTTGACTAGGCGATATAGCACTTCGGGTAGTAAAGGATCAATAGCTTTATTCTCACATAAATGCAATATTTGTTTTCTAGTCAGTATCCGAAGAAGTTTATGAGGAGAGAAAGTCAAGTGAGGTTGGTTGAGGTTGTTCGCCATTGCAACGAAATTATTCCGACCCCCAGAATTCTAGCTGGGGCATCACGCTTCGCAGTCAGAGCTAAGACAAACAATCAACATGGACACTTAGTGCGGTAATAAGTTTAGCTTTGTTCAGCTTACTGCCATCGGATCCCAACTGCAGATAAGAACAACGGGCATCGTCAGCACGTGAACCACTCGAGTGCTCCACATTTACCGAGGTTTTCCCGCTTTGCGCAGCAACCATTCACCCATGGTGGAATACGGCGGACGACTGACAATCCCCTGTCTCCTGCCACCGTGTCTAGTGCGTGGTGTCCGCTAACCGCGTTATATCGCCACTGGGCCGCTGTACAAATAACAGGTACCCAAATTTCACATACATAATGCCGCCTGCAGGCCTTCCACCAAATTAACAAGCATCCTTTATACACAGTTTACTCCTCCGATCTGCCAATATCACAGATCTAATCACCTGCACTTTCAACACCGACAGTGCCGACAGCAGCAACAAATATCCGCAAATATTTAAGCATCCATAATACTCTGTGTCCGCCATGCGCAGCATTTAATGCAACAGGACCCCTCCTATCCATCGAGCAATATTGTACATAAGGGAACAAAAGACCTTACTCTCTAGGTTAGTAGACATGATGTTTAAAGGCACCAAGCTTCGATCACTAACCTGCTACCTATTCATAAGATTAACTGCATTCAGTATTCTTAATGTATAGCAATAACAGCGTAACTAACAGCATCTGTAAGTGATCGAAGACAAATAACTGTAGGCAAGATCAGTTATTGAGTAATTCAGATGCAACCAGAGTGCAGAAAGTAGAAATCAAATAGGCACTGAAGTCGCACACACAGCAGTCGCACAGCTAATTCTCCCGAGTCAATTGCACGTATTAGGGACGGACATGCACTCAGTAGCACTCAGACATTCCTATGTTGCAGGCGTACTCCGCTAACCATCCAATCGTGTGCCGCACTTCAGATTCGGTAAGCGTCTGTCCTGAATTCTAGACAAGCACTTCACCTACTTGCTGCGGCTACGCGATGACATTAAGTGTCTGCTTCTCAAGCTGCCGTCACAGTAACAGCCCGCGCATGCCACATCACGGGCTTTGGTGGACACGTTGTGTACCATGCTGGCCTACTTGAGGAAGACAGTCAATCCTGGTTTACACAGTTGCAGCATTCATGATTTGGACCGTTCTCTTTGTCATTCTCGTCCGTGGCTGCTTGCTTATGTTGTCCTCTGTGTGCAATGAAATAGATTTGTCCACAACTGGTGTCACCCACAGTTAAACTACTATGCGATCCGGGCTAAGTTGGGAATCATAGTTTACTAGGAGGAGGCTGACCGAAGTAGTCCTGAACCGGGCACAATGATTTCATCCTTACACCAAACTGGCAGACAAAGATCCACGAGGGTGGTTCTGCTACAATTTTGGAGGCTGCGTATAAAATGTCAGCCGTGATTGCGCAATCTTATGTTCAACCAGAACCAGGTGCCAAGAATTAAGAATATTGAGACGACTAAGATTTCCTTCACAAAACATGATGCAGGGTACAAGATTATAAATAGGTTAGTCCCGGTATCCTCACAGTCTAAATATCATGAAATGTTGAGTTTCTACTTTAAATATTACACCAATGAAGTTTCGGTTATCTGAGGTTCTGTTTTTGGATATTCTACAGCGCTGCTTGCCATACCATTTTTTCTGTCAAATCGTTCCGAGAAAACGGTTTTTAAACATTGTGGATTGGATAAATTGCATACAGAGATCATCAGGATATAATATACACCACGTGCATTCATATAGTCGCTACACGAATGACACTTTTGTCGTTGTACACACTGCTGAGCAAGCAGAACAAATACTGTTGGCGCTAAGCAACTGTTATCGTGAACGCGAATTTACAGTTGAGAAAGAATCTTAAAACTCTTTTCAATTTTAGATGTTTGCTTATAAGAAACCTAAATGGTACAATATCCTATGTTTGACATTTGGGGTCCTGTACATTACAAACGATCTCCGGTTCGTACCATCTTTTCGATAGCTAGCCAGCTATGATCAAATGAAGCGATTGCAAGTGAGCTGAAAAGCGTCGCCTCCATATTACGCGAAATTGATCATCTGGAGAAGTTCCTGGCAAAACACTCAAACGGGAAAGCGAAAACCGGGAACCATCGATTGTCCGGCGTTCCAAGGAAATTGATATATATAACGATGAAATTCCAGGAAGACAACATTGGCAAGCTATTTTAAATATCTTCCGTCATTCAGTAACATAGTAGGCGGCTGAGCATGTGGTTTGGCACCAAATTTAGAAGTTGCTGTTTTTTAAAACCACCCTGGACATGACAGATATTTGCGCGTCATTATAGGCGCTGCTTGCGTATTGTGCCGTTAAAAGCGCTTTAAATGCATTGTAAACATACGTTGTGAAGCCAGTGTCACGGTGCAAAAGGGTTTCAAGATCACGATGCTTTTTGATGACAACATGTGTCCGCGTAGCTCGCGCGTCGGCAGCAACCTGTCGCTGCTTTCAAAAATGACTGCTTGATTTGCTGCATGTAGGAGTTGTCCATGTCACAGTTAACGTGTGCGGATCCTGCTGTAAATTATTCACAACAAGCTACAGAGACGCCGGTGATTAAGTTAACAACGTTTAGCTGGTTTAGGTATTTGTCTGATTAACCCGAGTGAATTTTGTGCGCTGCCATTATCTATTGCCTTGCTGTGCTGCCTTTGGCGGGGATGTGACATTAAGCAATACATCGGTTTTTGTAGCAAAGTGATGTGTGTCCTTGTCGAGTGATGTAACTGACGAAGCCTTGAGGCTAGCAGTCAACTCACTGTATGTAATAGACAGGTTCCGTCTGCATTCATACCAATTTAAATGGTTCCATTTTGTGAGCCTCTTGTGCCTTCCAGTCTGCTGTTGTTCACCGGCCTGGGGTACCTGTGTCCAAGTCATACGTTGTTATTTGTGTTCCATTAAAGGACAATAAGGCTCGGCACCGCCAGACTTCACTTCGTAAGGGCGGTTGGGTTATCATGACACGCAGTGCTTGGACGGTAGTACTTTTTAAATAAGTACATATCTATATATATACATATATATATATGTTATATTCCTCGGCGATTCAACTCGCAGTCCAACTATGTGGTCTTATCAATGTGCACAACTGGATGGCAAAAAATAATCAATTTTTTCACGATTTTTACAATGGATCCAAAACAGGTATTAAAGTAATTGGCAGGCTTAATGTATTAAAGAAATTAGAGAAGCAGAAAAGATAACTTAGGCAGACTTAAACAAATGCCCAGTGAAATTAACACTGCCGATCGTGGATCCGTTCCATGGGTACCTGCGTCCATGCAATTTTATTCTCTCGGTAGGTTTCGCCCGCACTTCCATGCTACACAAATGCTGACAAATGAGTTTATGCACATTCTTGCCCTTGTTGTGGATCTACTGGCACATACTGTATGGAGAAATACCCATGAAGATAGTGGTGAACTCATGCTTCTTTACAAAGCCAAAATCAAACTAATGCATTCAAAATGCTTTATTGCAGGAGCAACAGCTTCGCAACATTGCTTCAAATCCACTAGAATTTTCTACTTTTACGTCTAACCCAAACTGCCAAAATCAAAGAAGGAAGTCGGGTACTCAGAAATTTTGGGAAACTACGTACATTGTTGCAACTACTCAAAAGAAGGAACCCTAACCTGCCGCAGGAAATTGGAACGTTTGTTTTAGACCATGGTTCAATAACGCACGACATCTCCTGTATATGCGAGGCTATGGACTGTATATTGCCTCCTGTTTTGTCCCCAACACTCAGCCATTTTTTCCTTCCCTTTAAAAAGAAGGACCAAACTAGACTGCAATATCCTTGTGATGTTAAGAGAGGTGTAAAGTGCCATCGCATGCATAAGAGCAGCAACTCGTCCAGGTCCAGATGACATCACCCCAACTGTCAACTCGAAGGAATAAACCACGCTCTATTTTTATTAAACATCTTCACACTTCCACTCACTGCCGGCTACTTTCCAAATCAATGGAAGCAATCGATTATAACGCCTAAGGACAAGGGTGGCCCGAGAAAAGAAGTGTCAAGCTATCTCCTAATAAATCACACCTCTGCTGCTTTCAACGCCCTAGAGCCGATAGTCAAGAAGAACATTATTCAATATCTTACAAGACTGGATCTGATCTCCCGCTCACAGCACGGCTACACTCAAAACGTTCCTGCGTTACATGCCAGCAAGAATTTCTCCATCACGTCACAACTGGGATGGACAGAGGAATGGCAGTTATTACAATTCTGTTGGATATGCAAAAAGCGTTCAACCGCCTGCTGCACAAGCCACTGCTGTCTGATATAGATTCATATGGAATTAGAAATCCTCTGCGTTACTGGTTCGACTTATTCCTAAACCGTCGAACTCAGGTGGATCCATTCGGTCAGCAACATTCTACACAGAAACAAATAACCAGCGGCATCTTCTAGGGAAATGTGCTCGGACCAATATTTTTCCCAATCATAAAACATATATGTTACTCGACCAAACATGGACACTCATTTCTGGTTGAAGATGACCTCAAACTGGTTTAATCATTTCATTCAGACCAACTACATATAGTTTTGGGAAATATCTGTGAAGACCAATCCGCACTACATATAGCTAGTGATGGTTTCTTAAAGAAGTTTTCCGCAATGAAATTCCAAGTACTTGGGTACAGATGCCGCATCCTAGAAGGCTCTATCATACTTGCCGGAAACTTGATCCCTACCTATGAATCAGTATGGGACATAGGAATTAGGTACTCCGACTCTTTCAATTGCTTCGAACATTTACTTGGTCATTTTGCGAAATCATGGCACTTATGCGGATATATCACCAGAACTTTCTCCCTACCTGAAGCACGACTTGAGTCATTCAAGACAATCGTACGGCTTACTATGGAATATTGTATTATCGTTCACAGGCAATTGAGAAAGAAAGACAGAACGGCTCTGTAAACATCCGATGACCATTTACCAAGCTGGCCATGGGGTGCTGCTCAAACCTGACTTATTAAGATCGCTGTCAAAAACTCCAACTAGATCCCCTTTGGCTGAGACCCTTAAAGAACAACCTCGTTCCCTTCTGCAAAATTGTAAACCAACGAATTTACGCAGACAGCACCGCACATGAACTACGAGAGACTGCAGTCTATCCACACATAATGGCGGCTAGTTGATACCCACAAACCTTTCAAGTCACGAAACTCGGTCAAATTTCTTCCTAGTGCGATACTCTGATTTGTGGAACAAACTGCCCCTACAGATACACAAGTGTAGAAGCTATGTCACGTTTCGAAATTTCCTTCAGGCGTTCCTCACTATATCAAATAGTTTGAAGATATTTGACTCGCAGCAAACTCTACAAACATTAACAGAAGCTGGTATAAAAAAGTTTGAGCAGATCTCTGCTTGTAACTAGCTTACCCACTACATGTCATTACCTACAATACCAAATCCTGTGTCTGCGCAGTCTAGTAGCTCCTCCCATATATTATTTACTGATGATACAAACATCGGTAACATTTATACATGAGATGCACGGGTCTAAGACCCGAGGAAAAAAGAAAAATTCATGATCCGAAATGCTATTCACAAAATTTTCTTTACTATTATAAAACGTGTTCAATATACGAAAGTTCGCTCCCACTTATGGGGCTGTGTACCATCTGTCGGTAAATATACAACTGTATTTATTTATTTTATACCTGCGGCTTGCCGGTGTGGCGTAGTAGCAAATGAACCATCAACTGTTTATCATATGTTGTGTTCTTTTGAAGGCTGCTTTGATACATGTATTATGAGCGATGAAGACTCAGTCCAGTCCATCATGCGGATCATTCCATTATGATACTTTCTTATACGCCAGTCAATTTGTGGCAATGTGCATTGCATAGGTAAAGTCTTTCATAATCTGAAGCTATAATCCGTCACAACAGGATATCAGCCCACGCGTGGCAAACAATGAAATAAAGAGGAATGTAGAAAAAGAAGAATTATGTGAAAGAGGTACTATATCGTTAATGTAAAGAAATAAGCAGGCTTGTCTTTTAAATCAGCGTAAAAATAGATCGAGACAGTCATACGATCAAATTGCGTGGCATGACAGCCACAGCATAGGCACAGCGTCCATGAACTGAAGGAATACGCGACAACCCCGGTTCTTGCTATCTGAGCGTTATAAGTCAATTTTATACTTCTCAGTTTCGGCTCATCCGGAATACAACAAAAATGAGCAGCCACTTGAGGTGTATGACCAGCTAGCCTATAGGAGCATAGTTTCTATGTCTTCGGTTTCACACTTCATGTAAACGGCTGAATTGGTATTATGAGACACCGTGCTGGAACTCGCTCGTGTGTCTGATATCATGGAGTTGTCTAAAGGACAAATCTCGTTAAATACATATTGCACAACAGTTAATTTTCCCTAATTGTAATGACACAAATCCATGTGGTAAACAAAGCAACTATCATGAATACCCTTATAATAATATTTTCTAAATGGTGCTCCAAATTGGTATCCATAAAACTGAACGTGTGCTAAGATGCTGTAAAATTTATTTGTTAAGTGTCAGTCAACTTTTCGATAGCTCTTTAATTCACTTTGAATACCACTGCGGATATATGGTGAGAGCAGATTAACGTAAACCAACCCCATATTTCAACTAATGCATCATCGTCACTCCTCCTCATCAAACTTGGGTTAGTCTCAAAGCGCACCAGACGCCGGCGTTTCGACCTTCTTGGTCATCTCAACGATGCACCTCCCAGTGGACCACTGCATGGTTCTGTCCTCATGACTTCAGGATGCCTGCAGCTAGTTCCACTTCGTCATGGGTGACAACCAATGACCTGCGTGATTGACAGTTGGCTATAGTGGGCTGTATTCGGCTATATTTGATTATATGACATTGAGAAGGTTAGTCAATTTAGATGTCAGATCTGACGACTGCACAGAGTTTTTATGATAACTCGCCTATGCATTACAAACTTCCTAGTGACGATACATGATTGGTTGTAGGTTGTGAACCAGGGAATTCTGTCGACTAGGTCTGCATCGATTTCATCAAATCGTCCAAGAATGATACCTTGGGTTCCTACTAAACAAGGTTAGGTTGTGCGGTATTGCTGCGCCATTGAATGCGTGGATCTATGAGTGTCTCGTTAGGCGCAGGTTAACATACAGGTCGACAGCCAACCAACATACTGGTTTACTTCTATTAGTGGGGTACCCAATGCATTTTGTTAGGACCCACTCGTTTGGCAATCTACATAATCGATCTACTACGTTATCTTCAGTCAAGTTATGCCCTGTTTGCAAACGACTTGAATAATAGACAGCGACCAGCACATTTAATGTCTGCGGCTTACTTCAGCAACATCACAACCGCCAGTCTACATAGGCTGAAGAAAGCCGCCTCCCGATCAAACCAGGCAAGTCTGTGTTCACTAGTCTGTGAAAGGTTAATGACTGTCGTACCTACACCATCGAAGGCCAAATGCTAAGTCGTTCAGACACTAAAAACCTTCACCCAGTAAATTTCCTGTATGTGCTCTAGAAATTGTATAAAACGGTCTTTGCTGAAACTTTCGTTAATTAGCTGGAGAACTGCAACGTTTTGACACCTGGGCAGCTACGGTTCCATCAAAACTGGTCATGCATCACCAACCCGTTCCTGACACGCGATGGGTGGAAGAAAACGGCCGAATCTTGCGCTGGAATCAGCGTCATATGAATGAATTTTGCAAAAGTTTTCAACAACGTAAGTTAATGTACCCTGCTTCCTAGGCGGCAAAGCTACGGAATCATGGATTCTGCCTTACGTGGATTGCCATATATTTTTAATAAACGTTGCTACAAAAGCTTGTTAGGGGAGCAGTCTCCAACCCAATTAAAGTACAAAGCAGTGCTCCACAGGGCTGGGTGCTCGGGTCGCGTTTATTTCTTTTCTTTAACAAAAAATCCACCAGAGTTATACTATCTTGCAGATGTAGTTAATATGTAAATGTAAAGCAAAGTTACGATGTCCGTCAACATGGCCTGGATTACATTTATGGGTGGTCAACAAGGAACCTGCTTATGTTTAACAGAATGATTCACATGCGTCAGCGGCCGTTGAGGTTGTACAAGCATGAACACAATAATTCACCTAAGACATCTCACAAGCATAACATTGAGACTCTGGTTCAGAGGGAAATTGAATTTTCAAAATAAGCCGAATAAGCGTCGAGAACCGATAATCAACAATTGGATCTTCTTCAGTTAGCATAAGATTAGTTTGACTCACTCGTATTGTAACAAATGCTTAATAAATATGTGGGGCGGCTCATACATGATTTCAACCGAGACTGCTAGACTTGGTAGATATTGTTGCTATCGAGATTTCTCAGCGAAGTGCATCCAAGAACAACAGGACATCTCCCATTTACCCTACCAGCTTAGATTGCGGTGTCTTGGAGTGAACAGCAGTCGATGTCGGCAATTTCGGAGGGACTTCGTAATGTTTTATCGGATCGTAAGGAACACAAACGACATATGACGTCCGCTGCTGGAATCCAAACTAACACCAATTTTGAGCTCATTCTTTCGATCTGACAATAATGTAGACTCGGCTGGAACGCCGCTGTAATTTCTTCTTCTATCATATGTGTCCGCTGTTTTATGCTCTGCCAACGTATGCTGTCTCCGACCCCTTTTCAAGTAACATGTGTTAAAATCGATATAAAGAGTTGTGTTATCCAGGAGTCTAGGTAACGCAGCTAAACAGTGATTTTTAAATTCCAACCAGGTGGATGTATAGTTAATACCATGTGAAAAACGGAGCTAATTTATGCATGTCTAGTGTATTTTTAGAATGTGCCAACGAAATTAATTTCATGTTTTTAACATGTATTTTTTCCTCGATTGCAGCAGACCCACTTGATTTGTTAAGCAATTATTTAAACTCGTAAAACACAATTTATCCATTATATGTTTGTATATATATATCTTCATCAACAACCACGGCAATACATCAGCCATTTGAACTGATGCTTCGCTGCCATAAAACCATGCTGATTTAATTGACAAAGAATAATAAGGGAGAGAACGAAACTTACCTGAAAACCATAATGGCTTAAGCAAACATTTATGATCAAGCCGACTACACATTTTGTTAACAACATAACGTCGCAAACAGCTGGCTAGCGTGCATAGATGAGGCGGCATCGGCGAAACAGCTTTCTTGCGTCTTTCGCTGCAACGCGTCACAATCAACCATTATTCTGCAGATAACTCAGCATCAAACACACTTTAAAAAGTCTATCCGGCTAGGAGACGATAGCAGATGCGCCACTGGAGAAGACTGCGAGCCACGTCCTATAAATTCTCGTGCCAAGCTCAAGGCGATTCAAGTAGACTCCAGCCAAAAAGGCGAGACTGACCAACGAACCAGGTTTGGTCGTTAATTGTTCCATTTCAAGCTGCCAAGTCAACGTCTGCCCAATCGAGACTTGCGCCAACCCACACCTAGCAGACTTAAAAGGGCTTCCTAGGTAAGCGTTGATCAGGCATAAGTAGAAAGTGCCAAATCCAACGCAAATTTTTCATTGTTATCTGTTGTTCCAGGAAGCTAGCATGATTGTCAATGCCTATTATTAGGCTACGTACATAATCGTTGCGGACCCGCTGGTAACATCCGACACCAGCAATGCTTCGCGGACGACGATAATCAAAGACCTGTAGGCGTCTCAGATTTTTAGACAGAAGTAGGCAAGTTGTACTACCATGGAACACGATGATACTCACTGTGGTATTGTATACACGGCCATTCAGACGCACGGAAACTCCGTTCTATCTCCAAATTTGCTGCAGGTTCCAGTAGACGTTTCCAGGTTTTTCAGGACTTGAACTGGCTTCAGTATCTTTGCGCCCAACTTCGCTATTGCAGCTCCCAAGTTTAATGAGCCGATCATCCAGCTCGAGTTAATCACCATCAAGGATTAAGGATCATCAAGTGGTTCGCGATCTTGCAGAAACACTTTGCAAATGAAAGGTGCGAAATGGATACCAAGTAATGGAACCAGTCTGTAGAGACCATTCAGGGTTGATTGGGCCGCCGTAACATTGTCGAAAAGCAAGACAATCTCGTCCGCATGATCAAGATGAACTAACCTTTTACCAGGCAGATGCCTACATGGTGAGACTCTGCAAGGACACTCCGAAATTTAAAAAAATGAGGAATCGAACAACCCTGACGAACGGCAAATTTTGGTCAAAAAGCAATCCGGTAGCTCAAGGTAGGCCCTCACGCAGCCTGTAGTGTTCCAGTATCGAGCACGAAGGATGTTCTCATATTTCGTGGGAACACATTTCCTAGCTACCGGAGGATGCCAAGTGGCACTTCGGCGCCCACTGTATCTAAAAGCAGTGCAACCAAGAAATAACTGGTGCTCCGCACACAGTTGCAACAGACGTTCACCAATGTCAGTCCATTCGGAGTTGAGCCCACAATTACCAACTAGCTGAGCTTCTGAACAGCTCATAGGCCATACTTTGTGTTCATATTCCTTGTACACAAGTACTATAATATCTGAACTAGTGGCACTGCGTAGTAGGCGCATTCAGTTCGTAATAGTGTCCTTGACAACATCTGAACTGCAGTCTGTGGGAGCATAAGCGGAAATCACAAACAAACAGCGTTTTGTATTACTTCGTGAATCAACCTTAGCTGATGACGTCAAACAGGCTGCACTAAAGGCTGTCCAAGGGAATCCAATCAACCAATGATGGCACAGCGTTGGAGCTTAGAATGATACTACAACAGCTTGACCCGTAAGTGCTGCATTGACGTCTCCGGATGCGTAAAACCATTAACGAGAGGATAAGCCGGGTGTAGTTAATTCAATAACCCCGTTAGGGTCATTGATCCTAGTTTCGGACACACAACACACATCAATACCCAGTGTGTCCAAGGTGCGTACGAGTTCAGCATGTTGACCTGTTTGTCTTAGAGTCCGAACCTCGAAAGTCGCCATGGAAACGGTAAAGGTTGGCTTTATAAGGGACCTTTGTTTATAGGCGCCCGATACGTGCGGTGGGATGGTGTTTGCAGATGGTTCTACTCCAGTGGCACTTCGGATGCTCTCAGTTAAGCTGGGAATTATGGAAAGAAGGTTAGTAATGGGGGCCGGGATGGGAGTAAGAGAAAAAGGTGAAAAAGCAAGAAGGGAGGCGCCAACAGTAGCATGTTTTCGCTTATCCGCCCTGTTGTATGCAGCAGATAAGGCGACCATTGATAATCTGCGCGACGGCCGATGTAGGATGAAGTTAATGTTTGAAGAATACATCATGGATGTATGTGGGCTGAGATACTGCTACTGGGTCTAAACCTAGATAAGAGGACGTTTAGGGTCTTTAACCAAGGCTTGTGTTTCCAAAGCCTGTTTAAAAGGCAGCAGGTAGATGACAGTGCTTTGGTTTTACAGAAATGGACTCCATCCCATTTCAAACCTCCAACCTGGATGACCGGGAGACTAATTTTGTCTGACATCTAAGCATTGGCTAATCTGGTAGCAGTAGCTCTCAAGGGGTCCGGTGACACCATACATTATAGCTCAATGGGTCAAGCAGGTACGCAAACCTACGCATCAAGTTAAGGTCCAGCCTCGTTGGAACGGGACCCTTCAGTTTGTATTAGATGTGCATACTTCTCTATACATTCATGGATTTACCAATTGGCGCTATCTTCTAATACAGCCTACATTGAAGAAAAATCTAACGTGTGTCCATAGGTAAAGTGTTTCATTTGGGAGCAGACCAAACACATCTTAATTTCCGTGGAATGCCATAGGGTTCTGACATTTGGCCTGTCCCCAATAATTCTCGTTTCTCTTAATCATCGTTCACTGTTCTCAACCATAACTGTTAAACAAAGCCCTTGGCTAACAATTCATAAAAGAAAATTGAGCTGGGACAAGAACTCGTCTACTCCTATTTTAAATATCGCCAGATCGGAAACAGAGAAGGCATAATTAGGCAGGGCGTTCCAAAGGGTGGCACACGCGAAGGGAAATGAAATTTATATAGCATTCAATCCAACTCCACTGAATTGTCAGTTTTATAGGATGACCACTTAGGTTAGTTTTGTGGTTTGATACCAGCGGCGGTCGGCAAATGGGGTTTGGGTTCTTTCAAATCTGGTAAAACTTTATGGGATCCCCCCGCAAAGTCGATATCAACTGCTGTACATTCTTAGAGATACCAAGCTAATCTGATAGGGCAGATGAAAGAGGCCCTGACGTTCTTGGTTGTCCTATGTTGAGGAGTCCAGGGGGCAAAAGATCATGTTTCTGCCACGGCTATTACGTCTGAATAGCATATTCCACGTGTGGTCGCATGTAGCTTTAAAGCACATAAGAAAGTTCGTGGGTTCAAACCGAAGGAAGGCTCTGCGAAGCAGGCTCGTGTTTTTTGCCGGTTCTCGTCCATTTATCTGCTTGTTTTGAACACCCGAGATAGTCCGGTACCAGTACTCCTAGGATCCGCTCCTGAGTGGTCTTCTCCAAGTGTGGCCTCCAAGCTTGTAAGCACTCACCGGCTGGTGACGCAACTGTAGCAACTTGCGCTTAGTTATGTTCAACTGAAGCATTTTCCTTTTAGACCAATCATAAATGCGATGAAGATCATGTTGGAGTAGTTCGTGATATATATTGTTCCTAATCGGCTGCCTTATCTTGACGTCATCGGCGAAAAGCGGGAAATTTGAGGAGCTAACTTTTGCCAGGTAGTTGATAAACACCGGAACAAAGGGCGGTCCCAAAACGGAGTCTGGTGGAACACCATAGTCTACCTCAATCGGGTTAGAGAATGATCCCTAACGGGCACTTAAAAGCTTCCGTTGGTGAAGAAAGTTGCCAATCCAACCAAGCACGTGATCTCCAGTTCCGTAGCTCTGTACTCAGTGAAGCAGGATACGGTGATTCAGCCTGTCGAAAGCCTTGGAGAGGTCCAGATAGATGACGTCAACTCCAAACCCATCATTAGCCAATTTCGTCCAACTACCTCGTGCAGTCAATTGGTTGAACAGTGAACAATGAATTTATACGGGTTAAGAAGCGTTGCTTTACAAGTCCCGTAGGATAGTTGGTGAGGATATCAACATAAGAATAATGATAATAAAGATAGTAACATAGTTAATACTAAATTTGAAAATAAGGACTTATCGTTTGCTTCGCTGTAGTCCTGCGATACTCTCAAATTCACAGCATCCACAGTTAACAACAAATAATTAAATGGTAAACTCCAGGTGTAGGATGGAGACGTAGTGTTAAGTAACAAAGTGTAAGTGGATGAGTGCATCGTCCAACCGTCTTTTAAATACTGTTAGTGTCGGTGCAGAGACGACCGGTTCTGGCAGAGCATTCCACGGGTGACAGACACGAATGGAAAAGAAATTTCTGCGGCACTCCAGACCACTGTATTGTTCTGCTAGTTTTAATGAGTGGCCCCTCAGGTTTGTATTGCTACTGAGTTGCAGTAAAGGGCGGCACACATGATGTGGGTCTTGCAGAATCAAGTATGCCATAATCAGGTCGCCTCGTAGTCTGCGATAGCTTCCACTGAACAATCCTAGTCGTCGCAGCCTCTCCTGGTAGGAAAGATTGCGCATTCCAATTACGTTCTTAGATGCCCGGCGTTGTGGCTGCTCCAGTGCATTAAGGTCGTGTTTCAGCCATGGATGCCAGTCTTGAATTGCATATTCTACATGAGGCGAACATACGCACTGAACATTTGTCGAAATATGGAGCTGTTTATTTGTCCAAATGCCCGCCTCAACAGCCCCATGTGTTGGTTCCTGGTCTTCGAGGTATTTTCGGATTGCTTGGAGCAACCCAAGTCATCTTTAACCAGGACACCCAAATCACGTTCGACAGTTAACTGTTGCAGTACATCCGTTCAGAGTCGGTATGAGTAGCTGCTCTGATGTCGGATAGAAAGCACCTTGCATTTACTGACGTTGAAATGCAATAAGTTTTGGGTCGAGCATTGATACACTGTATCTAAGTCACTCTGAAGCAGATGATGGTCGGCGTTCGCCTGGATCCTGCGCCAGATCTTGATATCGTCGGCAAACATCAGGAAGTTTGAGACGATTCCTTGTGCAAGGTCATTAATAAACACCAAAAACAAACGTGGACCTAGAACCGAGCCTCGCGGCACACCACACTCGACTTGTATGGGGTCCGATAAAGAGCTCCGAACTCTGACCACTAAACGCCGTTGAAGTAGAAAGCTGGCGATCAAGATTAAAAGAGGGTCTCCGATCACGTAATGCTGTAGCTTGGATGGTAGTATCCGATGGTCTAGACGATCGAAAACCTTGAAAAAATCCAGGTAGATCACATCAACATCTTCTCCAGCGTCAGCTGCCTCGGTCCAACTACTGCGTGCAATTAGTAACTTAGTTGTACATGACCGCTGTCGACGGAAACCGTACTGCGCAGGAGTGATGATGTTGCAGCTTTCCAGATAGCACACCAGTGCATCGGCAACTATGAATTCCATGAGTTGGAGAGTACAGGAAGAAGGGTTACTGGGCGGTAGTTAGAGAGATCGGTTCTGCTTCCACCTTTGTGAATCGGAGTTATTATTCCGAGCTTCCACATGGCGGGAACTTGGTTTTGGTCTAAGCAGCGCTGGAAAAACTGAGCTAATGTTCCTGCCAGTTGGTTTGCTGCTACTTCCAATGCCTTTGGACGAATGGTGTCGACACCCGGCGAGCTGTGTTCGCGTAGAGAAGTCAACTTTTGCAATTAAGCCTCTGTGGTAAAAGTGATGTGAGTTAGTCCTGGCGAGCAGAAGACAAAACTTGGTAGATCGCTTGGTGGCAAGACCCTTTGAAACGTGGGAGCATATTGCATCTGCAGCGCTTTTGCTGCTTCCACCGCCGTTCTTGTTGGGCCATCAGCCGTCTTGAGTAGAGGAAATCCTTGACTCACCTTTCGTAGGCTATTAACGTGCTTGTACCGCAGTTTGTGATTAGCACTGAAGGTTTTTGCGATGTTCTGCTGATAGGCCGCTTTGTCTTCTCTTAGCAGTTGAGTGCAGTGGTTGCGTTGGGCTACGTAGTTGTCCCAAGTTTCTGGTGCTGGAGCTTCTCTGTACACTCGCCATGCTGTGTTGCGTACTGTCATCCATTTTCGAGTTCTGCTTCATGACCAGTATTGACCGAATCCATGCTGCTCTGGTGCCAATATTTCGCATTTTCCAGGTAGTCCATTAGTGCCTAAGCGAATATCGCTTTCATCAGCTTCGCAAGCACAGGGAGGAGGGTCACTGGACGACATTTTGCAGAATCTGAAAAGCTACTGCCTTTAGTAATTAGGGTGATAATGCCACATAGTGGAGACACGCTGTTCATCACAGCATCTTTGGACGAACTGTGACAGTGGTTCAGCTAGCTTGTTTGCCGTATTCTTCAGTGCCTTCGGGTGGATGTTTTCTGCTCCCGGAGAGCTATGATTGCGCAGTGAGAGCAACTTCCTTAACACAGTTGACGAGTATAAAATTACATGTGTAAACAACGGAGTCGGAAATGTGGGCTTCTTCGGCGCATTCTACTCGATCGCCTGTCTTGAAAATTGGGGCGATTCCTTTCTTCAATTTAGAAAGATTGTTGACATAACTGTACATTAATTTGTTTTTACCAAGAATTTGTTGGCTGGGCGCTGTTGATAAGTTACGTTGTCCTCATTGGCACGTGCAGTGTAATGGTTGCGATGGGTCAGGTAATTGCCCCAAATCTCTGAGTCGGGGTTAACCTTGTAAGCACGCCATGCTGCATTCCTTATTGCCATCCATTTTCAAGTCCGGCTCTTTAGAATTGAAGACATTTTTGCGGGACGAAGGGGCATGGTCGCTGATGCTCTGTTGACGATATCGCTGAGTCTATCAACGAACTCCCTGCAAATGTTGGCAAGGGCAATATTTGTTGAGAAATCCCAAGCAGCTGCGTCGATGATCTCTTTCAAGAAGTGGTAGAGTGTGATTGTATGGGGTAGTTCCGAGTGTCCCGATGGTCATTGAGACCTAATGGATTATCCAAAAATAACTTCTCAACCATGAGCTCTTCATTCGTGAACATAAGGTTCAATATGGACGGTTTGTGGGTGTGATGACATGATTGTACAAGGGAATATTAACGATCAGTTCATGCAAGTCTGCTTTGAACTGCTGACTTGGCGATGCCCAAAGCTCCAGGTCGTCTAGATTGAACTCTTTGGAGATGAGAATGTGGCTTTACCTAGTGTTTGTTACTCGGTTCACGCCACGTATAAAGCGGGAATTCATTTGCGGAGTGGACGTTGGGGGGCCGTAAATTATAGCTACGAGACTTACATCGTTGTGTCCTGGTCAAAGACGGTAACATAGGGAGTCGACAACGTGTTTGTGTATTCGTTTAAGGGAATCTGTTGACGTTAAATGAAATACATATCATAATGACATACCGAGATCGACCAATTAGACCTGCTTATTAATCATGTGGACTACACAGAAACGCAAGTTGTCGGCTATGTTTTGGTGCGGTCTGCACCTGAAGCGTAGGGTGTGCATTTAATAGCAGTGGATTTTCGCTTTTCAATGACAAACTCGAAAACGGATAAGAGCCTATCCTCAGCCAAGATTTGGGTCCTGACAAGGGCATACATTCAAGTCCTTCATAAAGGAACTGAAAACTTCACGCAACTGAAGTCCCTGTCTATCTCAGCGAACAACTTCAGGATGGATTGCAAGTGCCACCAAGCAATCATGTTGCTTTTGTCAAATAGATTCAGATTTGTTATGCTGACCTCAATCTGTTTTTGTGACTAAGCTTCCACAGGCGATAGTACAAGTGATTAAAGTTGTTAAGAATTTGGCAAACCATGCTTAGGTCACTAAGCAAACGCCGACAGCGGCCGCTGCAAATGCCTAATGCTTGATGCCGTTAATTTAGACGGACCGCTTGACCGTAGTGCATTTGCGAGACGGCATTTCCGTTGCATTTAATTCAGGAAATACTTAAGTGGAAACAATAGAATATTCACGTCGTCTACCATTACAGCATCTAACCCGATCTCTGCTACTAAATTAGCTGGTGCTTCCTAGCCGAGCAGCTGACTGATGCTGCAGCTAGATGGAATGTCACCCAATGCTTCAGACCATTGAAATATACGTCGGAAAACAGTATTTCCCCTTAAGCAACGAAGTCTTTCCTGAAGTGCCGGACTTGAATATGCGCTGCATAGTGTGTTTCAGCCATTCTCGCTTATGATTCATATTTCAGTGGCAGGCTTGGGGGCCTATATAAATCAAAGAAAGCACTTCGTCCGATTGTCCAGGAAGTCAAACTTTCGCCCCAGTATTGCTTACTGAAGAAATATAGTACAAATATTAAAGTGCTACAACAACGGGACACCTGGCTCCGCAGTTTGCCGTGCTGAATCCTAGTCCTACGAGATTTCTAAACAAAAGATGGTCTTTGGTTTGACACCACCTTTTCCGCACTTTTCGGAGTGAATCTTCAGCTCATTCGTATTTGAAGGAAATCACACCGCACCCAACGATGAGGCAGTTATCGTCCAATGCAACAAATTTAATCAAAAGACAATATCCGTGACTCGCGCCCAGCTCTCTTGGCGTGGAAGATCTAAACCCGAGGGAAATAAAGAAAACCTCCATGAATATCGTCAATACATGAGCTCGGTTCTTGTGATAATATTTTTATGCAACGCAGGTTCTCCAGTGTGAAAGAACAGTGTAGTGACTACAACTAACAAACAGCGTAATCCGTCAGTCTCCGAAAGTATTACCATGAACTCTCTTCCGGGTGTTATCTGAAGTACTAGCAGATATAATTGCAGAGGACATAATTATAACCTCAGCAAATATATCGCCGCGATCTATCGCGTAATAACAAATTTATGCTTGTTCCAGTAGGCATTATTAAAATGTCGGTGCCAGACTATTTGTCGACACCATATAACTGGAATTCTCAAAAGCGTTAGATAGCATCGACCTTCGCATTCTCCTTCGTATATTTCTATGCATTATACTCCGTGTACCTTCCTTAGGTTTGATTAGCACCCTTCTCCTTAAATGTTAGCTGAATGTAGGCGAGCTTGACTCAATTATCAACCAAATATAAGTACAGTGTTACTTATGAATGGAAGGATTTTGGTGGGTATTTTTGTTCGTCGCAATCAGCCGACAATTCAGATATGTCGACCAGCTCTCCGGAAAAGCACCAGACGGCCGTTTAATACAAATATTCATCAACTGTCTTGCAAGTGTACTCCAGTTGAATATCCTATTTTCTGCAGAGGAGCAAAACTCCTGGCTTGTCATTAGGACAGTGGACCATTATCCGGAACTGTAGCGAGATCTCGACAAGACATTCCCGTAGTGATTCAAAAAGTCACAAAACGTGGTCGTGAACACGCACCATCAACCAACCCATTGATATCGACTTAGTGACCCGACATTAAAGGGTAAATCCCACGATAGCGACCCGCTAATTTTTGTGCTGAATGACATCAGCTTCTCAAAACAGGCCGAAGTGGTATTGTACGCAACCGGGCAGAACTTTTGCTTCTGCCATAGATTGTCCGTAAATCCGAGCTACCCATAATCCTGCAATCTATAAAAGCCTATGTTAGGTCGCATTTTATATACGTGTTCCAAGCCTGACGTCGCTGGTGCAAACACGATGCGTATGTGTTTGCATCCAACAAATTAGAGCGACCGATCTCATAAGGGATTTTTATTTTCTACCAAAATGTTGCATGCCCTTGGATCACAAGCGGTAAACATCCTATCCAGCGGGGAAACCTCATTATCGTTAATCAAACAGCGTCGAACCCAACTCACACTATGGCAATATGTTGTAACTCAGCAACATTATTACTTGGGTGGTCATCAGAATCCCTTGATCAAACAACTAATACACAACTTTACCTTTTTATATTTCATCGTTATCAACTGTTTTATACTGATCACTATGTCATCCTACGGAATAGGGCAAACAACTGCTGTTTTTCCAGTAATAAATTGTTGCTTATTGTCTATTGTACTGCCTGCTATAAGTAAAAGGCAAGGAGTCTTACGTGAATCATCAAGAGCGGTCTGCTTTTTGGTACACACACCCATCAATTTTACCCAATTTCACCCTGAGCTCCACCAGTGCCATTAATTATTATGTCGGCCTATTTTTATTATCCAGCCTTTCGTTGACAATAATGATAACTACGTTGTAACGGAACAGTGTCCTTGTGCTCTACCGGATGTACGTGTCATATTGTCACAAGCATTTGCACCGGCTGTTGTCCAGACGGGCATTCATATGTGTTGTACTGTGCGCTTTCGTTTTGCCTGCTCGTTACCTGCGGTAAACCGGATATAGCGGTGCAGGACTAGGCCTTAAATATGCATTCGCTAACTTCCTCAAAATCATCTAAGTATATTTATTGCAACTCGCTATCGTGTGTGTGCATATCTGTAGGCAAGTAGCCTGTCAATGTGTAACTTCAGCGATGTAATTCTGTATGCCATCGAATAAATGAATAGGCTGCTGTTGTAAATATGACACGTTCCAGCTGTGGATATGTTTTTCAGACATCAAAAGAAAAGCACATTGCACAATTTATAGGCAGAACCTAGAGTAGGTTAATATTTGTTCTATGTAGCTCATCTAATTCATATCAGTGGGACTAGGAACACTAGCCACAAATGTCACAACTTCCATAGATCTCAACTAACTAGCCTTTTGAAATATTAACTGCTATCTACTTGTTATAATGGTAAAAGCGTTGTTGTCTATGATGCTCAATTTGCTGGCTCTTTCGGAAAAATATTGTCTGAAAATTCAACCGAGCGCGTTTTTCTGCCTACCCTATCTCTTGTTTTCGTTAAAAATACTTGAGGCTATATCAGCCTGCTTTTTGGCCACATGGCCATGACTAGCCAGCACGGTGCATTAGCAACACTTGCCTGTAACAAAGTCAGCGAAGAGGAGAGCAAACCACTACGCTGCATCATTCACCGACAAGTTATTTGTACTAAAGATTATTATCTTATGTGTATTATTATGGATCCAGTGATAAAACTCAACAAATATCTTCGTTCGAAAGCCACATTTCATTGACATCCAGAGTGAATACGCAGAAGTCGTGTAGCACAATGATGTGAGCTGGCTCAGTCGATTGATTGCACTTCTCCTATTATACTCTCTTAGGAAACAAATGGGACAATTTCTGCAAAATAAGGGACAATTGCTGCCAGAACTACTTGATCCAACTTGGCTGACGAATTTTTGATTTTTGTTTGACAGTACACAGCAACTGAAAAGCTTGCAAACGAGCCTTCAGTGACAAAATACTGTAGAAATTCAACTGTAATCACACATCAAACCCTTTAAAAATATGCTTTAATTTACCAAATATAACTGTCTCAAACATTGCCTAATACCACATATTTTTGATCAATTTGATAAATGGCGATAAGTCAGCCAGACATTTACATTAATGCAAAAATGTATGGGTGTGTTCCAGTTATTGCATCCATGACTGATGAGTTTTAAAGGGCTTTCAGGTATTTGAGCTATTGAAATAAGATCAGGCTTTTATCTTCGCATTTATCTGTGGACTCTTACAATTATCCAGTCCACTTACGACCGGAGCTCATTGCTTTACAAAGTTGTATTGGGTGTCGAAGTCAGAACCAACAAGTCTCGCCAATTGATTTTATCACTATCTAGATAAAGCCGAATTCCGTGAACTTCGAATCATTGCAATGAAAATGCACAGCTTGTTTGGACGGACAAACTTGTGTGGGCAGACTCTTTCTAGGTTGAATGTTAACAGGAACCGTGTGAGGACAAGGCTAAGTGATTCTCACCTAAGTGATATATTGCCCATCAAAAGCAGTGCCTTTTAGCCTGACCTGACCAGTTTGCAGCAGTCAAGCTTTCAGTCTTACCCTTTAAGATTAAAAGCACAATAAAATTTGTAACAAACCTTTGATTACTAATTAAATATCTTCCTGAATATGGCCCGACATAATGTTACCTCACAAAATGTGACCCTAGATGTGAAAAGTGTGGATATTTCAACATTACGGCGATAGTACACCTGAGGTGAGCCCGGTAAAATCTGTGCAACTTTCGACGAGCTATATGAGCTTTGCATGAGAAGTCTTTCAGGAATGGCTTTCAAATCTTCGTAAATAGACAGTTAAGCACGTGTAATTCATTTCGTTGGCCCGCATAGACCAGGGGTGGTTAGTGCGCGGAGAAACATTTCAGTATTATTTTAACATGCAGGCTTTATTTGTGTTATCATTACCCACTTTTCACAGCATGTATCTTCCCAAACAGTTTTTTCGCTCCCAGTACCCCTGATCATTAGAAAAGGCTATTTGACTCCCATTGTAAATGACTATTCTAGATCATCATTCAATAAAGTATTTCAAGTTGCACATCCAATAAATTTACACTAACTAACGCTACAGTTCTTAAAGCCGGCAATTTGTGAACGTATAAATACATCTTAGTTGAGGATTCCGTTGACGCGCTCCATCACACCTTCCATATAACCTGTGCAGTTGCTGACATGATATCTTCCCAACTCACCCATCAAAGTGCTACATAACTCGGGATGCAAATATTCATGCTCTGTCGACACTGGATATCTCATTTGGAATCATTAATCTCAATGTGGTGCACATATAATATATATAATATATATATAATATATATATATATACTGATTTATATTATCTTTTAATATCCGGGTGAAAACATCTCAAATATCCCAAATTTCTGTTTAAACTATTTCTGACTTGATCATTCCTCGCCAAACGACATACGAATTTTAACATTTTCACATAGGTACCTTGTCCCAAAAATCGGCTCTAGGATTACTTCTTACAATTCGCATCATCTATTCCTGCTTTCGTGTTTAATCTTTAATTTGGTTTGGTCTTCAAGTTTCTGTTTATTTGCCTGAGGAGTGTAAGATATACGAAATAAGCTAAACTTGCGTCAGTCCTGTATGTAAACAAAGTTCCAATCAATAATCATTTCAAAAATTTTCTGGTTTGTACTTGCACGGCAGTGGTACGTCTAAATATAACTTTAGATCAGCTTCGCTTAACTGCCAATCTATAGGTATACTGTAACTGGACTAGAGAAGTTTCCGCATAAATCAACCTTTATAAATATTTGATGGCACTCTGATCACCTCTGTACACTATCCGTTATTTTAATTTAAGTTTCATCGTTTTTGACCTAACTTGATAGATTATGGATCCAAGTTATCTATTGTTCTTTGTTTATCTATTTGCTTAAATTAATTCATACTGAATACCGGAAACACACTTTGTTTGCCGTCGAGCATAAAGTTTCAAGATAGTGTGGCACAATACACTTAGTCTTAATAGATAAGCTGTCCAACTTATCAATGTGTTGTTTTTATGGGATTCTATAATGCACTAACGTCGTTGTTTCCGTTACTGGCTCATCCATTATTGGGACATCTCCTGATGCAGGAGGTTTAGAAGATGCTGCCCTCTCTTGCCTTCAAACTATTAATTGTGAAATCCTGGTGGTGCATTTGACCCGTTATTCTATCTATCCGCACATCGGTGTGAAAATAACAGTTCGACCGAATTCATCCATATGTATTGTGTACTCCATACATCATTAAACCGGGGGTCTTTACGCAACATAACACTACAAAGGTTGTAATGAGGAAGGGGTTGTACATTACAATTGTCCGGTTTACTGTGTTTTTAATAATCCAAAATTGTTGCATTTTTCCTCTGGACTTACAGCTGCCAGAATACAAGTACCATAACCCCAGGCTCACATGGCACCCATAATGTTCCCATAGGGTTTTATCGGATGCGATATATGTGGTTAAAGTGCTGGTTGACTGAAACTTATTGAGCATAATATATTTCAGTAGTCTAACTGGAAGAAGCCGTTGACAAACAAGTGGACACCCTTGTTTTCGGAAATCTTATCAATGCAAAGATTATCGGTTGCATAGTGGCCTGAGTGTACAAGTAAAGTGAAAAACAACATTTTTTAATTTTTGAGACATAAGAAACCATGGTCAAACAATACATAATTTTACGAGACATGGTTTTCTATTTTTTGTGATAGTTCTACACTAATTTGGGCGCATTCCGAGCCTAATAAATGTTTGACACTATATTGTTTGTTGAAATCTAGACGCAAGCAAAATCATTTTAGGCATTCAGGCAAAAGTAGCGTATATGGTAGTATACAGCTGAACAGTTGGAACGTAACAAGCCAAAGGTAATTGCGAATGGTAGTACAGGCGTCGGGATTTGTTGTCAGAAATTGTTGGCTATTAGTTGCCCGACAGATTACAGCGATGGAAATGAGCATTACAGCATCAAATGACCATTGTGTTTCTAGACAACATTTCCTAGATTAATGTATCTCAGAGCGTTGGCATAGAAAAATACGTTTGATATATATGCATATATTTGTGGTTTGCTTCCTGGTTACACCTAACATCTTATTCTTGTTAGGCAGGAGCACATTCGCTGCAAATAAAGCGACTATCTTTATGGTCCATCTTTTTCACCGAGTAATTTTCATTTCTTGATTCAAAACGCTGCACTCGGCATCCATTTTTTTCGCAACCAAGAGAACGGGTAAAATGAGTGGAAATTGACAGAGAAAAGTGTATAAATTAACCAATAGAGAAAAATTACAAGGGAATACACAAATAAATAGAATTACGGTTTATTGCTGGAGAGACGGATCACAGCAGTTGTATAATAAGTTTATCACTTTCACTAGTGGCAGGTAATATCACCTGGGGATTTTAATGCTATTATATATATATATACGCGGCAAAGTACTTGAAGGACATAAGCAAGGTATATTCACTGCGGTCAATAAAATAAAACAAGGCTCTTCCTAAATAACGATACTGTTAACGGACAACAATATTAGCAAGTGGACTATAGACAAAAGTTGCATTCCGCACGTTAAAATGTATCAGACACTTGCGTTCTTCCCAAATGGATATCGCTTTAAACTAACCAAAGCTCAAACTAACAGCGAACGGTGATTTAAAAGGCATAAAGGTACAGTTAATTGACAAGTTTCGCATGATGACCGAAGTAGAGAATCAAGCTTATTAAAAGGTAGATTTAGTTAGGTAGGCAGGTAGGTTTAACCTGACCCAACATAAATGTCAGTGTAGGATTCCTCAGCAATAAGTTATGAAAGCAGTGATGAGCATGGTTGCTGTTGATAGGAGCTGTGCTAGCCGGGTGCAATAATGTTGTAGACACCAGATGTTATATGCTGTGTGCCATCAACTCAATGGTAGAGCATAACGCACTTCAGGGTGTACTCAACTGGGACAATGCTTGATCATCCTAACTCTGCACAAGTTTAACTTGGTCAGATGCAACTTCTTGCAACCACGGAAACTTTTACACTAGCGTATCAGATTTGAACAGAGTGTTTATAGCAGGACACACATAACTAAATTATTGTCACCCAACCGCAAAATTGCCTGGTCTATACGCCGACCAATCGTGCGCCTAAGATCCGTATTGAGGAGAGAAGTGAAGAGGAAGTAAACATCTTCATCCACACCATTCTCGAAAATCATTTTATGGAGCACTTTTAGATGCTAGATGGCCATTTTATCACGTTTGAAATTTTTAATAGTGCAATATTCTCTACATGATGTGACACATTCATGGTAACGTCTTGTTTGCGGTTACACCGGTTTTCAACATAATCAATTTCAACTATTTTTGCTTTAAAAAATTATCATTATAAACATAATTGATCTAGCAAAGTCAGGGGATATAACGTAACTAAATTGATGTACAGCTTGTCATCTGTACATCGACCATTTAACTTCTCTAACATAGCTACTAGAACGCAAGCAGTAAGTAAGTAATTATACTTGCAGAAGCAACAGTTTTTTACAGGCAGACATAAAATTGGCTGGATGAATATAATTATATTTTCACACTCTTCATATTCCTAGTATATGGTCTTTAAAACCTGTATGCATACCTAGACAATGTAATGCTAGTTTACCTGAACTATGCTTACGGTCTGGTATAAAAAAGTAATAAGGCTGATTATCGAAAAAAATAAGACCGCCATTCTCACCGCCTGAAAGATGTATCCGTTAAGCTGCTTTTGTTTAAGACTTCGAAAATGACAAAGATGTAGCCGTATCCGGTTTCATTGAAGTTCTTCAATTAATCAACTACTTTTACTTTTCTGTTTCGAACGGTTGACTACCGCAAGAATCGAATTCAAAAAGCCCATGGCCAGGTAATACCAAGTACCGCTAGAAATAGGCCTACCAACTACAGTTATGCCTCCAATTATTTTAACTCACTAACCACCAAATCAGCACGTGGGCAGTGAGGTAGACATTGGCAAAACACAGATAGGATCCCTTAGAGATCATCCACATAAAAACCTACCCTTCTGGCTCATACAATGAACAGCACAACACCTATCATATCATTAAATAAAATGAAACAACAAAAAGAACTAAATCTCACCGAGATACCAGCCGAAACCAACCTTATCACGGCCGCTCCGTCTATGATTAACATTCGCATGAAACATGCTTTGAGTACTACAGCTTTACCATCTACAGTGCAGAATCATATAGTGAAATTCACAAATAAGGCTGTGAGAAACAAGGAAACATCCCAACACTACTTTTCAAATTGATCCCTAAATATCATGGACTAGCTCTCTATCAACATTATATGATAGGTCTACGACCCAGTATCATTGCCACAACATATTTCAGAGTTTAGTATGACTTGCTAAACCATTCCTGAAGTAAAAGGTTTCCTGGGTCAACTGGTGACAATAACCCTGGCTGAGGTATCAGTGGTAGAAACTCGGCTGAACGCTCATCTCATCCCATAGTGATCTCCAAGCCCAAATTAACAGACCACTAAAACAATTGAAACTATAGACAGCGAATTAAATTTGGAAATTCCTAGGGCAATGAATAGTCCGCATAATAGAATACCATAGCGGCTCCCACAACAACTAGTTTACGCGCTGTCTTCAATCCCTGCCATTAAATAATCTCTCAAAAGCATCTTCCCATTACTGGGAATTTTACCAAGAAGCAACATGAAACAACTAAGTAAATAAATATGTAAATAGTATATTCTTCGTCGGTGCGAAAAGCTGTTTCCTAGAATGAACAGATCAAATAGCGGTACAAGCTTTCCATGACATCGCATTAATAGATTTTCCGAAATAAACATGGGCGCAATTTCAAATTAGGCAACACAAATTAATCAGAATCGTGCTGCTATTCTTTCCTTCCATTGGGCCAATATTCTTCACAAAGAAATAAATGAAAATTGCTGTTGTCCGATATTTATGTGTAGGTATTTCGAAAATTTATTCAGATACCATGGACACGGTTTTCGAAACCTTATCTAGGGACTGTGATGTCCCGAACATATTAATCAGGTTTTGCACGGTTAAATGCTTAACAAGCGCAAGCTTGAAATTGCAAAGTGTATAGCATTTTCCAATATCACTTGGAAGTTTGTTCCAAATTTTTGCGTATTTGTTTTGAAAGAAATCTTTTCTGGTTGACGTTGGAAATTTGGATAGTATGACCTTTACCTCTTTGTTACGGATTCAAAGTCTGCTGTTTAAAATAGTTGAACACAGGTATCGAGACGGCGACCTTGACCGTTGTTTATTCTGTAAATAAAATATAGGATCAGCTTTATTTTCCGAAACCAAACTGGGTCAGATCCATTTTTATCACATCTTCTTATGTCAGCTTTGAGAAAAATCCACACAGATATTTCGAGAAGTGCCTCTTTACCCTCTCAATAACATATTGTTCAGGTACCTGCAGGTTAGAATGGACCACTTTCCAGTGTTTCATATGCGGCAATACATATGTTTTGTAAAACGACATGCGAGATTTCGTGAGATAAATATTATGGCAGATGTAACCGATAGTCTTCATTGCTTTCGAAACTTGAAAGTCACAATGATCAGGAAAGTTAAACGTGACTAAATATCGCACACCCAAGTGGCAAACTACTCTACATTACCACATATATGCGCCTTATAGTACCAAACTGACTGGCAGTACTTGGTATTTGTATGAAAAATGTTACTCTTGTTCACGGCACATGACTTCTGCCACAGTTGGCACCAAGAGTCAAGGGCAAATAGGTCATCTTGGATGAGACGTACGGCTTCCTGGGCAATTGCACGTGGTTGTTAGTAGGTAACTTTAATGTTGTCAGCATATCTATATATTAAACAATTTATTATTCTTTGGAATATACATTGAAAAAATATGTTACAAAAGGAGAGGACCACGAATTTTTCCTTGAATTACTCCACTGGTGGATTTTGCCGGTTTAGAGAAATGGTCTCCTCTGCGCATCACCTGCTGTCTATCAATTAGGTAAGAAGACAGCCAAGTAAACATCAGTTCTCCAATGCCAATAGCCTTCAGTTTGTTCAGTAATCTTCTGTGAGTCACTCTATCAGAGGCTTTTGCATTTGCAGAAACAGCGTTACAACACTGGTTCTGTTGTTTATGGCAGCTGTTGTGTAGTCTGCTGGCATGTTGCACAGAATCGACCTTGCTTGAATCCGTCTTGCGAATTACTGATGAGGTTAGCCTTGTCCAAGGATATAAATAGTCCATTTCTCACTATCCTTCCTATAATTCTATATATGATGGGTGTGTAGTTGTTGGAACGTAAGTACTTAACCTAGTAGGCAGCGCTATTGTTTATGTCGCAGGATAAAGATAGAAGTTTTACATTGAATATGTACACTCCTTTGTTAAAACAGCGTGTAAAGAGTTTGAGCAAAAGTAAAAGCAAGTCATTACCACTGCTTTCTAGTAGACAAGGAAGGATCCCATTAGGGCCTGCGCACATTGTAGAACATAAACGAGATACTTGTCGAGTGATTTTCGCTCTAGTGA
Source organism: Dicrocoelium dendriticum (assembly GCA_944474145.2). Classification (NCBI taxonomy): domain Eukaryota; kingdom Metazoa; phylum Platyhelminthes; class Trematoda; order Plagiorchiida; family Dicrocoeliidae; genus Dicrocoelium; species Dicrocoelium dendriticum. The sequence goes on from OX104065.1 coordinate 49,094,924, forward strand.
ATTTCACCGTAAATAGACCTTCAGTTTTGCGCGACATGATACGTGTTGGTATGTCTAAGGATTCAGTAAGCATTGATTAGGCGCAGTAGGTACTGAAACCTTCGCAGATATCAGCTGGGGCGTCGTAGTATGTTTCATCAGGTGATAAAACTAAAATTCGGTTTGTTTCAGCACAAGTAGTTTTCAAACCGCATAGGTAAGCGATCATTCCGGAAAAGCACCAGAGGCACGTTTAGCCCTACTGGAACTCGCCAGGGGTGCTCATCCATCGGTCCCTTATTGGGGATCGAACCCATGGCCTCATGAGGCCAACGCCAACTAGCCAGCAGCTTATGCCACTAAGCCATGGGGGACGACAGCCGACCATTATGAATTAAAACCTAAATGCGATACAGCTCGACCCATTGAAGTTGTGGCTACAACGCGTACCCCGCGCACACAATTTTTTGGCCAGCTCAGTTGTTTTGCTAGGCCCATGCAGTTTTATACTATTCTAGAATGTGAGCTTGGCCATGTTGATGCCTCTTTACTTCGACAAGCTTAGACTGTTGTAATAATAGCGCAGGGTTAGCAGTTAATTTGAATAACTGCCGAATCTTATAAAGGTTTCGTGTTGCTTTCTATGTCTTGCGATGGGATTTTTGTTTAGTTTGGTGGGAATATATTAGTGGTATTCCTGAATCGATGCAGAAGCCAATGATAGGAAGGAACAGGTCCGTCGCATGTTGAGGATGTGAAGAGAGAAAGAAGTTATACCAACTAATTGAAGGAATAAGTTCCTTGAAAGAGTTTCAGTTGACGGAACTGAACAGATGATAAAACTTTGTGTTCTATACTTCAGCCATGCGTAGTATCAGGTGGCATTAAATCACCCGATGACCACTCCCAGGAAATTCATCAAGAACGTTAACACTGATTGTAGGCAGGCCTAATTAAAAATATTATCCAGAGTATTTTCACCTCTGATAGGTTGGGTGACTTGTTGCTGCTATCCATTCATTTGTATACGGAAGATAAGATTTAGACATTTCAAATGAGCGTTTTCCATGGGACATGAATTCGTAGGCATATTGCAATAACCTCCAATAATCTTATGTATGAATGATATACTTGGAGCGCATTCATATGCAAGCGTAAAAAATACTAGGTCTTCTTAGCTGCAGTTTGGCGCTCTATATACATCAGATAATCAGCTGATGCTGATTAACAGTTACCGTAATCCATAGTTATTATTGAATATCGTTCAGCATTGTTCTTGAATGTTGCTGCTAACCTCGACTTTTTCAGATAAATTACATAGCCACCACGTCTAGGAGTAGGCCCCTTTATCATAAATATTGCATATTTCCAAATAGTTAACTGATCATTAGATATGTTATCATGGCACCAAGATTTAGTCATAATTAGTATATCGGCATTATTCAACAAAACAAGTGAGTGTAGTGTGTGGATGTTAGAGTTAAGAGAACGAATTTTTATCCAAAATATTGAGATAGATATGAAGCATAAAGAAGATTGTTTTGGTTGTACTATAAACATTAGGGATCTCAGCCGTGTGTCTGGACCCAGTGTAGGACTTTTGTAAAGATGCGTACATTGCCAAAGGTAGAAATGACTTGGAGTTGTCCACGGCGGGTGGGGTTGCGGCTGAGTATGGCCCTCTAGCAAATGGTTCGAGGAAAGGTGTCCATGATTATTGTACTAGCTTGTTGGAGCTGGAGTTAGGTTAGGTCCTCCGCATCATATCACTAATAGGCTGTGGCTTAGGTAACGCATTTATAGAAATCAGTGGGTAGCTGTCATTTCCATATTTAAATAAAATCCGCTTAGTTGTGCTCGATATACAAGACGTCACAATATGCGGTGGATGCACACTTGTGTCAACCCATACACCATCATCAGCCTAATCCGTGTGGCTCGTTGAAAGAATCGAAAAGTCGTGCTACCCAGTTACGCTGTGTGTAAGATGCAAAAATGGCGGCACATCTTCCATAACTTTGTGACCAAGGAATATACGTCTAGGCACATAAAATTACGATACGGACTCGCACAATGATGCTTGCGATAAATCGAGGTTAACTGTCCCTTTACTATCGGTCAATTTGACAGGATCCATTGATATTCTCGATGAGCTTGGACATTGGTCAGAGCAGAATTTAGGAGGGACATGACTGTTCGAGGCTTAGTGTAACGGTTTAGCGTGCTACTGGGATGCAGCAGTTAATCCAGCTCCTATTCGCTGGTCTACATCTTTGTCATTTTGTATGCAGGAAACAACATTAGGAAACCCTATATGACTGCCAAACTGATTATCCAAGAGGAAGCACCATCCACATAACTAGTTTTCTGCATTATAGTCGTTTTGTGCTTGGTCGTCTTATCATGCCCAGCCGCGAAACTGCACCCTAGTGGAGGTCCTCCAGTAACAAATTTTGCATCTGAAGTTGATGTTAACTCCGAAGTGCACGAATTAGGTGTTCTACGGAATACAGCATCTAATGCATATCGCATGCAGTGTGAAGCACTTCCTGAACAGATTTTAATGGTAAATTGTCCGGCAAATTCAAAACCACCGCTCTTCCTGAATAGCGTACTCGATATTTTACTTCGGTCGAAATGGAGTCTATCAGTACACTGTACTTAAGGAAGTTTATTTTATCAATATTTGGGGACCATTCAAATAAGACTGTTGACACTGCAATGGTTGCAATATCCATGTGAGCATCTTGACTTTAAATGCAATTTCACCGTATGCAGTTTCAGCTACGGAAAGACAAGTTTCAGGTGTCTTTCTCACATCAACATGAAGTCCATGGGAAATATCCACAGCGCCTTCACTGCTTTGGGTATTTTCTTTACTGCTGATTCTAACTATTTTGCGGAGTACCTTAGTTCGTTTTCACAGGTTTTGAACGAAAATAGAAGCATCGTGGCCTTTAATACGTTTTTGCCTCATTCAGCGTGTCCTTATTGCAGACATGATTATGAAACCAAAGTAAGACACACTGAAGCTCGAGCGGAAGAGATAAGACAAGGGATGCAAGCTTCTGATTTTTAACTGAAAATCTACCGCTAATATAATTCCGGGAAAAATAGCAACTGCCGGAAACTGGGCGATTTAGTTAGGAACAAAACGAACGTACGGCGGTGAGCTATTTGAATCTCCTCCTCCGAGTTGCACACGCCGTTACTTTGGAAGCGCAAGCTGTCCACCTATTCCAACATGTTTTGTTTTCTCACCGTTCCAATGACACCTGTTAGCCATCGGGTCAGTACAGGCGTTCCTGCTTATCACCGTAACAGGTCACAAGCGGTTGCAGGTGAATCCAGACAGGCCTTGGAACGAAGCCCAGGTAAGAGTGCTTCTTGTTGTGGCACTAGTGGTGTGTGTCCGGTGTTTTAATTTTAGTTGGTGACACAATCGAAAGATTGGCGGTAGATCCCCAATATTACCGCCTGTATCTGCCTTACGCAGCAACCAATAAAGAAGTCGTGTAGTTCAAAGTTGGGGTTGGAGAATCCGCTGTGTGCTTGGGTTGCTACAAGCAACCTAAATTTAGAACTTGGTTCACTAGAGATGTGCCTCAGTCATTCCGATCACCCAGACCAACACACGTACGCAGCGCATTCTCCAAGTCCAACTTTGAATTGGTTTCTGCTGTACCAAGCGTTTCTCACGGATCTCAGTGGCATAGTGTTTATGGCGTCAGTTGTGAACCACTAGGCTCTGATTTCCACCCCAGATCAGGCTATCTCCACCTGATGAGTCAAAAACAGGACGAAACCACCGTAGTGGGGTGCAAGCGTTAGGATGAGCAACACCAACATATTTCCATTATGTATTTGTTACACAGCCCTTTTGTTGGGCTTTCAAAATCGGTTGCAATTTCTGGTGTATGTAACACACTACTGAGTTGTATCTATAGATCTCCCAATGCTACCAATCACCATACTAAAAAACTAATTCTTGTTATCAACGCTGCCACAACTATTTCCTACAAACATTAGTTTGCATATGGAGATTTAAACTCACCGCATAATACCTGGTCGACGCCTACACTTAAAAGTCAAGGAGTCACATGAGAATAATCCAAAGCATTCGGATTAATGGTTGGAATCAATAAAAGCAATCTATAAGACGATCCAACATATCAGATCTGAAAGTCACCATGAGCATTTGGTCAGTTCGCGTCACTATTGGCAGTCCACTAATGGGCTGCGACTACGATACTGTGCTGTGCAGTATCCATTTTAAATTAGCAAACCAACTACAGGTGAATGACAAGCTTACTCGTTGCGTCCATCTCATTGACTGAATCATATTTAATAATTCCCTCAGTATCCTGAGTTAGGACAAATTCATACTAACACAGGATAAAACAGCCATGATCGAATCCATGTCATTAAGCTTGGAGTCAAAACTCGTCTGCAGAACTTAAACGTATTCACAGTATTCTTAAACGGTGGAAAAAGTCGCTAATAACGCCAAATCACAAAGGTTGCTCCCGATCTGCAATGAAAAATATCGCTCTATAAATCATACTGCGTCAGTCTGAGACTCTGAAGTGAGTTGTCAATATTAGTCTTGTTCAAATCGCAACAAGATTAGACCTATTAAAAAACGCAAAACATGGCTTCCTCACGTAACAATCTTGTGTAACCTCTCAAATACAATTCATCGACCACGTAATATCGGAGGTTGACAGTCGCATGGCAGTTGTTGCCTTTCTAATAGGCTTGATCATAGCTTTCGATGGTGCGCCACTTTAACATTTGCTGTCCGTCCTGACCTTTTATGGAATCAGCCACCCATTACTAAGCTGCTTTAATTCCTACCTAGAAGATCGGTCACACAGCATTAAAATAGGCCGGCAACTTTCCTTCTTGAGAGACGTAAAAACAGAGTTTTCTGAGGCGGTGTATTGGACCACTAGCCTTCCAGATGTAAACAACTACCATATGTGATTACATCAAATATGTACGATCATTCCTCTGCGGACGATATCAAACCCTTCTACTCATTTCCACTCGATAGCCTTGAGTCGGGACTTAAGAACATACAAGGGGACTTATTTGCGTTGGATTCGGAATAAAAATTGCTCCATGACAATCTCCACTAAAAAATCGCAAGTGCTTGCGGATGGATGCTGCATACCGGGTGGCTCCATCACTCTGGCAAGTACAAATATCTCAATACTCTTTAGTTAGAGACCATGGAATAATATATTCCGCATCGACGAAATTTTCCGAACGTCATATCAGATACCAAAGGCAACGGACGGTGTGCCTTAATTCGCGAAGAAGAGAATACCACCCATATTATTCTGCCATAGCAACTTGATTTTGATGCTCCACTGGAGTTAACTTAATATAGTCCGTTTCCATTTTCGCAACTCCCTAACTTGCGACTCATAAAGAACTCCAAATGTATCACTACAAATTAATACGTAAGATTGTGTATTACTCAACTGATTTTGATTGGTAACTCTATCTGCTTCATCCTGTTCATACTCGCTAATCCCCATCAAATTGCCGCCACCATGATACCACTAAGCTGCACCGAAAACAACCAAATAAGAATGATAGCGAACTGGTAGCAGATGCAAATATTCGCAAGAACATACCTATTGTAACTCTACAAATACCAAACCATTGACAGTCTCGCTTGTTTAAGCATGCTGCGATGTAACTACCTTCCATCTGTTTGTGGCCACTGTTTCTTGGCACCACGAGTAAAGTACCTTAATATTATTATTAATATTAATATTCTTATTGCAAGTTTTCGTGGGTACATAATATATATTGTAGACAGATAAAATACAGACAATAATAATCACAAACAATAATAAACCTGCAGATATATTTATAATCGTAACTAAAAGTGGCAACTATAGCGTAAATTACGGTAGCTTTTGGAAGTGATACAATGTACCGGTTCGCTAAACGGTGTTATTTGAGTGACCAAATTATTGAACATATGAGCCAAAAGAAGTACCAAGGTGTTATGTGAAAGTGATTAATGCATAATAATGCATAAATACGAAGCAGGCAAACGTGTACCATTATGTATATAAATAAGCGAATTGTTTGGACGTGGGGATACAATATTCTTAAAAACGTTGACATATTTGCGAAAGAATCTAGACTCTGTTTACTCTTTACACCGCCCTTGCAATTGTGTATCCTCCTCAGTATCTTCCACGGCTTCCTCATCCTCTTCCATGTATTCTTGTAACAAGTAGGTCTGTTTGACCTTCCTGTGCAACCGAAACTTGCGTGTCCTCCAGAAAACTAATTACCCCGCATAACTTTTTCACAACTCCCTTCATCTCGCGACATATTGAGTTGTGCAAAAACTAACTTTAACTAAGGCCTAAGATATTTTAAATGTAGTTAACTCTTTCTACTTTTTCTGTGATTTCGTGAAACATACTTCAAGTAAGCAACGCCAAAATATTTATATGTACTAGTCCTCTAATAATTGTCATCAGAAACTTGATTGCAGCCTATTCAAGAGATCCATCATTCACCACTGTCAACGCTTGTCTCGGTGATTTGATATCAGGCGAATTAAGTGCGTCAGGCTCTTTTCCTTACTAGTAGCTCGCTATGTAATATACTTTCGATTCCATCATATGTCATAACAAGCACTTCATATGCTAAGATATTAACGTTTAGAATGTTCTGCCGGGAGATTTCCACCGAGACGGAGATAAATACAACCGACTTTTGTAAAGCTAAGCAACTAATCATCATTAGGAGTTAAGTGTCATTTTTCAACATTTTAAATCATCAGCACTTTGATTTATCTAAATTAATTACCGTGCTTCGAGTACTTTTGTAACATCTGCCAAGTAAATAAAAGTTCCTAAGCAATGCTTGATCCAAACTTGTGTAAAAACCGAACAGGTTGGTCATAAAATATTTAGTGTGCCCGATAACTTGTGCTTCGCACGATCGTACAGCTCGGTGATCTCAGTAATGTATCATACCCAGAGTTTGCACGACAAAAACATTTGTCCAAGTCCAACCAAAGTACGATAATAAGTATGCAAAAAGCACACTAAAAATCGTCTTGGTTCCATACGTTTGCGAAAACGGAAGAAACATCGAATTGCGTAACCCGTGCATATGAATTCCATAGTGGATATAAACCAGGTTTTTAGGTAAATAACTCCAGTTGGAATTCGCCGGCATACGTACCAATTTTTGCCTCGAACTCCCATCGTCATCGTCATTATATACGTTAGCTAGAAGCGGAAAGCACCTCAGCTACTGTGCCGCAATATATAGCAGATAAAAGCAGAAAATATGCAACAGGTGCAAGCCACTTAAGCACACAGTAACGGACGAGCGTCGTTCCGGTATGCTACGAGCCGGCTACTAAGCAACAAAAAATATTTCCTACGCAAAATTAGTTAACGCTAAATAGTGGGATATTGGTTGGAGAGGAAGGCTAAGGGAGATGGCTTGGGACAAAGGAACTCACAGCACGAAAGCCACTGAGGTCGCCTCCTAGCCATATCAGCAACTGCATCCAGCCAAACGTGTTCATGGTTTTTAGACCCCAACCATGGAGCTGAGATGCTCCGATCGAGGCCAGCTCCGAAATGAGAGTCTTCAATCTTCTCGACCAAGTTATTGCTTGGCCATCCCCTCCACTTTTTCCATCCACACCTCCGGCGCGCAAACAACACAAGTCGGTTGGCTGGCATGCGTAACATGTGGCCGAGCCATTGGAGCCTGGTGCATGAAATAACGATTCTCAGCGGTTCATTTCTTTTTCCTGTGCCATAAACAAGTTGTCGAACATGCTAGTTGATAACTCGGTGTTCCCACCAGATGTGAGCTAAATTGCGAAGGTACCGGTGATCGAACGTAACCAGCCTCTTTAGGTCCGTAGATCTAAGGGGCCAGGTTTCACAACAACACACTAGGGTCGAACGTACCGCTGCATTGTTCATTCTACGCTGCAGGGCGGGGATGATGTTGCACGGAGGCCAAAGTGACAGAAAGTATCAAAATCGCCTCGAGCTATTGCTTTACAATTCGTGCTCTCATCTTGAATCCAATAGTTGAATATTTGAATGACTTTAGCTGATCCCCATCAAGTGTCAGCGCAGCATGTGGTCCAGGCCAATCTTGGAGGAATGCTTTGCACTTCGAAAGATTGCGAACCAAGACCCGAAAAGTCGGACATCCAGAGATATCTCTCCAGAGTTGCTTGGTACCATTGTGAGCTGTCACAGATTACGGCAAAATCGTTAGCATATTAAAAGTCAAGAAGTCGTTCTCTTGGGTGTAGATCCACATCTTATAAGCCGTGCCCTATTAACGCGATTTCCATGACTTCATCAATAGCGAAGTTAAAGAGAAAAGGTGACAGGGAAAGCCTTGTCTCATACCGATGGAAATATTAAGGGTTGACGACAGCTTTCCGTAAGCCCTAACTCTCTCCGAGCTACGCGCGTATAATGCTTAACAAATTTTAACATATTTCTCATTATACCTCTACCTCGTACTAATTCATGATGGAACTACGCGTAACCACCAATTTTTCGCACAAATTGACAACACTTACGCAACGGTTTCGAGCTACCTTTTGAAGAATGGATCAGAGAATACAGAAGAAATGATCATCGTTATATTATGAGGAATGACTATTTTCTCAATGTACACCGAAATTAGGCCTGAAACCAAGACCTGTCATTCAGTTCACCGGAGCCTTGTATGAAGCAAATAAACGTTGGGGCTGGGGACGAACTGAGTACCTTTCATGTTGAGAATACTTGCACGATGGTCGACAGATGCATCTTAAGGGGGATTGTTGCTGGCTAGGTGTTGAATGTTCTCAAGGCAAAACAGGGAAGTCCCTAAGAGTGGGTAGATCGCGGTCATCCATTTTAACGCGGTAAGCTGGACATCAAATATCCACAAACAAATCGTATATTTATTGCATGAACAATGATACATATAGCTGGTGATGGAAATGCTGAAATTATTGAGCGGAGTTGGTTAAAACAGCTTGCATGAACCATATTATAGAAAAGACTATAGGATCACAATAATGTAGCTAGATCCAGGTAGGTACTCGGTGTTGCCTGCCCGAAACGATGCACTGCACGACGCCTTTCTATCTCATATCTTATCATCAGTTAGGGATAACAGGTATGAAACAAGGGACCTTTGGAATGTTAGCTGAAACATGCTTCTCTTCGGCCACCCTGTCAAGAAGGGTAAACCCTGGAATACTGTAACTAATTATGTTTACAATTTAGGAACCAAGTGGTTGCGTTTGTCGGACGTATTATAATCTAGTGGAATATGATGGTCAAAATACATGACTACGTTAGCTCCTGCTCAGTAATTCGCTTCATTTATGTTGAAACACGTGAAATTTTAAGCTCAAATGTTGCCGTCTAAATGTATTACAGTGCAATCTAACAGTGCCACTATTCCAGTTTATATATTGTGCGCCATACAATAAGTACGGTCTAGTTAACCAATAATTTTATGAAGCACGCATCATAGATAATCATTAAGGATGCATCTGCTCAATGGTTTTAACCTCGCATAATAAGATTAGGTTGATAATTATATGTAAGCAATGATGAAACAAAAGAAATTAATAAGCATCGCCGTTAAACATATCAGTGATTTAGGTCTTTATAGTGTAGACATCATGTGCATGGTTTTGGGTTCATCATTTGATGAAAAAGAATAAGGAAAATGAGGCGTTATGATCCGGGCACGTGGCATCATAATTATGAGAGAGATCTCGACAAAATTAAAAAACCAGAACTTTTTTGTTAGAGACAATTCAGTCTGTACTTACAAAATAACCAAGTGTACGAAGGTTGTATGATTTAAAACCGGATGCAATTTTTGTGTGTTCTATAATGTAGAGACGTTTTTTCCTTATATATAATATAATCTCCACAGTTCAACCATAAATTGAAATGTGTTGATTTGAACCTGTTTGAAACTGATGTAAAGAGGATCAATATATCTCAAATCAACTTCAACTTTAGTAAGTGCAATCTATTTCAGTGGGGATAAGAAGATCATGCTCCAGGAATTTAATGGCGACAATCTAAAATCATTCCTATAGGTGCTAAATTGATTCCACTTTTTCAGCCAGTTAAAAATCTGATTTTTATCTGAAATAAATCAGCCTGCATGCACGCTAAAAGCAGCCCTTAGTGGATTAAGTTCGTCAGTTATATTGTGTCCTGGCATGGCACAAATTCACATAAGTACGGTTCTCATGATAAAGCTTCCTGATCCAAAATGCGCTGGCACCTAGATATAGGCATTATAGAAAATTACGATTCATAGAACAGGAGAAGTGTCGTAAAGTTTAACCTGACTATAATTTTTATTACATAAACAATGTGATTCAGTAACCAAGTAGAATCATAACTAAAAATTAACCCATTTTGTGACACATCTTATTACATGTCCCATATCTCTCAAGTGAATTTAAATTGGAGGTGAGGCGGTGCATTTTCTAAACCTTCCTATCTCAAAAGGTTGAAAGTTGGGATTCAACAACCTTGTATGCCAATCAGACACGCGCTACGTCCTCATCTGTCAAAGTACGGTGTTTTATATTAGATTACAATTGTCTCTTATATAATCGTAAAAATCCGTAAAGCATGTTACAGAAATTGCCACATACTGCGTAGTTAAGATTTGGCAAGCGCGATAATGGCAAACCATTTATTTTTGATAATAATACAAAAATTTGGTCCTGATGTTTCGTGTTGGTAAGTAAAAGGAGGAGCAATTGCTGCATAAGCATATTCTGTATCGAGTACACGTTTATCAATTGCATCCTAATATGAAGAAAATTTATTGTTTATCGGTATTTTTTAGCGAGTAAAGGCAAGTTATGGCAGGCTATATAGATCAAGTTTGAGTCAATTTAGTGCATATATGAAGCGAATGAAAAAGGGACAAATTAATTCCTGGCGTCACAATTTTTCGTTTATTCCCGCTATCGAGGTTGGATTCTTTTAAGCTACGACAGGTTTCAAATTTGAAAACATGAAATCAGTGGAAAGACACTTTGGATAACTGCTGAAATATTTTCATCACGATTGACAGAGCGAATGCACTTAATGTTGACAGGATAGTTCCGTAAGTGACAATTCACTAATTGTACCATTCAGCAAGAGCCATGATGATGAATAATAGTAAAGATTTCCTACCATAATGGATAGTTTACTGGAGATTGTTATTTTGAAAAAGCGAATTCCATGGGTGGTACACTTTTCAGTGAAACGACATTATTGCTACTGCCGCCAAAACCAAGAATGTTTTGTTTACCCCGTCAATAAATCAGTCAAAACAGCTGTCCAAGGAAGATAAACTACTTATGCATTGCGCATGTAATTGTTAAACGGTAGCATGCTCTTAATGGTTAGGACAAAAAGGTAGATATACAACGTGCAAGGAAAGTATTTGGTAACTCATCATCTAGGTAAATTCATTAATTCGTTTTCCTTAATTTTTATTCAGACACACTTGTACGAACAAGCAGTCCAAGTGACAACGTAATGAGGAAGCGCAATAGTTGGCGGTATAAAACTAACGTATGAATATCATATGAGTAGCACAAACATTTTATTGAAAATCTCTATTTTTCGAAGCAAACATATACATACTATGTTAATTGACCTCTGTTATTAAGTATCTGTTTAACTAATACTTTTACAGTTAGCATTGGAAATAGTGGGCTACAATTTAGTTTACTAAAATATTCTTTAAACGAATGGTAGCGCATTTGAATAATCAGTTTGCTAAGTTTTAAAAGTAGTTGAGCAAGTATCTTCCAACTATTTTGCGAGCATTTCCCTCCATTATCATTTTCAAAGGCCTCCTTGTGCTATTCCATTAGATAATTCCAAGCCGTTGTTTAGAAAATACGCAATATTTTCAAAGTTAGTAGGAATTTAGCAACAGTATTTATATAAAGCAAGTGTGCATATTTCAGGCCCACGGTGAAAATGGATGTCTACCTGAGCGATATATTGATATTTAAAATAAAATAGCTGTTGTGATTGGGTAAACTAAATGCAATACAACTACATATGCATAGATCAATTAATATCGGTCATGCTTCCGTATTTAACTTTAGCTTTTTTAGTTGCAATAATTTTATTTGTGTTATAGGAGGACTTTTCAATGTTAGAATGCAGTCGCGTATTGGAAATGACAATCTATTGCCTAAATTTATATTGTGAATTCTGAGTAACGTTTTAAGAATGTTATTATGCGATTACTTATTGCTCATGGGAAAAACAGTTTTGTCAAACTTGAGATAACGGTGATTACAGTTGATAGAATATTCCAGAAAACCCTCAAAATGTGTGGTAATTAGCTACCAGGAAAGCTGGACAATTTCACTGCACTTTGTTAGCCTAGTTATTGCGACCGTTTTATATATAGTTCCTTTCGTTTTATTCAAAAAACGGATATTTGCTTAATGTTTTACAGCGCATTCAAAAACCAAAATATTTTTAAAATTTAGGATTGCCGATCTTTTCAGTCGGGTAGTAAAAAACAGGATTGATGTATTGTAAAAATGAGTTCACAGAATTTTATCTTTGCCGTTCGCAGTCAAGCAGTCCTTTGATTTATTTTCTAAGAAAAGACAACATTTTCAGGCCTATGAATGGTCTCTGAGAAACCATGTCAATAGAAATCACTAGTCAACAAATGGTTACAAAGCGCGCAGACTTTTCTTCATAAAGGCTACATCAGCTTGAAGTATTTGGCTGCTATTATATCAAACGCTAATCCAAAACCCACCGTGTGTGTAAGACGTCTACTTGTCTAATGAGCAATCTCCGCATCTTAGGCGCAACATTAAATGAGCTTTGACGTTATACCTGCAACCTAAATATGTTTACTAGATTAATCGCTGTATCTTTCCTCAGCCAACGGAATCCATAGAACATTATGAATTCCTAATTAATGGATACACGGTTCCTAATAGATCGTTTAAGTAGGTCCATAGCGCTTCCACGTTGTATACAAACGAAACGCACATACAAACACACACACAAGCAAACACTCCTAAATTGATTAATGTTCATTGAGTGACCAGGCTTAAATACGCAGATATTATAACAGATTATCACAGGAAGCGAAATATCGTCTGAGTTTGATTTGGTCAATTAATGAAACATAGTATTTAGAGGCGCTCGTGCCTTCTGGATTCAAGTTGGATGATTATTGGACCAGCTTGAAAAACTATGAAGGAACACAAAATACCTAAATAGAAATCTGAAAGCTTTATGGATTCAGTTCGCTGACAAAAGGTAAAAAACAAAATGTGGCGCTTTTGCCGCGACTGATTTATAAACATTTCAATCACAAATCATGAAAAAGTAGATGAACAGTTGCACTGAATTTTTGCAACTTATTTAGCAATATGATCAGCTAAAACTTTTGAACCAATTTTCATTTTTTTTCTATCCACAATAAAAGCTCTTCCTGCTATTGCAGACTACGATGTGACCTGATTATGGCATACTTAATTCTGCGAGACCCACACCATGTGTGCCGCCCTTTACTGCAACTCAGCAACAATACAAACCTGAAGGGCCACTCATTAAAACTCGCAGAATAATACAGTGGTCTGGAGTGCCGAAGAAATTTCCTTCCCATTCGTGTCTGTCACCTATGGAATGCTCTCCCAGAATCGGTCGTATCTGCACCGACACTAACAGTATTTAACAGACGGTTGGACGATGCACCTCATTATTATTCGTTGTCACTTAACACTACGTCTTCATCCTACACCAGTAGCATACCATTTCATTATTTGTTGTTAACTGTGGGTGCTGTGAATCTAAGAGGATCGCTGGACTACAGCAGAGCAAACGATAAGTCCTAATTTTCATTTTTCAGTTATTAACTGTTTTACTATCCTTATCATTATTATTGTTTTTTGATATCCCCACCAACTATACAATGGGACTTGTAAAGCAACTCTTCTTAACCCTCATAAATTCATTGTTCGTTGTATGCCTTTATCTGATATCAATTATCCAGCTTACCAAGTCATTCAAGAACCTTAGCTCGATCTCGGTAAGTACCGTCACTTTATTTAGAACAGGTAAAGCACATCTTAAACCCAAAGATGCAGCCGAAATTACTGCCATGGATATGTAGCAATGTTGCTATGGGATTATTGTTTGTTTAACGCTAAGCAGCAGGCATAGCCTAGAAAGCCGATATTATCTTCTACTGCATTTATGTTATCTATGTAAATGGCATACAACTAATCTAACCTATCAAATACAAAAAATTTTGTATTCGGTTATAATAACTAGGATAAGCGTAATTTCAGAATTCGATAGTCACTTCAACTAAACCAGCTGCAGTAACGTTCTTTGTGTTTGGACCATATAATGACAAACCTTATTGAAAATCATTAATATTTCTGATTATAAACGAAGAATAATCATGACAATGTTTAATAAAGTTGTCAATGTCATGCCACTTGGTTATTGACGATTGAATGATTGACTAAAGAAACAGGTAAAACGTCGTTTGGTTAAAATCTATAAAACAAGTCGAACAGCAGTCTACTGTCTACTCCTGCTAGTTATTTGCGATCGAATGACAGTTGACGTACAATGTGCATTAGCCCAACTATTATAGATGAACAATGATATATTACAAGTAAATGAGCAATTGCTTTACAAGTCCCGTAGGATGGCTGAAGTGAAAGTATAAAAAGTGTAAACCGTCAATTTCAGCGTCTAGCGAATCAGAATGTGTGCTGAATTGAAACTGTAGACTAGTATGGGAAGTAATATGTGGATGGTAGGTCTTAAGAACAAAAGTAAAGACAACGCTTACTCATGCTCCGCTTTTTTGGACTGAGGTAATTGATGACTGCAGGTGTAATATATCCGAAAGTTTATTTCAAAACAGCGGTATGTAAGTAGTGAAGCACAAAAGCTGAGAATAAGCATTCGTTTGACGTAGGCATCTCGAATTATATAGCGTAATGCCAGTGAATAAGCGAATCATCCGGACGTCTTTTGAGTACCGTTAGCGTGGGGGAAGAAACAACGTATGTGAGAAGAGCGTTCCAGTATTGGCACACACGAAGGGAAAAGAAATTCCGGCGACATTCTAACCGGCTGTATCGTGTGGCCAGATTTATCTGGTGTCCTCTGAGTGTGGCATTGCTAATCAGCTACAATAGGTGACGACAAGAATGGTTTGGAATCCTCAGGATCATATTAGTCATTATCCAGTCGCCAAACAGGCGTCGATAATGTCCACTGTAGACCCCGAGTGTTTTCAGCCTCAATCGGTAAGGGGGATAAAATAGGCTCTTTACTTTCTTGGTTGCCATTCGTTGTGGCAGTTCAAGAGCAGTAAGATCTTGTTTTGCCAGGGCTACCAGGCGTGGATGGCGTATTTAGAATGAGGATGAATGTAGGGGTTGAACATCTGATAAAAGATGGAAGGATCGAACCGTCCGAATGCCCTCCGCAAAAGTCCAAGATCTTGGTTAGCATTTTTGGAGGCTTTCTCAGCATGACGGAAACAGCCCAGATCATCCTTCCCTATTACACCTAGATCGCATTCTTCTGTAATGCGCTGCAATATTTGATCCCCCTCCAGTCTGCGTTCGCAGGTGGCTTTATGGCGTATGCTCAACACCTTGCACTCTGTAGTGTTGAACTGAAGTAGGTCCTGAGTCGACCATTCGTAGACCTTGTCAAGATCATCCTGAAGTGCCGCGTTGGCGCTGGTTGTTCTAATGGCTTGCCATCTCTCGAGATCATCAGCGAAGAGTAAGGGGTTGGAGATGATTACTGTCGCAAGATCGTTTATGTAAATCAGAAATAATCGTGGACCAAGTACTGTGCACTGCGGCTCTCCGCACTTGACGTCGATTGGGTCAGAGATGACACCGCGAACTCTTACATTCAGATGATGTTGAAGCAAGAGTTACCTATCCAACCAAGCATTGGGTCACCAATTCCACAACACTGCAGCTTGTGAAGGAGGATACGGTGGTGAAGACGGTCGAAATCATTTGAGAGGTCCAGCTATTCTGCGGCAACACCAACGACGCTGTCAACGGTCTCAGTCCAACTGGATTTAGAAAGTTTCAAGTTTGAAGTGCAATATCGGTTCTTGCGAAATCCATGTTGTTCTTGTGCTATGATATTGTGTGCCTCCAAGAAGTTCACCAGCGCTTGGGCAACAATCGCTTCCATGAATTAGGAGAGCACTGTAAGTAGTGTTATCGGGCGATAGTTGGCCGGATCTGTACGACTTCCTCCCTTATGGATGCGAGTGACAAACATTGCTTCCACATTGTTGGCACCCGCATCCAATCCAGGCATCGTTGGAAGAACTTGCAGAGTGGGTCCGCCAGGTTTACTGCAGCCAAATTCAACGCTTTTGGTCCATTATTATCAATGCCGGGAGGGGTGTGCTCGCGCAGGTCAGTTAGCCTTTTCATAACAACCGCAGTCGTAACGGTGATGTGGCTAAGTTCTGGTGGTACAACGATTGGGAACTGTGTATGCGGCGATGTCGTGCTCTGGAAGTTCGGGGTGAATTATTGACATAGGGGGTTGGCCGCCTCGGTTGCGTTTAGTGCGAGTCCACACACTGTGTGTAAAGCAGGAATTTCTCGCTGCACATTGCGGAGCTTTTACTTTCTTCGCTCACAAATGTCTTTTCCTAGAAGCACTAGTTACTAATGTGTTTATTTAGTGAGTAATATCAGACCAGGCGACATCGGGGGATCGTTCTGCTAGTAATGTCCAGCTTGTTGCATTTATAATGTTGATTATAACGCCGTAATCCGTAATGAGCTGACACTCATCGGTGTTTTCCGTGGAATACTCCGCATAACAGATGTAATTGAACATGAGGGTTGCGTGGTCGCTACGGCCTAATGAACTCTCTATCGATACTGTTTCAATCATAAGCTCTGCATTGGTGAATACAAGATTCAGGACACCCGGTTTGTTTCCCGTCCTGAATCTTGTAGGTGATGCGATGTGATTGTAGAGTGATAGTCTACTAATTACCTACTGTACTTCCAGTTTGAATTGTACGTTGATAAGGGCTGGGGATGCTATGGTATGAATATTGAAGTCACCAGCCAGGAGAATGTGACTGTACGACTGCTGGAGAATGGCCTTCATTGTGGAGCCTAGATGGTTGTCCATTTCCAAAGTAGCCGACGGAGGGCTATACACCGCACCAAACAAACATGCGTCCTCACGGCCTAGTTGAAGACGACACCGAAGCTCATCGGTAATCTGAACCTCTGGGACAGCGATAAGATCAATGTGAAGTTCGCTGCGATAATAAATTAGTACTCCACCTCCTCTACTTGGTCGATCTTTGCTTAGAATATACATCACAGTTAGGGCTATTTCTGCATCAGTGATCGCTTTAATCAACCAGGTCTCGGTTATCATAACGAGGTCTCTTGACATCAAGACTTGACGTAGGCGAAGCTCCATCAGTTTGCTTAATAGACCTTGTACGTTGGTATAAAAACAGGAGAGTGATTCATAGGTTAGAATGTTGTTTGTGGATGTAGACAACAGGTTTGAGACTTGGCCGACCCTCTTGAGATCGGTAGCCACTAGTATTTTTTAGTTGTCTTAGGCTCGTGAGAATGACTTGGAATAACTCTCTGCACCATGCAACAAGCAAGCTGCCAGGCTGGTTCGTTTAACATTCCTCACGCTCGCGTTTTGTCCTTCTGACACTGTATCCTCCCTTTCCGCACCGACACTTCTTATTGTGTCTGACTCTTTGTAAGTCGAGCGAACTCTCTAAATGTAAACATAGTTTCCTCCGCAATGACACAGTTCGTTACACTCTCCACCTACTTTTCATCCGCATAATCAAAGTAATATTACGAGTACCGAACAAACACAACTAGGACGAGATTCCTCTCTGAAGAACGGTATACAAGGACCATACCGTTTACCTGTGCAAACTCACCGATTCATGCCAACAAAGCCGCGCACACACAAATGTTTTCATTGTCATCTCGCACCAGTAGCCCATAAATGCCCGCCCACTCAAATATTCTACCCACTCTAAATCATACTCGTACAAATGAACAACGAAGCGTGTGGGTCAACTGGTTCGTTTTCTATATATTGAACTGTGGATTACTTACTAAAAACACATAAAAGCTTGTAGCAACCAAGGATTTTTCCAAAATTATTTCGCATAACAACACACGTAGGGTGTTTTCAAGCTTATACTAATCAATAAACATGGTCTGGAAAACACTGCACACGTTTAGATGAATTGATTAACTAATGGCGCCAGACTTTCCGTGTGGCCAAGTACTAAGAATGGATGTACTGTCCAAATGCTCATAAGATGCGTGTGTGTATACCATCCAGCTTCAGAAGTAGCATTTCGTACACTCCGGCTTTCCCATCTAGGTTGCGAATCAGATTTTACCTCCACCTCTCAGGTTTTGCACCCATTCCTTACAAATAAATGGGCGCAGTTTTATGGATCACAAACCACAGACGAAAATGTGAATTCTGGAACTAAAATCAAATCTGAGTTTTACAAAACGATACAACAAACACAGCTGTCGGTCATTAATTTATGTATCTATCTGCCATTATCGTCACCTGACGCGCAACTGCTTCGTTTGGTCCCCTGCGCTATTTCTGAGGAAACGCACCGGCCGATTACTTCTTACTTACTAGCGCTTTGAAGCACCGGACGTGTTAAGAAAATTTCAACCATGAAAATGCAGTCAACTCAGCTCCCTAGAGACAGATAGGCAGTCGCGCAGTCATCGTTTGAGCTGAAAGGCATTGCTAGACATACACATGAGGCAGTCAGCTATAACAACCAAACTGAATAATCTACAAAAATGAAGAAAGCATTTGGCTTTCCTACATGTCTGAAAAATGTACAGACGGTGTTACACTCAACCGGAATCAGAAAAAAAGTATTGTAAATGGAAGTCTAGTAGAAGTAAGGGCAATGGTACATCGGCAGTCCACACTGGGTAGAAATCAACTGTTTAGTTTTTGCAGTCCACACGTTTTAGCTAAGCACACTCTTTTTGAACCACTCAATAAGCGTCACTGGTTTGTCGGGAGATGTACACTCACGCACTTGCGCGCACAATGCAGCTCCACAGGCTAGGTAGTGTAACATGACCTTGACGCGCTCAACCTCTGCATCACTTCTCCCACCTTTAGTTGGAGCTATCCAGCCTGGAAACGATCGACCGGTCGGCGTCGGCGCTCAGAGCGCCGCAAGTGTTACTCAACTACCGGTTCAGCGTCACACACGTGCATGTCGTTCGATGCTTGAGCCGGTTGCTCTGTCTCGGCAACTGTTTCTGTGTCGGACAATCTCGGTCGCACATGATCTAAATGGCGTCGAACGATCCTGCCATCCTCAGTCTCTGCTTCTATTATCTGTCCGTTGGTTGTTTTAACGACGGCTGGCTCCCACCCCGAGCCTGTAGGTAAGCGGATGTAGATGGGATCTGAATCTGTCACATGATTGTCTCTGCTACAAGTATCAAAACGCTCTTTCACTCGTTGTTGTTTTCCCGAAACTTGTGGCTCAATAGATCCATGCAATAAATCCAATCGTGTACGCAGTCGACAACCAAACATTAACTCAGCAGGGCTTCTGCCTGTGGTCTCGTTTGACATGTTTCGATATGCGAACAATGAACGATCCAAACGCAAACGCAGCGGGGCATTTGGTTGTTTCATTAGCAGTTTCTTCACTGTTTGTACGGCTCTCTCCGCCAACCCATTAGAAGAAGGATGATAGGGTGCAGTTGTTATGTGTTTAATGCCGTTCGAGTTGAGGAAGGTAGAAAACTCAACACTGGCGAAAGCTGGTCCATTGTCAGATACTAATGTCTCGGGAAGGCCAAATGTTGCAAACGTTGTGCGTAGTTTCTCTATAGTACCAGCTGAATTTGCTGAAACAAGAATATGGGCATCAATCCATTTAGAATGGGCATCGATGATTAGCAAAATCATCCGACCTTCTTAGGGACCGAAATAGTCCACGTGGACTCGTTTCCAGGGTGTTTCTGGCCACTTCCAAGGCTGCATTGGCGCATGAGGAGCGGCGTTTCGGGTCTCCTGACAAGGTCTGCAACTTCCAACCTTCGCCACAATATCACGGTCCAATTCAGGCAACCACACAGAAAATCGAGCTAACGACTTCGTCTTTGCGACACCTGGATGCGCATCATGTAGTTCGTCAAGGATACGTGACCGAAATTTCTTGGGGACAATAACTCATACGCCCCACAGCAAGCATGCATTCTGGAGGCTGAGTTCAGACATCCTGTTACGGAAGGGCATGAGTTATTTGGGGTGTTGTCCGGCCACCCAACTTGGACATAGCGTTTGACCAGCGATAGAACAGAGTCTCTGTCAGTTTCCTGACGTATATCTGTACATGTGACTGGGTAATCATTAAAATGCTGGACCAGGTTTACGAGCTCTTGTGAGATAAATTAAATCGATGGTGTCCCTCGTAATGGAAGCCGGCTAAGAACATCAGCGGTGGTATTCTGTTTGCCTGGAACGTACTGAATTTCGTATGTATACGCAGAAAGAATAAGCGACCAACGTACCATTCTAGGTGAAGCCATTTGTTGAATACCTTTCTCGTGGCCGAGGAGGAAAACAAGGGGTTTATGATCTGTATGGATCACAAAAGTTCGCCCGAGTAAATATTGCTGAAATCGAGTGGTGCCGAAGATGACAGCGGCTGCTTCTCGATCAAGTTGAGAGTAGTTCCGTTCTGCTGGTGTCAGGGTTCTTGAAGCATAAGCAATGGGACGTTAAGAGCCATCCGGTAATTTGTGCATTAAAACAGCTCCGAGACCGTAAGGCGAGGCGTCACAAGAAAGAACAACAGGCTTCTGCAGATCTTAATGCACCAGAACATCTGTAGATGCTAAGAGCTTCTTGACGGCTTTGAGTGCATTTTCATGAGTATTGTTCCAATTCCAGCTTTGGTTTTTACGTAACAGCTGGTAAAGGGGATGCAGCTGAGTTGCTGGCGATGGTATAAACCTGGAAAACTGAGTGACAACACCGAGGAACGACCGCAATTCATGAACATTTTTGGGTGCTGGCGCCTCAAGTAGCGCCTTTGTGTTTTCTTCCAGTGGGCACAATCCTTCACATGACAACCGATAGCCCCGATACTGTACACTCGGAACAAGGAACTCACACTTTTTTCTTTTTAGAACCAAACCGGCATCCGATAACCGCTTCAGGACGATGTCCAATATATGTAAGTGCTCGGCGGTAGTGCGTCCAGTAATTAAAATGTCATCTAAGTACGCACATGTGTTTGGTATATCTTTCACAAGTGAGTCAATAATACGTTGAAAAATAGATGGAGCTGAGCTTATTCCAAAAGGCATGCGTATATAGCGGAATAATCCAAAATGAGTACTAATGGTGGTGTACTTACGTGATTCCTCATCGAGTTCAATTTGTTGATAGGCATGACTCAAATCTAGTTTTGTAAATAGATCACCACAGGAAAGGGATGCGTAAATGTCTTCAATCTGTGGTAGCGGATATCCGTCTAATTCTAACGCTTGGTTTATCGTAACCTTGTAATCCCCGCAGATTCTTATCGTACCATCGCTCTTCAATTCTGGCACAATGGGGGCTGCCCAGTCTGAATACTGGACGGGTTCAATGGTACCTTCCGACTGAAGTCGGCGCAGTTCACTTTCGACCTTATCACGGAGGGCATAGGGAACAGTGCGAGCTTTCCAGAACCGCGGTTTTGTATATTGTTTCAATACCAGATGTGCACTGTAATTCTTTAAAAGTCCTGATCTCGACTGATCAAATGAGACTGCATGCTTCTGCAAAATCTCGGATAACTGCGGATTGTCTTTCACCAGGTTGACGTTCGACATTATGCCAGGAAAGCGTTTAATTCCATCGCGGCCCAGGATGTTTGGACCCGGTCCTCCAGAAGCGTACACACACATATGACTCGTTGAATTACGGTAAGAAATGCGTGCATTGAAGGTACCAAGCACATTCACCATCTGTCCAGTGTAAGATCGCAACTGTATATTCGATGGACACAGCTTTGGAAGTTGGGATAAGGCGTCTGGTCGGATCAAAGTGACTGCGGAACCGGTATCAATTTCAAACTCTACCGGTTGTTCGTTCACTTGGACAGATACGACAAACGGTTTTTCTGCTGTAATGGTGCGATTAAAAACGGTTGTGGTGTTAATCCAATTCTGGTGCAATTCATCGGTAATGGAGTTTGTAGCTTTAGATTGTTCCTGGACGAGTGATTTCCGCTTGGAGAGACACACTTTCTGAATATGACCCCTTTTTCCACAAAATCTGCATAATGAATGAATGTGCGGACAGTCAGTCGGGGACAAGTGATTCTCCCCGCAACGGTAACAACGGAATTCCTTGCGCTGTACGGGGCGAGGTAAGGCATGTCCACGGTTAGTCTGGTAGATCTTGTTTACGTCATGTGAGATTGATTGATTTGAAGAGGGAAATGTGGCTAGTTCCTGGACGAGGTTGGCACGCTGTCGGACTATATCACATGCTTTTTCCCACGTCAGTAGCGTTTCATCTTCAGAGAGCAGACGTTCTCGTGCCTTCTCATCGAAAACACCCACGATTAATGCCTGCTTGATCGAACTGGGCTGGAAGGATCTGATCATAGGCGCAGTCAGGTAGAGCAGTAAGGAGACGAGAGATAAACTCATTTACAGTCTCATTTGGCTGTTGTCGCGTGGTGCTGAATTTATACCGAGCAGTAAACACATGGGGCTTTTCCCCCCATATTCGGTCCAGGGAATAGAACACAGTTTTTAGGTCTCGCTTCGTATGTAATTGTAAACTGTCGAAATGTCGCTGGCCCTCGATGCCGAGATGGTGGCGTAGTAAGTTAATTTTCGCTGCATCATCAATCGTGCAATTTCCGCCAAGGAGCAAAAGCAAATCAACGTAGTTAGTAAATGTAGTTTTCCACTGCAACCATTGTTGCGCAGTAGGCCTTTCAGTAGAAGAATTCCAAAAGGGTTGGGGTGCCGTTATTGAATTTGTCATGAGCAATCAGAATAACCTCCGTCGCCAAATTGTTACACACAACCGGAATCAGAACAAAAGTATTGTAAATGGAAGTCTAGTAGAAGTAAGGGCAATGGTACATCGGCAGTCCACACTGGGTAGACATCAACTGTTTAGTTTTTGCAGTCCACACGTTTTAGCTAAGCACACTCTTTTTGAACCACTCAATAAGCGTCACTGGTTTGTCGGGAGATGTACACTCACGCACTTGCGCGCACAATGCAGCTCCACAGGCTAGGTAGTGTAACATGACCTTGACGCGCTCAACCTCTGCATCAGACGGCTACCTCATATTCCAAGGACCTCAACAAGTTTCATTTCACTTTAATCCAGCCAAATTACCCAATTGTAGACTAGATTATTTGTGGTTCTGCACATAAACTATCGCAGATACGCGAAAACTGTTTGCAACATTTGAGCATATGAGGAACACAAGTTACATCGTTGGAAGAAAGCGTTACAGTAGGCTAACCATGATTGTTCCCACTGGGCACGCTTTTAGTTGGGGAGAAAAATGCTGCACGGTGCTTTAAAAATTCATCACTTGTAGCTTTGAAGTTCAATAGCAGGTTAGCACAAATACCTATGTTCTAGTCACTCCAACTTGATTCGATTCAACACTAGCATGGTCACACCCGCAGTCCATCATTTTTTGAAAGTTCAGAAACAAGTGGACCCTATGTTTATTGGAACGTGATTGATGACAAAGGAAAAGAGAACGCATGCTTTCAGTTACTGTTACAGATTGCTCTATAGCGGAAAGCTATACTCGGATCGTATCTGAAGACTGCGGAGCACACCAGTTTCAACAGTACCCAAAATGTACCTTAAGCAGCAGCAAATACTACGCACCGCATCATGTTATATATTGCAAAAGTATTGTAGATTAACGTTAAACTGACAGCCTGGCACCGGTTAGCCATTTAGTGAACACAATGCAATCAATAACTGATCAAGTAGGGAATCCAGTGAGACCAAATTAGAGGTAGCAGCCTATCCAGATTAACGAAGTTGCCATTTTATTCTCACTGGACCCGAAATAATAGAGAAAGGCGAGCCACTAATTGCTTAGTCTCCAGCGCTATTATCTAGACCATCCTGATTGTCAACCTTAACCCAGGCCTCATAAATGTTTTTTAAGGAACCTCATAGTCGACCTTAGGCACTACTTCCCGATGTTCTCTTAATTTATGTAAAATTTCTTAAAATTAATCAACATGACACATACTAGCAGAAATGCACATGTTGCATCCAAGGTGAATAAACTAAGCACTCTAGCTTGACGCAATTCACCCGTCACCAAAACTAAAAGCAACATGAACAATAGAGACTTCGTTGAATTGTATTGATTCCCGTCGAGTAAACAATCGAATTTCTGTTGTCTACAACTCGTTTTTGAATAGGTCATATTCGATCCGCACTTCCCGGATATTCCAGGGATGAAGCGTTAACATACAAGACATGAGCTGGAAGAATACGGAAAGAGAAGATGATTGGTGTGATGCGTCTACCCAAGACCAGAGCAGGTGGCCGTACATCTGCGAGACGCTTTCCCTGGAATAGGTCATAACGTAATCGATCTCGAAGTGTTGACGATCACGAACTAACATAGGATATGGTCCGAGGATTGTGCGGCGGTCCTTTAAACCGGATCTATATCAGCAACTCTATCTGGGTCATCTTCATCATTCTACAGGGTAACTGGAGGTGGGAATTAAGTCAGCTTTTGTGCCGTAATACATGACAAAATAAAAAGGCGCCACCTAGGCACATTAGCTCGTCTCCAGTAAGGGATAAACCTCTTTCTGGTGAGTTAGTAGACAGTAATTGTGCCGTAAAAAAGACTTTATTGTATGCTGCTGAACTAAGTACCTGGTTGGAAATTGAGGCTAAGCAGGAGAGGGAAGATATAGAAAGACACTACACAAGCAACATTAAAGCCAGCTCCTAACCATATGAACAAGCGTTTACAGCCAGATGCATTTCTCGTTCTTATGGCCCCACACATGTGACTGATAGGCTCCAACAGAGATCTTCATACCTCGTCCTCGATTGGCCATGCTTGCTATTCCTCTTTCCACACCACAGTTGTGCAGACAACACACGCGGCTGACGTCGGTGTGCTGGCACACGATGCAGGTAGGCCTCGAACTTTTGCTGTGCGATTCGTGTCCTCTTCTTTGATTCCACAGGCGCTAACTTAACCGCATAGTATTCGTTATTTACACGCGATTTTTAGCTGAGCACAAACTACAAACTTGGAAGATGATTCGTGTCAAACTTTGAGGACAGTCTTGGAATTCTAGGATCCAAAGCAAAGCCGAAGAAGGCTAACAGTCGGCGCTAATTTGTCTACCACTGCTTGGAACGCCTATAATCTGCCAAAGGTGAGAAAAATGTTGTCAAGATACTCAAGGATAAGAAGTGTACCTGAGGAGTGTTATAAGCGCTCCTAGTCCGGTCCAGTGAATGCAATTTCCATGAATTTCTCAATAGTAAAGTCACCTGCGAAGTTGAGGAAAACAGTCGCTTTCATTTCCTCTATATCGCCATGAAAAGACTCGATAGGGGTGCGCTACAGCGTTGTGTCTATAGGAAAATTACGTTGAATGGGCCGTACACAAACTTCTACAGCTTTGTGCCACCTAGGTTTAAACGGTAATTGAATAACAACCTAGTAAGCCGAGCTGAACCCATCTGCTCGAATGACACGCCTGCGGAAGAATCAAAGTACGTTCGCTTAGTGCTAAGGGAGAACGGCTACCCGAAAAGCTTCATCAGAGCCAACATGTAACATAAGAAGGAAAAACCTGCAGTTTTAACAGTAGAACGTAAGCCAATTTTCCCACTGCTGCTATACAAGGACAAGGTTACGACGGAACTTCCATCTCGTTGCACCCAGAACCACCTAACCAGTAGCCCAGATGCAAATCCAGTTCAAGAGCATTCAGATAAGGAGACTAAACTCAAGGGATAGGAGGCCTGTCCAAAAAAACTCAATGTGTATCTAAACGTATTCATGCTCCCGTGGAGCGGAATATATTGGTGGCAGGATACATCGTCTATCTGAGAGAATGAAAGGACACCATCCAGTCTGCTTAGAACTAAATGTGGAAATACACCGAATATTCAATAACCGCGCACCAATCCGATAGAGGGTAGGACACAACGTTCACTGATTCGTAGGAAGTAGAAGTCACGCTTATAACTCACACACAATAATGTGCCTCGAAGGGGATCCGAACCCCGGCCCAAGAAATTTCCCGGCCGCTGCTCTACCACTAATCTACCGAGGGCTGACGATTAGGTGCGCAAGTTTTAATATATGACTTCTGCTTGGTGCGCGACGTATTGCCAATGAGATCACAGTATCTGTCCTGGTGTTGCAGATTGGCTCACTCACACGTCACCTCACAAAGAGCCGAAGTATCTGTCCTTCTAATGTCCAAATGGCTATGGTATATTAAGTGTAGATGTTTGTGAGTTGGAAAAATACGTAGAAATTAGAATTCACGTTAAATACTCCACACGATAATGTGCCTGGACGGGGAGTCAATCCCGTCCCAAGGAGGTTCTGGTCCGCTGCTCTACCACTGAGCTAGCGAGGACTGTCTATTAGGTGCGCAAGTTTTAATATATGACTTTTGCTTGGTGCGCGACATATTGCCAATGAGCTCACAGTATCTGCCCTGGTGTTGCAGATTGGCTCACTCATCCGTCACTTCCCAATGGGCCGAAGTATCTGTCCTTCTAATGTCCAAAGGGCGATGGTAGATTAATTGATGATGTTTGTGAGTAGTTTACAATTGGTAGTGAGAAATGACGGCTGATTTAGCCAATCTGCAACACCAGGACGTATGCTGTGAGCTCTTTGTCTAGACTTCGCGCAGCATGCTGAATTCATATATTTTATCTTTCGCACGTAATCTTCAGCCCTCGGTAGGTTAGTGGTAGAGCTTCGAACCGGAAATTCTTTTGTCCTGTGTCAGACTCCGCGTCGAGGCTCATAATTGTTTGTGAGTTTTAATCGTGACTTCTGCTTTCTACGAACTTTAACCCGCACACAAACATCTACAATGTTTTCACTGATTCTTTTAAACTTATCTATTATTCCCAAATTACCGCTGGAACTACGTCCGCATGCGACTACTAGAGGCCGATGAAACAATTGAGATATTGTTGTATATGCTTGAGGTATGTGTTCGGAATAATCTAACTAAAGGCTTGCGTTGCCCTGGTCCCAACTGCCGGTGACCTCTGACCCACTGAGCCTTACGTTTTCAAATTTTCTTGGCTTAACCATCAGCGCTGTCATCATCCAATTTACTCGCTCTAATAGCAACGACTTGTAATGTCTATCTGCACATTTTCATTGGCGTTTATTTGTATAAGTCTAAAGATGAAATATCGACAACATATGTTCGCTTACCCTGAGTTCTGATCATACTACGGGATTTTTAAAAGTCAAAGAAGAATAATGACGGTGAGCCCTCTGTTTTACAGTGATTGACATATTGAAGGGCTTAAATAGCTTGGCATTGCGTCAAAGCCCAAAGATTCAATTGTTTCGACAAGTTGTGAATAGCTTGTTCATACTCGTCGCATATTAGCATTAATAACACAAGATTCCCTGCTGTCCGGTACCCGTACGAGACCGTTTAGACTCTGATGGTTAATAAGAACAGCGGCCAATTGCTGAATGATTCGAGCAGCTTTTTTCTCTGAGGTCCATTTGAGTGTCGTGTTCGTATAAAGCCGCAATGTGCCGGCGAGCATCAACCAGTTCCAAAAACTCAGTGTCCAGGTTGGCTGCTGAAATTACTACATGATGACTTAATGACTGCTAAGAAGGATAATAACAACAATGATGAGTATACTTCTCCGAATGCAAACAATTTTTCTGCAGTTGCACAGATCGTTTGTTACAAAAGTGTCCATGCAATTGCATGAGCCATGGAAGTAGCGAAGTATTAGATTATGTATTTAATACAGCTCTTTGGAGGAGGTCAGCGAGGGACTTTTCTAACGTAAATATAGTGACCATGGAATTGAGATCAAGATAACTGGAAATCTTGGTTCCAAATCCTGCCATATTAACATATGGCCCGGTTTTTATCCGCAGGTTATTCGACACATAACAATATCTGACTAGGAAGGTGTTATAGCGAATGTCCGTTCAACCCTTTGGTATATTCAGTAAAATATTTATCGTGAAGCTCCTGAGTTGAGTTATGATCTAGTTTAGCGTAGCAGATCGCATTAGGCCTGTTTTGTAGCAGCTTAAAGAGCAACAACAAGTTATGCTTTAAACATCCAATTCAAAGTTGTTCGATTTCAATTTTGTCGCAATGTCATTGATAATTCACGGTAGATTACTTACTAATCACATAGTTGGTTTGGGACCTCTGCAGGCAATCCGGTCACTCTCCCATATTACCGTATTCGGGTTGGTGCCAGTGAGGGTCTTACGAATCTCAACGTAAGCATAGGCTAAGTGAATTTTTTGGATATAGAGAAAGCAGTTTGTTTAGCACGTTTTGCTGGGTATTGGGCCCATTCAGAGAAAGGGTAGGCATACAGGTACATATTTCAGAGACGAAGCGTAGGGAATTGTTCGTTTTGTATGCCAAATGATCATTCGGAAATGGAACAGCCGTATAATATGATGCAGCACTTCGTAGCCGATAGGTTCATCTTTTACGTATGGCAACATGACTCCATAGAATAGAAGTCATCTTAAACGAGAAGTAACAATTCAAGTAGCTGGTCACGCTGATGTTTATAGCCAATCATGTTATCGTTAGCAATCAACTATGGTTGACCACGTTTTGCAGATGTGATGATGTCCTTGATATACAGCAGAAACAGTGAAGGACCCCGCACGCTTCATTAAATAACCCCACGGTTGTTGGGGCATTGGGAAGATAGCTAGTCACCTAAATGTCTACCTTGTAAAGGCCACTTAGGTATGTCGATTGCTAAAATGGTATTGAGCCCCGGATCACGAAGGTCTCCAAAGTTTTAACAATGACTTGTGTCAGAGAAGTGAGAAGATATAAGTTGCGATATGTTAACATTTCGATTGTTCTCTTTAGTCGCAAACACAATATAAGCGGGATTAATGTACAGTTATATACAGCGGGAAAAGTTGGTGGTCTTGATTTTGACATTTTGATTGGTGTGCCAAATTTTCCCCTGTAAGTAACTGTCCATTAATCCCGCTTGTATTTTGTTTGCGACTGAAGAGAACAATCGAAATGTTAACATATCGTTACTTATATATTCCTACAGCTCTGAGGAAATGGCTGAAGGGGACCCACTGTTTTACCTTTCTGAAAAAATAACGAAAAAATAACCAGAGATAATGAAGTTGTCCCATAGTCTGCGCCGCCGACGAACCAGTTTGTCATAATCTTTATGGAAGCAACGTTTGCTTGATCTATTTGAATTTCTGACACTTGAGAGGCAATATTGGTCAGACAATGACTTTGCTGCGCTTGTATAGATAGCCAGTACGCTTCAAAAAAACCTGGGTTGCGTCAGAAACCAATTCACTTGGCTAGCTGCACGAGCCAGGCTGTCGAAATCCGGATTCCATTAGTTATAACCTAACTGCAGTGCTTTGGCCTTCTGCACGCGTAGTTCCATGTTTTCAGTAAAAGTTTTTTGAAACTTTGCTGCTAGATGCTCTAGGATAAAATGTCATTTTTTAAGCATCAAGTGGAGAGCCGGTCGCCGAAAACTAGCATAGCTGGGTTGGTGTTTGGGAACCATCTATTCCGATAAATCATATTGCAAGTGGGATTCATGATTTTATCCGGTAAAAGCTTTATGTTTCTTTGAGGTTGAATACTATTCTGGCTAATTACTGAGCCTTTTCTCTCACCAAAATACCTTTCTAATGACCTCTGTTTTTACTCCATTTTTGCTAATTTTATGGTTAAATAAATGAGCTCAAGTGACCCAAAATATAACCTTGGAAATAACACATCGCTAAGCAAAGCTAGTAAATGAGGACGAAAACGTTCAAAAGTGAAACAGTTAACACTTACACAGAGCACCGTTGAAAATGGGAAATTACTGGTGAACAGGGAGAATAGTGATATGCACCTTCTCTCCACCGAAGTTACGACTCCAATATCGCTCGCAGCCGCTCAGCCCCAGGTTAACATATCGTCCATGCAAAGTCACCCAATCCTGAGAGAAATACATTACAGTAAATAAAACGGAAATAATTTAATGCTTCTTGGGCTGCCTTGTATCTTTTTATCCACGGACCGATACCGGTTGGCGATCCGAGTTTGGGGCCCAAGGTTATAGGCGATCCCGTTCTAGTATTTTTAGGCGAATTATCGTTTAACGTCATATTGATGCGTAGGTTCGTGGCACTATGTCGTGACCAATCGAATTTTAGTGAGGCGTACTCTAGGGCTCGGTTTTCGGGCCACCCATGTTTCTGTTTTTCATAAATGATCCTGTTATTGTGCTGACTTCAAAGTGCCCGCCATTTCGAATTATCTAAAGAAAATGCTTGCCATCACTTCAGTGGAGTATCACACAGTCCTACAGGATGACAAGGAAAAAGCGTGCACATAGTGAATCGAGAACATGTTTCATTTCAACACCAGAAATTGTCAAATACTGAGCATACGCCATCACTTGTACGTCTAGTAGCAGATATTCTATAGCGGGCTTCTTATGAGTATGGTCTTGTTGTGTCTGTGCAAGAAGACCATGGGTGTGTAAGGCGGACTGAAAAGGCCTCAAATAAAGCAAACAAACACCTTGGCATTCTTCATAGAACTTTCGGGAAGCTTGATGCCTCAATCTTTCCGAAACTAGTTGTCGCGTGCGTGAGGCCGCACAACGAATACGCTATTCAGGCGTGGCAGCCGTAGCAGAAGAGCCAACAAGATGGCTTGATACCTCACAACGCAGGTCGACAAACCTCGCAGAGGTTCGTCCAGATTTCCCTGACCACTTAAGCCAAAATCCGCTTAACGAAAAACAGCGGACATTACCGACGTCTAGGAAATGATCTAATACTGGTGTATCTGATCCTGAGAAACCCCAAACACACATGCCATTCCTTGTTAAAACTCAGTCAAACTACATCGCGAAGGGGGTTATATCATTAAGTTGGTTAGGCAATAAAGCCGAATGAATAGTCCACCAAACTTCTTCTCCCTCCGAGTGTCACGGCCATGGAATACCCTCCGGGAAAATACGATTAATGCTCCTACCTTATCTCTTTACATAAACCCTTGATGATGCACTACAACATTTACACTATGTGATATAACCCGTGACCAGTAGATGGTAGCATTAGTGCACAACAAACAGTGGACGCCATTATAATCACCTATAAACCAGGCAGGAAACGCTAATGTGCTAAGTTAAACCCGTGGTGTGCAATGTATTTCATACTTTCTTTTACTGACACGGATCTTATTTTGCGACTTATACTCTTAGCATCCTACGGGACATGTCAAGCATAAAGACTGCAACCATTGCACCGGTTCTAATGGGCGATGAGTACGGAAGTTCCTATGGGGAAGAAAACGATTTTCCTTATTATCCCAGGTAAGTTGTGGACTATTTTATTTGCAAGAGGTTGCAAGTACCTAAGAACATCGTCCTTTTTCAGAATAACTTTAGTAAGTGTCTTGACCTCAATTTGGCTCTCCCTATACGCAGAGGTATTGCAATGAATATATTTTGTACAATGGCTGTGAATAAAAACTCGATTGTCGTGATTCGTTGATGGAATACTTGGCGTCTAACCCTACTTGTTTTCAAAGCGGTGAAAAATGTCAGTTTTTGATATATTTTGGATTACTTTGCAATTAACGTTTTCTTATTAAGTAATCTGTTACTGAGAACTCGTTCGTTTGTTACCTATAAACAATATTTGAACACGGCAAATCACCGTTTCTATGTTTAGTACATATAGTATTTTGTCCGTTGTTCTTTACATTTAAATAGGAATCGTAAACTCTGTAAATTTAACCACGCTGCCGTCTGTAATGAAGAAGATAACTGGATTTCTAAGTGTCTCTACTAGTCTTAACCTGGCCACTGGCCGTGCAAGCTTCTTCAATGTTTGTGTAAAGCCAATTTAATAGCCAAAAAAATTTCGAAGGCAGCTTCCACATTGTCGGTTTTACTAGAAAGTTAACAACTGACAACGGACAATCAAATTCGCCGGATTGTATCTCATAACGGCACTGCGTTACCCTGACGCAGTGGAGCAGAATCCAGAATATAGGATATGTTCCTAGATTGTGTTAAGCATGCTAGTAGGAAACCAGTGAGAGTAAGGCGTTTTAGTCTAACATGTCCGATGAGTACGCCTTAAACCCTAAATATGTTCCCCAACAGACCCGAATAATATGTTCACAATGTCCATAGATTGCAAATGAAACCCACTTGGTTTGAACTACCAACGACTGGCTGAAAGATTTGCTGATTTACACACAGGGGTATCGGCTGCACTAAGAATAATTATTTCAAATGTATTACTGTACACAAATGTCTCTTCCGAAGTCGATTTTAGGCATGAGGAGCATTAACTTTCCACTGGTATGCTGTGTATGAGATCACTGCAAGCAAGATACCCGTAAGTCTCATGTCTAACGAATCTACCATGATGCTCTGATGTCACAAGAATTAAATTGTCGTCCTTGCAGTCAAGGTAAAGGTTTCAAGATTTTGTTTTTAAAAGGAAGCCACGGACAAACTCGTAAAATTGCTTAGTGCTGCGAGGAAGATTACCTGCACCAAATGAGAAAGAGACGAGACAGAACAATTTGTGAGATTGCTTCTAAAGATAATGCAGTAGCTTCTAGCTACTTAACACATTACACATGTCGCGTTTGACAGTCTGAAGTTTAGTTACACGAAATTTCTCAGGGTGTTTTATCTCGCCGTAGTTGTGTATTGTTAATTCCGCCTACCAGCACACGCAATATGGCTAGGAATAATGCTTAGCGGCTAAAGGGAACTTCATTCACATTTCAAGTTTCGGGGTAGCTCTCAAAATACTAAAACATCTGACATTACACTGTTATTAAGAAAGGAATGTTCTTCAACATCTTGTCGCTCCAAGGTTTAAAAAGATGAATTACTTATAATTTCATAAATGAAATTTTTGTGTCTGATCGGTTATCTGAAGTGTCCCTTTTTGCTCTGAACTTGGAACGAGGAAGTCATACAGGGAACGGCACGTATCGGTACTCAGGTATTAAAAATGAAAGTCTAAAGCTAATGTGACGAGTAACGTGACTGATCTTTTTGTTACAACTCGTTTCAAAGCGAATGATAAACATGCAGGGAAATCGAGATGTATCATTCAGTTTTCGGCAACGTCCAGTATAATAATCATGTTAGGTTATGCGCATTCAGTCAACGTTTTAATAGGTTATGGCAACCCGCGCTTTAGTGCCTGTTCAGAAAGTGCTACTCGGAGCACGAGTCCAACAATACTGAGGTAGTTCATTTGAGAACTATTGTAAAATATCACCTCAGCAAGGCACTTGATGCAATGTACCCGATTAGAAATTTCAGTACGCCTCAAGTATATTTTACATTCACCGAACAGAAATTAGATAAATTGGCCAATTAACCACAGTGTGGAAAACCACCCTTTTCACATTTCTCAGCATGTTTCAAAAGAGGAATGCGCAAAACTTTAGAAACGTCATCTGGCACGAAGGCTGGTTGTTGGCCGCACATGTCTATGTATGTGTCCAAAACAAACAGACGTTATCGGGCAACGGAAAAAGACATAAAAATTCGATCCATGCATATGATCAGTGTTATTCTATTGGCAGTGGATGTGGCACAACACTTTGTGAGTATACCTATATTTTAAGCATTCCGTCCATTTGCTAGGACAACAAATAAAACCGCCATAATAAAACTTTCTCGTGTAATAAACATTTATTATCGACATTAACTGCATCCCCACCGTTTTTACTAGTACAGCTATTTATTTCATATTCTCAAGAGGCTATGGTAGATAAGTAAAAAGAAAAGTTTTCTAATTAAAGCAGTGAAACGAGTGTAAGTTCCAGGCGGTATATCATTTGTTAGAAGCTTCATAAAATTTAGTTATTCGTCGTGATATAAAGGAACATTTGTAACGACGTTTTGCACTGAAATGAAACAAAATGCATATGCAACTCTATTGTTGTTCCAATTAAAAAGTAAAACCCTTTTTTCCCAATGTATACATAGTTGTTCCATATCACAGAAAAATAGAATATTTTGACCATCACTTATTACTAAGAAATCGAGTATCTCCCAAGATACAATATTTATTCGAACTTTTAACGATTAACCAAACGGGTGGTTAAAGGAAAATGTATGAAGCAATGCGAGTAGAAATATCGGTGTATTGTTCGCCGTACATGAGTCCAGATTGAAATGCATAACGAGAAAAAGCATGGGACCAACTACGGCGTTCTTTAACAATCTATCCGCTCAAACTCTAGGTGTCATTCACACTCCAGAGAGAATTGTGCAAACATCACAATTGTAATCCAGAAATTTCGAAAAAGGACAATTTTAGACAATACACTGTATTGACCAACAAGATATGCGGCCTCGTCAACCCTGTTCCTTTGGTCATAATCGCCGATTAATAATAGTTGATTTAACCACACCGATAATGATTACCTTGAGTGTGACCAACTGAAGATATGTGCGCAAATGTATAAACTTAATTTGGACAATCAACATTTTTATAAGCACTGAGGATTGTGAACTGATGATGTTCATTATCCTAATGGGCGCAAATATTGAATCTCTTCCTCTGGACAGCTCGACTTGGCATAAAACGGATTTCTTGTTACAAGTGAGGTCGCGTAATTCATTAAGAACGTGGCTGGAGAAGGAATATTGTTCTAGAGACTAGTTTAGGGTAGGATGGCTTCGTTATACTATTGATCGGTAAGGCGGGATAAGTGCACATTCTGCTGCAATTGATAAAGCTAAGTCTCCCGGTACTTTTGTTTTGGTTCTAACTTTGACGAAAAAACACCATGCATAATAATGCATAAATGGCATTAGATTATCTAGAAACGGAATGCAAGTTTAGCCCAACCAATTTACACTAATTCTCATAAGCTTTTATGGATAACAATGAAGTAACCGTCATAGTAACCACAATAAACAATCAGTACATAAACTCGGACTTCTGTAAAGGTTGCTGATCAATTTATTTATGCCCGTCATTAGCACACATTTTAGTTACTTCAACGTTCTTAAGAATTATTTGCAACAATTACGGAGATATCATGTTTGATTACTTTACTGCATCAATTCGATTAATTTTAAATCAAGGTCCTTGAAGAACTCAAAGCTATTGGATTAAAAATGAAGTCAATTTCAACAGTTTTTCATATTTGGCTGCGGAGCAGTGTTTTAGAAATAACTGGAGTGAGTTGGAAATAATTGACCCAAACCAACAGACGTCAACTATGTTGAGTAAGAAATATACTGATTTGTCCAGCCAAAATTAGCTCAATACGTTACTTTTCACAAATAAACGCCTAGGTATCCACCAGAAACGTTCAAAACATAATTACAAAAGGTAAAAAAACGGTATTGGTTTATTTACACATGGTAAAATTTATTCGAAATATGTTTGTATAGCGTATTCTAGAGCTAAATAATTCTATCTTGCTCATTGATGTTTCCGTGAAATCAGTCTCCCATTTTATCTCTCAACGACCAGGAATTATTTTGTTGTCCGTTTAGAATGCGTCAAGGGTTACTAAGCAATCATAAACCAGTTCAAATGCACATGACCATAGTACATTTTACTTTGAAGTGTTGCTTTTATAGCAACTATAATTTAAATGGATTGTTAATGCTCAAATGAACGTGGTCTCATGCCGTTGAAATGAAAATTTTTCAATTCGATTTTTATTGGATTCCATACCACATGTGTAGTTGCGACCAAAAACCGATTGAGATCATACCGATATTTGGTAAATGTTAAAAAACCATCTGTCCGGCCTCCCATTGGTCGTTACCAGTTAACCTCATTCAAATACTGCTTGTCAAAAGCTCCTGCCATAAAAGAAGCTTAAGGTCTATTTAGTAGCTTTTCCTAATTGCGACTCCGTCAAGATTCAAAAACCTGTGACCTAATGCTTTAACGGAGATATGCTTACGACCCAAGTCACATGACTTCGAGATCGCACTATCAGGTATATCTAATGTTTAACACGATCAACCCAGTAAAAGTGGAGCGATGTCTACGTACATTTGCAATGACATCTAATTCGAGCCTATAGCGGATCCAATCAATACGATGCATTAATCCATTTGGTATCGTGTACCTTTAAAATGCGACGATGCCTGATTGTTGGTGCTCGTTCACCGCCGTGTGTTCACGGCATCCGAGATGAACATCCATCAGGAATCCGCCACAGATCGCATGACAAACATGAAGGAAAGCTACTTTCCTGCCACTGGTGCTTTCAACATTCAGGCTCTAAAACCATAATCCGTTCCTAGAGCACAGCTCAAGGCGGATATACAAGTGATTGTCTCTAGTCTCCCTCTGAAAGTCCGCATCAACACTTCAACCAGATATACAGAAATGGATAGGACTTCTTTACCGGATCGAAGGACTCATGATCCACATACTGAACGTCGAAATTCCCTTGGGCCGCACCCATCAAATAGTCCTGCTCTTCGAATAAATTAGCTATGCAGAACATTCCGCGGCAAATGCTGACACACGAGAATGATTATATGCTATGACACATAAGCTCGACTAGATGAGAGTAACAGCTGGACTTTTCAGGCAGACGAAGCACCGACTAGCGCATAGTAACAGTTCGTTAAATAGTTTTACACTTTGGTTACTTAGGCATCAGAAATGAGTGCTATCCATTCGACAAATGTGGTTTCGTTTGTGTTATGCAGGACACGCTAGGTTGTAGCGGCTCGAAACTCGGCATGGAACCTCTATAAGGTCTCACTGCACACCGAAAATTTGATGGAATATCTGACCCAAAGTAACCGCTGCATCAACAAATTTCGCAGATAGATAAATAAACCAGCACAACAGGGTAATGCGTACGGTCTCAAATATTAACTTGCTGCCTTAACATGGTAACAGTCTACGTACGGTGAAGCGAGATGTTCCTCCTATTTAATCAGCGGACGGACTGACACGAACCCTGAAGTATGCCGCGAATTTTATGCGCCCGCAATTTGCTACATATACGCAGTGCCATCACTGGCCTCCTAAAACTTAAACAAATACACACCACGGAAGACACCGCTTGAAGAAATACGTTGAGTTTGCAAGAGCACAGCTCTGATGGAGTTGCTACCATTTTTCCGAAGCCATTTGCCATGACAAGAGAGTTAGCAAAGATCATGGCTTGATTCTTCCAACCCAGTTTTCATGTATCTTACGTGCACGAAATTTGGAAAAACGATATTGACAACTGCTGTTTACAACGAAGTTATTCATTCAGATCCAGCCAATTACCGTCTTGTTATCCGATTAGTGTACGCTGAAATTTCAGAGGCAATTATTGCTGATGGGCTAATGGCCTACTCGGAAGCATTTAACTACGTTTCACCAGAACAGCATGGCATCTTAGTAAATCGATAGTGTTCTACAAATCTACAACTACCACAATCAGGCCTGACTAAAGCATAGGCACTGACTCGACAGTTGCAGCTTTTCTTTAGTTGTCAATGCATTTCGAATAGTTAGACCATAACCTTCTTCTCTTCAAACTCCGAACCGTTGATATTGGTGATTCCCTTCTAAGGTGGACGAAAACATTCACCGACGCTTGGTGGTAAGTGCGCACGAACCCCAATTAAACCCTATCGCTTTTAACGCGTTGTGCCTGTGATATCGGCACTTGGACGATGGATATTTTTGGTGCAACTCAGCGATATCAAGCGAGGCATAGTCTCGAACTGTCTGCTCTTTGCCGATTACATCAAGCGAAAAATACACAAGGTGACGTTGAACTTCTTCAAGCAGGTCTAGATAGGCTTTAGATATGGTCATTTCAGCATTTAGTTCGATTTAATGTGGATAAATGGCGATGCTATGAACTAGGCACTTGCTGGCGCTTTCATACATACTCAACAATCAGCTGGTTTGTATGTTATTTGGGGGAAAGACTCTGGGCCTCCTGGTCCAGACGAACTTTGGATGTTCGAATCAAGTTAAACAGACGTGAAAGGTGCCGTCCAACACTTGGGTCTTTTGAAGCATTCGGACCATTTGACCTGTTAACTTTCGTACATCTTCGTGTGTAAACATACGTGCATATGTGGAATATGCAATACCGGTCTAGCAGCCAAGGCTGAAGATATATTCAGTCGCCTCGTAGCTAACTGAAATGTAGAATACGATGAATGCTAGAAGTCTGTATCATTTGCTGTATGATGGGTGAGTTCCGGTAATCGGGGTCTTCAGCGGTCAATACAGGCAATTATGTGGAGACCTCAGTTTGACTTATCAACTTTTGATATCTCACAATTTTATGTGCCACCAGCACAGTTACAACAGGAAATTGCGAGACAAGGATCTGAAGCTAGCATAGCAGTTCAGTCGTTTGAATGCCGTCGTGCTTTCGTCTTCCCAAGCATTTGGCCAGCGTGAAACGTCTTACCGGAATCTGTAATCTGTTCTCCCACGATGGCCGAGTTGAAAACTCGAGTTCACCGTGCACACATTTCATCGCATCATCTCACCTGGCAAATTGCCAATAGCCCAACACAAGTGCTTGTTCGCAATTTCATTGACGGTCATCCCCCAGAATACGTTGCATTTTCTCCACCATTTGTACATGTTCACCAGGATATAGCCGGATCTCTACCCTAGTCTCATTTTTATCGTTTCGTATATAATTACAGTAAATTTGCAGCTACTAAAACCTATACCACAGTGGGTCTACAGGTGTGAACCTACATTTGCCGATAATGTACCATACACATTGTGCATTTTTACCATAACCATCCTAAGGGAAATTTCGAGGTTCAGCAATGTTATGCCTATAAAACCATTGTGCTATAATCCCACTGTCAGCCTCGACTTTTTTGTCAACTTTAATTTTAGTACGATCAGGCAATGTTATGTCTTCAAGAAGACAACCTTTTGTTATTCCTGTGTCCCTCCTTGTGCAAAATGGAGAATCTTGTTTTCACCTCGAAGCTGTGCATCAACTATTCTGGTTGGATGGTGAGACTTGATTTATTTTGAGCAAACTAGTAAAACTTCTGCACCAATGTACTTAATCTTCCTGTCAGAGGTTAAATATGCCTGCCAACTAGCTAACAGTTTCATAGGCGGTACATGCAGGTCGGGTTTATGAATCTGATAGGCCATAAACTCTCGAAGTAAGCGTAAATTTTGTTACTAACTGTACCAATTGCCTACCTCTGAACTTACTTCACGGTTCTCATAGCTCTCAATCCGTCATATTCCTGTTCATTAGTGTCGTCATGCTTTTATCACCAATTACTACATAAGGATCGGTCTGCAAATGCTGGTGAAATTTCTTTAAATATCCCGACTAATTCATTATAACCAGTGTATTCTTCCTGTAAGCCTTTCTGAGAACAAAACCACGATATTCATCTAACGACTACAATGCTGTGTGTTCAGGTTACGGAATGCAGGTTTTACCCGGTTGCAGAAACTTAATACAATTTACTAACTAAAGAAATATTCGGCGATTCCGTAGTTGACAATTTTGTTACCGGGCTCATAAAGCTCGAAATATTCTCTTTTGTGTTTTCGTCAGATTTCAATGGTCAATGGT
Source organism: Dicrocoelium dendriticum (assembly GCA_944474145.2). NCBI lineage: Eukaryota > Metazoa > Platyhelminthes > Trematoda > Plagiorchiida > Dicrocoeliidae > Dicrocoelium > Dicrocoelium dendriticum. Next base: position 49,134,894 of record OX104065.1, read on the forward strand.
AAGTTGCAGGTAAATGAAGTAGAAGCTTGATGTGTCCCGCCAGATAATCGGTTAGGGATGAGTAAAAATGACAAATAGCCACCGGTAATAGTGAACAAATACAAATTGCGAACTAGCCGATTACAACCTTCGCGTCAGTTTGGTGTACTATCCAAGTTTATCGTCTCTGGTTTCGGGACAAAATTAACGTGGGTTGGTTTGTTTTGTTTTACTGACGTTTTAATGGGTCGTTTGGATTACGTGATATGGTGTAGTGTGGCCAGTGCATCGTCGACACGTGCTCTGAACACGCCTGACGTGAGGGCTGAAATAACAGCTCCTAAGAGGGTATTACAAGTGCGGCAAACCCTCAGCGAGAAGAAATTCCTTAGACACTCCAACCGACTGTATTGTTCTGCCAATATGAGATGAAGACCTTTCAGTGGGTTGGTGTGACTCAGCTTCAATAGGTGATGGCAAGGCTGATGAGCTTTTTCTAACATTTGGTAAACCATGATTATGTCAACGCGCAAATTACGATAAGTTCCACTGAAAATACCAAGCACTTTGAGGCGCTGTTCTTTTGACAAGTGCCGCAATCTCTTGACATTTTTAGCCGCCCGAATTTGTGGAAACTCAAGGACCGTGACATTCCGTCCTAGCCATGGGCATCATGCATGAATTATATACTCAGCATGTGGTCATATATAACCTGGAAGTATTTGTCGGAAAATCGATGGTTCGAATTGCCCGAATGCTTTCTGATGGTTAGGACTAAAACTTGCTCCAACAACCTGCATCCTCTTTCATTCAAAACACCATCTACGATAGTAATACCTTACATTAATTACAACTATATCCGGGCCTTTCATTAGGACCCGTGAAATCAGCATGCACACATAGTAAAAACTGGATCTAACGAGTATGTCTTTTCGTTAATTCCTGCGCTTAATTTATTATGACTTCTGAAGCGTTTCCAAAATTATGTTGTACTACGGTGGCATCAAAGCAGCATGGGTATCTGGACTCAGTCGATTTGCGTCAATGCGGATTTAGTTTAAATCTTTGGTCCATAGGCAACTCCGCTGTCTCAGAATGGCATTGGAAGCATTACATGTACAAGTTTACCTAGTGTCTGGAGGTTTCCCTGCGGGATATTTAGGGTTCTGTTTGCGCTTAAGTCGTCTCAGTTTGAAAACACCATGATACACCCATCTAGCTGCAAGGCTCAACAATCGAGCTCTGACAGTTGCACGATCACCTGTGTAGTTCGGTTCGAACGTGGCGCACATGTGAGGTAAATGGAGGTTTACGCAAAGGCAGTCAATACTAATTAGGAAAATTAGGAACAATATGTCATCTGTGAATTTTGAGACAGCTGGGGGTAGAATAGAGCGAAGGTCTCATGCTTTATACTGTGACAATCTTGTGCTGGACTAACTATTTCATCTGTACCAATTGGAAAAAATCTTGAATCAAATAGTACACAACCGCTGGAAGTGTATAAGATGGTAACGGCTGCGAGTGCACTCAATCCACAAAGCAGGGAACTGAATAAACTTGAAGCACGAATTACGATGTACATCAGCCGAAACCGAACCAACTATATCAGAAATCAGTATGAATAAACGATATTAACCGTTCCAATAATTAGTTATTCGTCGTGATATAACAGAACCTTTGTAACGACGTTTTGCACTGAAATGAAACAAAATGCATATGCAACTCTATTGTTGTTCCAATTAAAAAGTAAAACCCTTTTTTCCCAATGTATACATAGTTGTTCCATATCACAGAAAAATAGAATATTTTGACCATCACTTATTACTAAGAAATCGAGTATCTCCCAAGATACAATATTTATTCGAACTTTAAACGATTAACCAAACGGGTGGTTAAAGGAAAATGTATGAAGCAATGCGAGTAGAAATATCGGTGTATTGTTCGCCGTACATGAGTCCAGATTGAAATGCATAACGAGTAAAAGCATGGGACCAACTACGGCGTTCTTTAACAATCTATCCGCTCAAACTCTAGGTGTCATTCACACTCCAGAGAGAATTGTGCAAACATCACAATTGTAATCCAGAAATTTCGAAAAAGGACAATTTTAGACAATACACTGTATTGACCAACAAGATATGCGGCCTCGTCAACCCTGTTCCTTTGATCATAGTCGCCGATTAATAATAGTTGATTTAACCACACCGATAATGATTACCTTGAGTGTGACCAACTGAAGATATGTGCGCAAATGTATAAACTTAATTTGGACAACCAACATTTTTATAAGCACTGAGGATTGTGAACTGATGATGTTCATTATCCTAATGGGCGCAAATATTGAACCTCTTCCTCTGGACAGCTCGACTTGGCATAAAACGGATTTCTTGTTACAAGTGAGGTCGCGTAATTCATTAAGAACGTGGCTGGAGACGGAATATTGTTCTAGAGACTAGTTTAGGGTAGGATGGCTTCGTTATACTATTGATCGGTAAGGCGGGATAAGTGCACATTCTGCTGCAATTGATAAAGCTAAGTCTCCCGGTACTTTTGTTTTGGTTCTAACTTTGACGAAAAAACACCATGCATAATAATGCATAAATGGCATTAGATTATCTAGAAACGGAATGCAAGTTTAGCCCAACCAATTTACACTAATTCTCATAAGCTTTTATGGATAACAATGAAGTAACCGTCATAGTAACCATAATAAACAATCAGTACATAAACTCGGACTTCTGTAAAGGTTGCTGATCAATTAATTTATACCCGTCATTAGCACACATTTCAGTTACTTAAATGTTCTTAAGGATTATTTGCAACAATTACGGAGCCATCATGTTTGATTACATTACTGCATCAATTCGATTACTTTTAAATCAAGGTCCTTGAACAACTCAAGGCTATTGGGTTAAAAATGAAGTCACTTTCAACAGTTTTTTCATATTTGGCAGCGGAGCAGGGATTTAGAAATAACTGGAGTGAGTTGGAAATAATTGATCCAAACAAACAGACGTCAACTATGTTGCGTAAGAAATATACTGATTTGTCCAGCCAAAATTAGCTCAATACGTTACTTTTCACAAATAAACGCCTTGGTATCCACCAGAAACGTTCAAAACATAATTACAAAAGGTAAAAAACCGTTATTGGTTTATTTACACATGGTAAAATTTATTCGAAATATGTTTGTATAGCGTATTCTAGAGCTAAATAATTCTATCTTGCTCATTGATGTTTCTGTGAAATCAGTCTCCCATTTTATCTCTCAACGACCAGGAATTATTTTGTTGTCCGTTTAGGATGCGTCAAGGATTACTAACCAATCATAAACCAGTTCAAATGCCCATGACCCAAGTACACTTTACTTTGAAGTGTTGCTTTTATAGCAACTGTAATTTAAATGGATTGTTAGTGCTCAAATGAACGTGGTCTCATCCCGTTGAAATGAAAATTTTTCAATTCGATCTTTGATGGATTTCATACCACATGTGTAGTTGCGACCAAAAACCGATTGAAATCATTCCGATATTTGGTAAATGTTAAAAAACCATCTGTCCGGCCTCCCATTTGTCGGTACCAGTTAACCTCATTCATATACTTCTTGTCAAAAGCTCCTGCCATCCAAGAAGCTTAAGGTCTATTTAGTAACTTTTCCTAATTGCGACTCCGTCAAGATTCAAAAACCTGTGACCTAATGCTTTAACGGAGATATGCTTACGACCCAAGTCACATGACTTCGAGATCGCACTATCAGGTATATCTAATGTTTAACACGATCAACCCAGTAAAAGTGGAGCGATGTCTACGTACATTTGCAATGACATCTAATTCGAGCCTATAGCGGATCCAATCAATACGATGCATTAATCCATTTGGTATCGTGTACCTTTAAAATGCGACGATGCCTGATTGTTGGTGCTCGTTCACCGCCGTGTGTTCACGGCATCCGAGATGAACATCCATCAGGAATCCGCCACAGATCGCATGACAAACATGAAGGAAAGCTACTTTCCTGCCACTGGTGCTTTCAACATTCAGGCTCTAAAACCATAATCCGTTCCTAGAGCACAGCTCAAGGCGGATATACAAGTGATTGTTTCTAGTCTCCCTCTGAAAGTCCGCATCAACACTTCAACCAGAAATACAGAAATGGATAGGACTTTTTTACCGGATCGAAAGACTCATGATCCACATAGTGAACGTCGACATTCCCTTGGGCCGCACCCATCAAATAGTCCTATTCTTCGAATAAATTAGCTATGCAGAACATTCCGTGGCAAATGCTGACAAACGAGAATGATTATATGCTATGACACATAAGCTCCACTAGATTAGAATAACAGCTGGATTTTTCATGCAGACGAAGCACCGACTAGCGCATAGTAACAGTTCGGTAAATAGTTTAACACTTTGGTTACGGAGGCATCCGAAATGAACGCTATCCATTCGACAAATGCGGTTTCGTTTGTATTATGCGGGACACGCTAGGTTGTAGCGGCTCGAAACTCGGCATGGAACCTCTATAAGGTCATACTGCACACCGAGAATTTGATGGAATATCTGACCCAACGTAACCACTGCATCAACAAATTTTGCAGATAGATAAATAAACCAGCACAACTGGGCAATGCGTACGGTCTCAAATATTAAGTTGCTGCCTTAACATGATAACTGTCTACGTACGGTGAAACGAGATGTTCCTCCTCTTTAATCAGCGGACGGACTGACACGAACCCCGAAGTATGCCGCGAATTTCATGCGCCCGCAATTTGCTACATATATGCAGTGCCATCACAGGCCTCCTAAAACTTAAACAAATACACACCACGGAAGACACCGCTTAAAGAAATATGTTGAGTTTGCAAGAGCACAGCTCTGATGGAGTTGCTACCATTTTCCAGAAGCTATTTGCCATGACAAGAGAGTTAGCAAAGATTATGGCTTGATTCTTCCAACCCAGTTTTCATGAATCTTACATGCACGACATTTGGAAAAACGATATGACAACTGCTGTTTACAACGAACTTATTCATTCAGATCCATCCAATTACCGTCTTGTTATCCGATTAGATTACGTTGAAATATCAGAGGCAATTATTGCTGATGGGCTAATGGCCTACTCGGAAGCATTTAACTACGTTTCACCAGAACAGCATGGCATCTTAGCAAATCGATAGTGTTCTACAAATACCACAATCAGGCCTGACCAAAGCATAGGCACTGACTCGACAGTTACAGCTTTTCTTTAGTTGTCAATGCATTTCGAATGGTTAGACCATAACCTTCTTCTCTTCAAACTCCGAACCGTTGATATTGGTGCTTCCCTTCTACGCTGGACGAAAACATTCACCGACGCTTGGTGGTAAGTGCGCACGAAGCCCAATTAAACCCTATCAGCTTTTAACGCGTTATACCTGTAGGATCGGTGCTGGGACGATGGATATTTTTGATGCAAACAGCGATTCCACGATATCTTGAAGTGTTTGCCCTTTGCCGATTACATCAAGCGTGGAGGGCGAAAAATACACAAGGTGACGTTGAACTTCTTCAAGCCGATCTAGATTGGCTTTACACATGGTCAAATCAGCATCTCCTCCCGTTTAATGTGGAAAAATGGAGTTGCTACGAACTGGGCACTTGCTGGCGGTTTCATACAAACTCAACAAGCAGCTGATCCATGCGTTCTTTGGTGGAAAGAATCTGGGCTGTCTGGTTTAGACCAACTTTGGATGTTCGAATCAACTTGAACAGACGTGAAAAGCTGCCGTCCAATGCTTGGGTATCTGAAGCATTCGGACGATTTGACTTGTTAAGTTTCTACATCTTCATGCTTAAACATACGTGCATATGTGGAATATGCAATACTGGTCTAGCAGCCAAGTCTGAGGATATATTTAGTCGCCTCGTCGCTAACTGAAATGCAGAATACGATGAATGCCAGAAGTCTGTATCATTTGCTGTATGATGGAGGCGTTCCGATTATCGGGGTCTTTAGCTGTCAATGCAGGCAATTATGTGGAAACCTCAGTTTGACTTATCAAGTTTTGATATCTCACATTTATGTGCGCCACCACCTCAGTTACAACAGGAAATTGCGAGACAAGTATCTGAAGCTAGCACAGCAGTTCAGTCGTTTGAGTGCCGTCGTGCTTTCGCCTTCCCAAGCATTTGGCCAGCGTGAAACGCCTTACCGGAATCTGTACTCTGTTCTCCCACACTGGCCGAGTTGAAAACTTGCGTTCACCATGCACTCATTTCGTCGCACCATCTCACCTGACAAATTGCCAATAGCCCAACACAAGTGTTTGTTCGCGATTTCATTGATAGTCATCCCCCAGAATACGTTGCATTTTCATCACCATCTGTACATGTTCACCAAGATATGGCCGGTTCTCAACCCTAGTCCCAATTTTATCATTCCTTATATACTTACAGTAGATTTGCAGCTACTGAAACGTATACCACAGTTGGTCGACCGGTGTGAACTTACATTTGCAGATAATGTACCATACACATTGTGAATTTTTACCATAACCATCCTAAGGGAACTGTTAAGGTTCAGCAATTTTATGCCTATAAAACCATTGTGCCATAATCCCACTGTCAGCCTAGACTTCCTTGTTAACTTTAATTTTAGTACGATCACGCAGTGTTATGTCTTCAAGAAGACAACCTTTTGTTATTCATGTGTCCCTCCTTGGGTACAATGGAGAGACTTGTTGTCACCTCGAAGCTGTGCATCAACTCTTCTGGTTCGATGGTGAGACTTGATTTATTTTGAGCAAACTAGTAGGAATTCTGCATCAATGTACTTATTCTTCCTGTCAGAGGTTAAAATATGCCTGCCAACTAGCTAAAAGTTTCTTGGGCGGTAGAGACAGGTCGGGTTTATGAATCTGATATGCCATTAACTCTCGGAGAAGCGTCCAATTTTTTAATAACTGTACCACTTGATTACCTCTAAATTTACTTCGCTGTTCTTACATAGTTCTCAATCGGTCATATTCCTGTTCATTACTGTCGTTATGCTTTTATCACTAACTAATATATAAGGATCGGTCTGCAAATGCTGGTGAATATTCTTTAAATATTCTGACTAATTCATTATAACCAGTGTATTCTTCCCGTCAGCCTTTCTGAGAACAATACTACGATCTTCATCTAACGACTACAATGTTGCGTGTTCAGGTTACGGAATGCTTGTTTCAACCCGTTGCTGAAACTAAATGCTATTTACTAACTAAATAAAATATTCCGCGCTTTCGTAGTTCGCAATTTTGTTACCGGGTTCATAAAGCTTGAAATGTCATCTTTTGTGTTAACGTCAGATTTCAATGTTCAATGGTCAATGGTAAGTTGCAGGTAAATGAAGTCGAAACTTGATGTGTCTCGCCGGATAATCGGTTAGGGATGAGCAGAACAAAGGCAAAATAGCCACAGGAAATATTGAACAATTACAAATTGCGAACTTGCCGAGTACAACCTTCGCGTCAGTTTTATGTACTATCCAAGTTTATCGTCTCTGGTTTCGGGACAAAATGAACATGGGTTGGTTTGTTTTGTTTTCCTGCTGTTTTAATGGGTCGTGTATGGTGTAGTGTGGCCAGTGCATCGTCGACAGGTGCTTTGAACACGGCTGACGTGAGGGCTGAAATAACAGCTCCTGAGAGGGTATTACAAGTGTGGCAAACTATCAGCGAGAAAAAATTCCTTCGACACTCCAACCGAATGTATTGTTCTGCCCATATGAGATGATGACCTCTCCGTGGGTTGGTGTGACTCAGCTTCAATAGGTGATGGCAAGGCTGATGAGCTATTTTAATATTTGGTAAACCATGATTAAGTAACCACGCAAATGACGATTAGGTCTACTGAAAATACCCAGCACTTTGAGGCGCTGTTCTTTTGACAAGTGCCGCAACCCCTTGACATTTTTAGCCACCCGACTTTGTGGAAGCTCCAAGACCGTAACATTCCGCTTTAGCCATGGGTATCATGCTTGAATTATATACTCAACATGTGGGCATATATAAGCGGGAAGTATTTGTCGGAAAATCGACGGTTCGAATTGCCCGAACGCTTTCTGATGGTTAGGTTCAAAACTTGCTCCAACAACCTACATCCTCTTTCATTCAAAACCTCATCTGCGATAGTAATAACTTACATTAATTACAACTATATCCGGGCCTTTCATTAGGACCCGTGAAATCAGTATGCACATATATCAAATACTCGAACTAACGAGTTTGTCTTTTCGTTGATTCCTGCAATTAGTTTATTCTGACTTCTGAATCGTTTGCAAAATTAGGTTTTACAACGGTGGTATTAAAGCAGTATGGATATCTGGGCTCAGTCGATTTGTGTCGATGCGGATTTATCTTAAATGTTTGGTCCCTAGGCAACTCCGTTGTCTCAAAATGGCATTGGAAGCATTAAATGTGCAGGGGTACCTAGTTTCCGGAGTATTCGCTACCGGACATTTAGGGTTCTGTTTACGCTTAAGTCGTCTCAGTTTAAAAACTCCACGATAAACCCATCCAGCTGCAAGGCTCAACAATCGAGCTCTGACAGTTTCACCATCACCTGTGTAGTTGGGTTCGAACGTGGCGCACATGTGAGGTAAATGGAATTTTGCTTAAAGCCAGCCAATACTAATTTTGAAAATTAGGAACAGTATGTCATTTGTGAAAGTTGAGATAGCTGGGGGTAGAATAGAGCCAAGGTCTCATGATTTATACTGTGCAAATCTTATGCTGGACTAACCTTTCCATCTAGACCAATTGGAAAAAATGTTAAATCATAGAGTACACAACCGCTGAATGTGTATAAGATGGAAACGGCTGCGAGTGGGCTCAATCCACAAAGCAGGGAACTGCATGAACTTGAAGCACGAATTACGATGCGCAGCAGCCGAAACCGAACCAACTATATCAGAAATTGCTATGATTTTCGATATTAACCGTTTCATTAACGCATATTACCCACTGACTTACTGAGATTGCTTAAAAACTGGTGCTTTCTTTATTTGTGTTTTCAATATTAAATAACTAGTTATTAGCTTCCTTAATTAAAACCCAAAATACAATAGTTATTATGTACCTCGCTGCTGGAATCGGTCATGTTCCATCCGCCTATTCGCGGGTATTCCGTGAAGCGAGCGCAAACAGGCAAATCACTACTTGGACGAAAACCGGAAGGAATTCGTGGCCAGGACCATTCTTGTACACGGTGTTCCCGAGGCTGGAAGTCATGATGAGCGTGAAGCGGCCACTCACGAATAGGAGCAATGTCGATACGTTCGCGAGAACCTCTCCCTGGAAAACGTCATAGCGCAATCAATCTCAAGGCTGCGCTGATCTCCAAACTACAAAGGATGTGGCCGGAGGATAGTAAAAGTGGTTCTTTAATCTAGACATAGATCAACAATGGTATTGAAGCGATGGTTTGCGGTCTGCAGCGGTCTTCCTTCGGAGTTCCGGATCAAATCAGCATCTGCTAAGCAAACACACGCGAGCAGCCACTTAGTCAGAGCACTTAACAACAAGTTCGGATAACTTCAATCAAGTAGCCAACAAAACCGGCAAACACACCCCATCCGTTATATACAAAGAGAGAAGCGAAGGGGTAATTGTAGGATGCATGAATAAGACACAGATGAGTTCCTCATCCTTCCAACCAATAACAATTATTTTCCGACCATTTACAGGTCGGCACAAGATTTTATTCAAAACGCCCATCAGTCGCTTCATTGCTAAAAACAGAGAAACTTTCTTGCATGTACACCAATGCTCAAGGCATCCTGAGTAAGCTTACCGAACTGCGGATACGTCAAGCTTCACATACTGTGACCTCGTACTCATCACGGAAACTTAGTAGCACTAAGAGATTACCGATGCCAAAGTCGCGATAAATGGTTTGTCCCTTCTCCGAAACGATCGGCCTGGCAAAGACGAAGGGATGTTATAGTACTGCAACGACCTGCAGTGCGAACCGGTGGCCGATCCGGAAAGGCTTATAATTAGCTCACACTGGTGCAGTCTGAGACTGAGACGCAACGACACTTACCTTTTGGCCGTTGTTTATCTTCCACCAATGTCCACCTCAGAGATGGACCCTTGCCTGAAATTATCGTTAGAAAGGGTCCTAGGAGGACGATAGATTCATGTTATCATCTAAGGAGATATAAATCTTCATAATTTGGTAGTTCCGGCTTCCCCCAATGAGCATTTTAAGACCGAGCTGAAAGAGTATATTGCAAGCATTCCGTTCTTCAGTAATGTCAGTTCACCCACCCGCTTCAGATCTTGAAATAAACCGAATGTGTTTGATTTAGTGCTCACGAATGAAAAAAGCATGTTTGCGAAATGCGGGATGGGGAGACCTCTGAGGCGCAGCGGACACGTAACCATATGTTACGACTTCGTGTGTTATGCAAAGTATCCACATGAACATAATAAATTGTTCCGAGAAATCACCCACTACGACATACTAGCACATGTTTTAGGAAATACCAGCGCCTCTGGCGCTTTTCCGGATTGGTAGCTTACTTATGAGGCTTGGAATCTAATTGCGATGAACCATCTTGAATCATACCGAAATCTGTCTACTCGTAAATAATCAAACATCTAAACTCTACCATTATTCCAAATTGCTGTGTAGATTCACGGTGTTGGCAAGGGAAGACCTGACCGTGACGGCCAACCACCCTCCTCTGCACGGGCAATAACCTGCACGGTAGTGGAGGACGGGTCGGGCTATATCGCAGTTAGGTTTCCATTCGTAATGGTCGGCTGTCGTCCCTCATGGCTTAGTGCCATAAGCCGCTGGCTAATTGGCGTTAAACTCGAGCATTGATGGTTTCGATCCCCAGTAGGGGGATTGATGGATGCGCACCACTGACGATCCCCAATACGGCGAAACGCACGTCTGGTGCTTTTCCGTATTGGTACCTTACTTATGCGGGTTGGAATATAATTACGTTGATCCAACATAAATCATACCGAAATACTCATTCTTAAATCAGCATCAGTCAACCAGCTCCTTCGTTCTGCAGTGGCAAAATCATTCATTCGGTGTAGAACCCAAAATCACATGACAGTATGAGACGCTTCGTGGCATCTGTATAGAGCGAACCCTAGCCATGGCAGCTATGTCGTGCATCGTAATCACTGTACCACACTTGTACGCGAGGAATATTATTATATTAGTGGAGTCTATCGGGAAAGCTTTTGTTAACAAAATGCTTTTGTACAGACTTGTACAAGCCTCCGGAATGCGAAACTTGGTGTTCTCCCAACAATTTCAGCCGATTGATGTACTCAAACCGCCAAGCGTGCAGCCAATATTCAACGGCTAACATATACCCCAAATTTCCGACGTGCTGCAAGCATTTTTAACATACTGCCCCGGTCTTCCAGATGCCATTCTTTAAACACTTCACGCTTAGATCAGAGACTATTTTGAGGAAGCTGCTATCGTTGAGCACTCATAGATTCCCGGAGTTGATAACATTTTATTGAAAGCGCTGCAGGTTGCAGCTACGAGGACAGCTGGACCATTAGCAATGCTTGGACGGAAAGCAGGTCCCTAACAGTTGGAAGCAAGGCAAGATTTTACCCCAATTTTCAAAGGTGGTATTTGTTCAGAGTCAATCAACTATCGCCCAGTGAACCTCCCGTTGCTTTCTACAATGACGCAATCGATCATAGCTGTAGCCGTAATGTTCTACTTTGAAGGTCTAACCTCATAGCACCGCAGCAACACGGATTCCGTCAGCATCGGTCATGTACCACCAAACTACCGCTTGTTCGTAGCAGTTGGACCGAGATAGCCGACAGCGGAACCGGAATTGATGTCATCTACCTAGACTTTTCTAAACCATTCGACCCCATAGATCACCACATCCTTCTCCAAAAGCTGCAAGCATACGAAGTTGGAAACCCAATCCTTGGTTGTACCGGAAACTTGCGTTTTTAGCATTGCCTTCAGATTTGACATTGAGGTTCATTTTCTGATCCAATTGGTGTGGACTGCGGTGTTCCACAAGGGTAGGTGTTGGGGCCGCGGTTGTTCTTGTTCTGTATTAAAGACCTTGCGAGTCATCAAGTCAAATTTCCTGCTTTCGCCTATTGCATCAATAAATGGGGGGTAATCGATTTTCATGAACATCACCTATGTCGCATCGAGACATAGACTGCGCTTTTGTATGGTCAAAGATATATTACCGTTAAACACGGACAAGTGCAAAACCGCGCATGTGTGCCAACAGCCTACCTACGCAGATAAGCTTGGAGACGACATTCTTAAAACCGCCTCACAAGAGCGAGACCTTGGGGTGGTAATACAAGACGACATCGGCTGTTTGGTGCAGTCCTTGAAAGCGTCAAAAACAGGGAAAGAACATTTTGGTCTGTCACTGAGATTGGTCAGAAGGTTCAAGTCTCCATCTTCCTCCAACTGCCCAGTGAGTATGTGAGGCCCCATGAAAAGTACCCCATTCACAGTTGGCAACCCTGGTTAAAACAGGACCTGGCAATGGAAAACTGAGGGGTTTCTTCCATCTGCAATAACATAAGTGACTGAAAGCCCTGGGAGTGTACAGCGGAAGATATCGCCGTCTACGAGGTGACCCCATCCTGGGGTTCCAGATTATAATATAGTCGGTCACGTTTGTCGCCATCTGAAGCTTAGCTGCAACACAGAATTGAGGGGTCATAAATTGCAACTTGCCAACCAGTACACTTGACTGGCGTGTCACCAGAAATACTTTCCCATTGAGTTTGACAAATGTGGAACCCTCTTTCAAGATTTTTCATCCCAGCGGTTACGTTATCCGTTTTTAAAAAAACGACTCGAAGATGAGTTACATCCGTTTGGTCGGAGCCCCGCAACTTAATCACTTTATTCAAATTATGGCATATACACAGGCTATAGAGAAAGGCTGACAATCGATCTATCACAGCTAGTCATTCCAGGGGCGGAATATCGATAAGGTGTCTCACGATAGAGTGAAATATACAAAGGGAAAACCATTAAGCAAATGGGTCAGTGTCTTCACAAGCTTAGCGCAAATGTGAGTCAACAGAAAACGGCATGCGGATAACCGTAGAAGTGGACGGGGTGAATAAGTGTGAGTGGGGCAAAACTCACAATTCAACGGGGAGTGTTGAAGTATTCTTACCTCCGCTATAACAACATCAATTACATTACTTGATCTGATTTCTATTCATTACATGATGACAAGACCCAGACAAACATTAAGCTCACCACACGCACGAGATCGGGTTAGACGGATATACCTATTTGTTAACGTGCGTAACTTGGTGAGTCCACAGATGTTTCCACTTTTGTGTAACTTCATTGAACTAACGTTATTTGCACTAACCATCCCACGGGACTTATTAAGCCTTGGCTATTTTACCCGTAGTATACCATTGTTCCATTTTCCATTGGAGTTAGGGTTTCAAACTAGAGTTTTCTGAAGGTACATGTTTATGTCGAACCCGCTTATTGGGTGAAATCCTCAAACAGATTGGGAACCACTCCTCTAGATGTTTGACTGAGATTTATCCATAAACCAAGTCGCCTGTTCTGATGTTTGTTTTACAGTTGCAAATGCAGGTCTTTCTATGGGCTATCTAACCGGTTTTATCAAAATATCACATAACTTTATGTGTAAGACTACGAGGGATCTAGAGTGGAGAAAACTCCCCGCTTCTTGTTCGCTGAGAAATTACAAAAGGGTTTGGTAACAACACTTTGTGTTTTCATTTTCCCATGTTAACCTTTGTAATCGACATCAAATACGTTGCAAGCCTCCAGTACTGTTGCTGTTATTTTATCTAAACTTAATATGCGTGCAATGGTAAAAACTTGGAGCATTAGCGGCGCTGAAAATTTATCAAATCCCCTATTAATTCTACCCGAAAATATATGCAACCCTTATAATATTTACTTGAAATTCTGGATTTGCCATGCGTGAAGTGTCTCTGAGTAACATTGATCATTTAGAGTCTTATATACTATTCTGTGAGCACACAATGTGAAATAGTACCTTAATGTTCACTAGATTTCTTGCAGTTCATAATGATCAGTGCACTGTGAAATCCATACAATAATTCCCATTGTGCGTGAAACACATAGGAATACGTGGTTTAGTGTCGTACTCACGGTTATGCGTAAGCGCGAATTTTCACAAGGCTGGCTTGCCGAACTACTTTGTCGTGGTGCCAGCTGGGTGGTTCGAGTGTACCCCGTTCCAGCAAACTGTTCGGCGACAGTGTTCCACCTCCGTGGGGCATTGTATTCCAGCAATTATGCTGACTTCATGGGGAGTATTGGGCCCCTGTTTGGTAATCTACCACACAAAGTCGCATGAGCTGATCATTCAGTCAACGCCTCCCAATGGGAGCGATTCCCTAAATTCGCCCCGCTGCCTTGCGGGTAGGTTTTTTAGCCAAAGGCTCGGGGTGGATTCCCCTAAGTCAACTCCCTACTTCGGCTTGGGCAACCGGGTAGTATCACTCCCTCTCACAAAACCATGGACTTCACTACAACGCGCTCATCAGCTACTGTTCCTGCTACTCACTTTCACGCTACTCCATCCCACGCCAATTGTTTGTTTGCTAACAATCCTCACTTTCGGTTACCCGATTCATCTGTTCAACAATCTGGCTGCGATTCCGGTTGCTCCGCAGATCAAAGAGTTTAACCGATGGCTCTCCTTCGTCCCCGATCTTCGTTCCGTCTGGCGTGATTCAACGTCCGGACACTCATGCAGATTGGACAGCAAGCCGGTATAGCGCGCACCCTAGATTCCCTAGACATTGATGTCTGCTGCCTTTCAGAAACCCGATTGCAAGATCCCAGCACTGTAATTACATTGACATCCCCCACTGACCACCAAGCCAGATATCACCTGCGTCTTTTTGGAGATCCAGTAGCATCCGCAGCGGGTTCGGCTGGAGTAGGTATAGCACTGAGTGGCAAGGCCGAGGCAGCACTACTGGACTGGTTCCCGATTATCAGCCGACTATGTGCAGTTCGGCTCCGGGGTTCATGTAGAATCAACAGGCACCGCGCAGAGAGACGCAACTCGTTTGTGATCTCTGTGTACGCTCCAACTGACTGCAGTGGCGACTAGGTAAAGGACGATTTCTACCGAGATCTACATCAGCTCTTGACTAATGCTAAAACGTCGGATGTCGTTATCCTTGCTGGGGAATATAATGCACGGGTTGGCCGCCTGTTACCATAAGAACGCCACCTTGGTGGTCATCACGCTCTCGATGAGAACCGCTCTGATAACGGAGAGAGACTTCTTACATTGTGCGAGGACAACCGTCTGTTTCTTTCGAGCACTAGCTTCAGGCATACGAAGAAGCGTTCCGTATCGTGGCGTCCCTATTCGCCAACACAACCGGGGTCTCAAATTGATCACATTGCGATTAGCTTCAGATGGCGCGGCAGCGTACTGAACTGCAGGTCCTTTTGGTCTGCTTTCGCTTATTCAGACCATGCTCTGGTCTGCGCGAAAATCTGTATGTGTTTTGGAGGATCCCGAAACACGAATCACCGCAAGATTGATGTAAACAGATTAACTGATTCCTCTGTCCAGGCGAGCTATCAGTATTCACTGGCATATGCACTCAGTTGCAATCCACCGCGAGAAGTGGAATAACACTGGATTTTTATACGGAAAGCGCTGATCATTTCCTGACAGTCATGCTACGGTCTAAATCGACGCCCTTTGAAGTCTTGAATCTCTGCTGGTTCTCTGGAGCTGTTCGAACGCCGCAAAGATATCCCCGCGGAATCAGATTGCAACGAGCGGCGCCGTTCTATCAACCGGCTGCTCAAGCAAAGCTTACGCAAGGATCGCGAAACATGGTGGTCTGAGCGTGCTTTAGAGATGGAGACTGCTGCCCTCTCTGGTAACACTCGCAGGCTTTTCCAAATCATTCGGTCCAATGGCCTCAGGAAGCCTGGTGTCAGTGAGGTCATTTGTGAGGTGGATAAATCTCCGATCACCAACCAACAGAGGCGTATGGACCGCTGGGCCGAGCACTTTCACTCGCAGTTCAACTGGCGTCCACCATCCATCAGTACATGCAGTACACCTTGCTGTCCACCCTGGCTTGTCCCATTGAATCCACCCAGCGAAGCAGAAGTCTGCCTCGAGCTTCGACGTTTGAAGCGCTTCCAGGCTGCCTGCTTAGACGGACTTCCTCCGGCGGTGTGGCGGTCATTAACCAGCTAACCGCGCTGTTCGCAAAAATTTGGCATGAATTGAAAGTGCCTTCCTCCTGGGGCGAATCAGTTATTGTCCCAATTTTCAAGAAAGGCGCTCGCACTTCATGTGCAATTCATCGTGGGATTAGTCTTATTTCGGTCGCCTCTAAGAGGTTGACATCTATTCTGCTTCGTAGACTATCCCCAGTACGTGAATCATACTACCGTGAAGAACAAGCTGGTTTCCGTCCTGGCCGCGGATGCGTTGATCAAATTTTCACGCTCCACCAACTCCTTGAACATCGCCACATTTATCACAGGCCCATTATCGTTGCATTCCTAGACATACGTGCCGCTTTTGACTCCGTTGATCGACCCGCTTTATGGCGTTGCTTACTAAAGAACGCGGTGCCAGAGAAATATACAGCCATCTTACGAGCACTTTACCCTCATACATGCGGCAGAGTGAGGGTCTATGGCAAGCTTTCTTCGCAATTCGCTGTCAATAGCGGTGTGCGACAGGGCAGCCCCATGGCCCCATTCCTCTTCAACTTCGCAATCGAAGACGTTCTGTTGAATGCCCTAGAAAGTTTCTAACATTTGGCCTAGAGCTTCTACCGGGTGAACGCGCGACCGACTTACATTATGCTGATGATATCGCCTTACTTGGTGACGATCCTCATGGTATGCAACACATTCTGGATCGTTTGGCATTTGAAGCATCTAAATATGGCGTGAGCTTCGCCCCATCGAAGTGTAAAATACTGCTCAAGGATTGGCTTTCACCTGCTCCCGTGCTCACTCTCCAAGGTGCACAAATTGAACAGGTAGATAATTTCATCTACCTTGGGAGCTGTGTTTCCGCTGACGGCACTATCAACAAAAATGTTTCGCTGCGTATCGCTAAAGCTCGATCAGCATTTGTCAATCTGAGGCACTTATGGCGTCGTCGCGACGTCTCATTCTCACTAAAGGGCCGAGTTTACAGCGCATCAGTTCGCTCAGTATTGTTGTATGGGAGCGAGTCCTGGCCGATTCGCGTGGAAGACATGCGTCGTCTTTCTGCGTTTGATAACGGTTGCTTAAGGAGGATCGCCGTGTTCGGTGGCAACATCGAGTTACCAGTAATGACGTTCGACATCGCATCTTGGAGAATGCATTTCCTTCAACAAACTGGTTTTGTTGCGCCAGTTATGATGACTCGGTCATGTTCTACGCATGGCACCTGAGCTTCTACCGCGTCACGCTCTATTCGCTCGTCAACGATCTGGCTGGAAGCGACCGCGTGGTGGTCAGCCTTCCACTTGGCGACAGCACATGAAGTCGCTGACGTCGCGTCTAGCCGCTGTTGGACCCGCACATCTTCCAGGATGGGACCCAAAGATGTGGAGTGTTAATGGCTTAGGACACTTGAAGACATGGCCCGCAACCGGAATCAGTGGAAGAATTGTGTACAGTGTTGTATTGATTCACATGTTAATACTACCAACATTGAAAATGACAAAAAAGATAAAAATCGGCGTGTGACGAACAAACTAAAAATGTTTTGTTCTGTATTTATGTCAAAATGTTCTATTTTCTTGCGGCATATTAGCTGAAGTGTGTTGCTCACCTTCAACTAGCATGCCACG